>JAPFBL010000572.1:0-277666 GCA_026182355.1 Hermatobates lingyangjiaoensis
ACTACTCATTGTGTTTACATCCTCACACTTTCACCATCTCTTTGTCACTATACAGCTCTCTTTTTTTTCTCAATACATCTGTAGATTTTCAATTATTTGTTAGTTGGTTTTTCAACTAGCTTCTTATTTGTTCATTTATGTTAGCATTTCAGCTTACCATATCACTAAATACTTACTTCTATTTTCAATAGATTACTGCTTGAAAATATGCTAAAAATGAAATAGAAGAAAGTAGTTTTAATAAGGTGGTAAAAATGAGAGTTAATGATAGGACATTTTTTGAAGTAATTACAAGTGAGATGAGGATTTTGTTACGCAGCAGTCCGTGTCGGCGACAGGTAGGCATCCTGCCCTAACAAGCCCAATTAGTGTTGAAATCCTTCCTTCTTGAGGCATTTTCTAAATAACATCGTCACCTCTAAACTAGTACATCTGTAATGGTAAAATAAGAATAGGGGTTATGAAAATGACATTCTGCACCATCGTTAATTTTAATTGTTTCCGAATTAGTTCGTTAGGAACAGTGTTTCAATATTGCGTTTAAACTAGAATGCTTACTTGTCAGCCATATTTATAAATTATTACACATTTGGGGATATCGTACAATTTTGAGAAAGTATTAGATAGAGTAATATATAGTAACATATAATCAAAAAAAAATAAATAAAGTAAACAAAATATATTAATAGTTATAATAGCCAATGTTACAAACTGTGGTGCATAAATATTTTTGTACTATATATACAATGTATATAATATATTATTGATAATTGAAACGAAAAAGTGAATTGAAAACAAAAAAAAATTCCCATCCTCTTATTTGCCAGTTATACTTCATTTAACAATCCTTGTCGTTCCTTCTCTTTCTTAGCTTTTTTTCTTTTTTTATTGTTTAAATCGTAAACCGATCCCTTAGCGGGTGATAACGTCAAACGTTTACCGGATTTTTGTTTGATCTGTGATTCTACAGATTCTACATTGGGAGTCCTAAAGTTTGCCTAACTCAAGTGCATTTCGAGTAGGAAGCTTTAACGAGTACTTGACATCGTACACGCTTGGGACCGACGGCTTAACGTCCTCTTTGAGGGACGACGAACTCAGATTTATTCACCTCCCGCTTGAAGAAATTGAGGTTCATGTGGGGATTGAACCCCGGACTACCAGCCCATAGGTGAGTGCGTTAACTACTGAGGCTAACCTGTCATCCTGTCTTACCATAAACCGAAAAAAATATGCATTTTTCAGATTTTAACACTTATATATTTTGACAAATTATATTTAAGGATCTAGTAAAAATGAATCGTAATAAACCTGAATAAATATTATACAAATAACATAACAGAATTTTTCCAATTAATCGTAGTTAGATATTTTGTAATCTTGAACATTTTTACAGCTTATTCACTTTTATTAATTTAAAGAACAACACCTTAGAAATGAAAATAATGCTGTTTGGTGAGATCCAATGGTTTTGGTACAACTATTATTTGTTCTTATTCAAAAAGTATCTTGATATAATCTTTCTCTCAGAAAATGGTTTGTTTCACCTTAGTAACGCTTGTTACATTTTTTTTATTTTATAACATAAATCAAATTGTTTTGTAATTACTTTTGTATTTATTTTTTAAGATAGAAAAAAATCATTTAACTTTCCTTTTATTCTAATATACTTATGTAAATTCTGGTACATTTAGTTTGAACTGTATTTTAATTGGGTATGGTAAAACCCGAAGAAATGAAAACTTTAAATGATTTTTGTTAAAGCTTAGTTTAAAATTAGACACGAAAGTGAAATTTATGAAACTAAATGTAGATAAATTTGTGGCTACTAAGACTATATTTATAAGCTAATTTTGATTTCATTATTGTTTATTTAAGATAAGACGCTTTTATTTGTGCTACAAATAAAATGATATTTTGTTATTGCACGCTCTGACAAATTTGATTGGTTGTTATTAGATATAAAACAGATATTCTACTTCAGTCAGACTAAGAACTCAGCTGTCAAACTTGTCAAGGCTAGCTGTAAAGGGCTGTTGACTCCGTCAGAGACACTTTACAGCCCTCCCTTACACCTCTCTTCTCGTATT
Source organism: Hermatobates lingyangjiaoensis (assembly GCA_026182355.1). Lineage (NCBI taxonomy): Eukaryota > Metazoa > Arthropoda > Insecta > Hemiptera > Hermatobatidae > Hermatobates > Hermatobates lingyangjiaoensis. Next base: position 2,091 of record JAPFBL010000572.1, read on the forward strand.
AATTTTATCTGTAAAACGAGATAAAATAAACACGTCTCCTTGTTTTTCGGATTTATCTTTTTAAAACATTATAAGCCTTATCATTGTCACTTTTGTATATTCATGGGTACATAAAGATGAAATAGTTGGAATGGTATTTAAAAAAAAACAACGTTATTTCTATGTCTTATCAAGTGTAAAAGTAAATTATTATTAATTTTATTTATTTTTTATGCTTAACTTTTATTTTGTTTACATTTTATTTTTCTTATTATATTCTGGTTTACTTTATCTTTCTTTCATGGTAAGGGTCACATATTATTTTCAAGTTTTATAGCAATGTTAATTTACTGTTACTACACTCGCCTATCATTCCTTTCTCTTAAATCCTTTATTTTACTCTTCTTTCCTCTTGTCCTCCACTCTTATTTAATTCTTTTTTGTTTTAACCAGCCACACAATTTGCTCCACTGTATTCATCCTTGAGTTATCCAGTGTGTTTACCTCACTCGTTGCTGTCACTTGATCCATGTTGAACAGAAAAGTAAAATCCCGTGAGATTAAATTAGTTTTAAACATCTATCTGGATAATGATAACAATTGATATTTCGGACAGATCTGGAAACATGATTAACGGCAACGTATAAACATAATCCTTAAAACCATTTAGACCAGTTCCCAGCTTCCTGCACCTTGTTTCAATATGTCGTTATGTTTACTTATTTAATTTTTTTTTTAAAGTTCATCGACTTGGACAGTATACATTACTAGTATGTTCAGAATTACAAATACTAATCTATAACTGACTATAAATACTAATATACTAATCTAGTATACTAATATACTAATCTAGTATACTAATATACTAATCTATAAATGACTAAAAGTAACGTATACAAATAAATATAAATAACCCGTATGTTCAAAAATTGTGAATACTACAAAAGAAATATCTAAGTAATTCTAACAATATAAACATAAAAAATATAATGTCAAAAAAAACTAATTTAATCCTTGATATATAATTGTGTCTATTATAAAAATTATAATTCATGTCCAGTGTACTAACTTCTAGATGGCATCACTATGCAATGTCAGTTGGTAAACCCGCACTTTTTTTGTCTTCTGCAATAAGGGGCATTCTTCTAGATACTTTTAGGTTAGGTTGGAGTAGCTGTACTATGAGAGAACCAACATAAGCCAAAGATTGGCTGTTTATGACACCACGCAATGAACTTTCTACGTTGGGAGTCCTAAATTTCGCCCCACTCAAGCATGTTTAGATCATGGATTTTTGACGAATCCATGGTACACACTTGGGAGTGATGGCGTAATGTCCTCTCTGAGGGTCGACGAGCTTGGATTTTTACCTCATCTCAGACATGAATAAATTGTGGGTCATAAAGGGTATTGCAGCCCTGATCTGTCAGTCCAGAGGCGAGCAAGTATATTACTTCGCTACTTTATATCTTCTTTCACTATACATGCCGTCTGGTGATCATTACATTGTTGTCCGCGCGTACCCATGGATAAGGAAGCTTTGGGATGACATGTTGTGGCTGATACCTAACACACCGTATGAATGTGCGATGTTTAGGTCGTTACATGAAGTTCTCTATTCAATCGAATCAAGTGGGAACCTTGAAAATTTTATCAATACTGTCTGCTCACCTAACTCCACCAAACACACCCTCTACTCCACAACTCTTTGAACGTCTTAATCTTTTCGCTTTTCATTCGCTCTTCACCGACTTTCCAGCTTTATTAGCCATCTCATTCCAATCCCCTTCTATTCCAACACGTATAGATATCCATGTAAACTACGACTGTTATTATTTCTAAACATTATAATCATTAATCTATCATGAATCAATTTAATCACTGTGAAATGGATGCTTTACTGTAGCAAGCGCTGCCCTACAGTCAGACAAGCAGAGACAGGTTTTTTCGGTTTTGAATCATATTATTCCATGACTTTATGTATGTAGAGCTCTGCCTATTATGTCATACATTTTATAAGACTTTTACAAGATCTTCTTCTTGTAATCTTCATATTCTAATCTCTCAATCTACAACATATTTCATTCATCATATAACTAGTTACTTAAAAATAATATATTATTCATTATTAAAACAATAATCGTATTATATCTATAATAATTGATTTAATGATATACGGGATACCCCCTTTCTGAATCTCTACTGAGTATAAAGGGCCTCCGCATAATCTGCCCATGCTTTTTAATGCAAATAGTCCTAATTGAAAATGGCCCACCCAAACCTGAATTCATAATGATTCAAATGAACTCATTTCCATTTGTCACAACCTTTCATTACTTTTTTTTAAAAAAAAAGAAGAGAATAATGTTTCTTCTATAATATATTTACCAAATGCATAAAATACTGAATATTGCTACTGCTTATAGGAGAAAGTTGCATTTATATATAGACTAATGCATTACTAATGGGATATTGATTGGTTTCTGTACTAATGTCAAAGTTAGACCTCTTTAAACTAAGTTCGTTTTGTGGTAAGATATTACCATTATATTTATAGTGAACTAATAATTTAAAGTCTAATAAAAGTACAGTTTAGTGAAACATGTTTTACTATTTCATAATAGAAACTATTATTCTTATATTTATTTTTTTTCATTCATATCAATGATCAAACCACAATAAGAAATGGGAAAAGAAGACTAAGATCTTTCAACCGTAACAAGCAGTCTTCGTCAGAGTCAAAAACACAACATGCAGTTGGGTTTTTGACTCTGACGAAGACCGCTTGTTACGGTTGAAAGATCTTAGTCTTCTTTTCCCATTTCTTATTGTGGTTTGATCATTCATTGTTATTTCACGTGTTTATGTGAAATCTTTTTATTCCCTATATGAAAGATTTAGGTATGAAATTAAGTTCAGGTAAAACGAGTTACATTGATTTCTTTTTACAATGATGGTATTTATGTTGTGACCCTTTGTGTTCAATAAATCTTGCATACTGGTATGCGTGCGTGTATGTGTATGTGTGTTTGTGTGTCCGTGTCTGTATCTGTGTGTATCAAAGTGTGTCTGTGTGAAAGATGGAAAGAGAGAGAAATATTTTGATTTAAAATTATAGAAAAATAAATGTTAAATTTGTTATGTATTTTTTAATTTTCAGTAAAATCATTGATTTTTAATATATTTCAATCTAAATAATAAGCTGCTCATTTTTTTGTCTGAAAAAAAAATATATTTCTGAATTATATCTCTTATTTATTTAAATGTAAAAATACATACTGCTGACCCGATATGAGGAGTTACTCTCGTAAAGCTGTTCAAGGCATAATTAGCAATACCAGTTAATTTGTAGCATGCACTAAATAAATAATGTTTGTTGAAAACGTAATTACTTATTTAAACATTATTCAAATTTTTAATAACAATACTGGTGCAGACAAATTTGCTCGACAATGAGATGCTTTCTGTTTGTATTAGATTTCATTTGGCTATTTGAATAATGCAAACGTTCCCACTGACATTCGGATACTTGATTTTTATATTGTCTTTAAAAATATAACTAATATTCATTATAAAGTATATTAATATCGTTATTTTACAGATGTTAGTATATTTTAAATTATTTCTAATGTGTGCAATCAGTTATTATGTGGTATTTACTCATTGTAGGGTAAAAATCTAATGAAATGGTCTCCACATATAAAAATTTAATGATATAAACAACGCGTTTCGAACACGTAGTGTTCTTCCTCAGGCATTAACTAAGGATGAGTGCCTCTGAATAAGACTGTCTTATTTAGTCTTATTCAGAGGCACTCATCCTTAGTTAATGCCTGAGGAAGAGCACTACGTGTTCGAAACGCGTTGTTTATATCATTAAATTTTTATATGTGGAGACCATTTCATTAGATTTTTACCCTACAATGAGTAAATACCTCATAATAACTGATTGCACACATTAGAATTAAAAACGGTTAGTCGCGCCCTTGCAAACAACCGATTTTAAATTATTGTATACCGTCTTGTTTCCTAAATTTTCTACTTCACTTGAGCGCTTTCAGAACAACTCCATCTTCAAAGAGCAAAGATTCTTCTTTATTCTTCATATCTAACAACCATTCTTGGTACTGCAGTCATTAGGCGACCAATTGACCAGTTTAGATCGGCGAATCTGTGTCTGTTTGGGGTTTGTATGGTCTGTTCTCTGTTGTGAATCCCCGGGAAGTCGGGTAAATGGCCCGCATATATTGTCTCACACAAATATAAGCGGCATTGCAGGTATTCCAGTTTCATCGTCCGGATATTATACTCTCGCAGACTGTCTGGCAAGTGGAAACTAGGTGTTGACTGAGAGTTAGTTTATTGGCGTTTTCTTATCAGTCTATTGATCTTTCATTTTCAGCTTATTAGATTATCATTATCGTCAATTAAATATTCATTTTTTTTATTAATAATATTTACAATATTAATTTTATCTTAATAAATAATAAATATTAATGGAATATATTAAATATAGAATGAGTTTAAAAATAAAATACGCTAGACTGATAAGATGACGAACTGATCAGGTTACACTGCGAAGTAATAGATGAACATGCACCCAATTACCAGTTACACTCTGTGAAAATGGCGTTGCTCCGAAAGCGCTGGAATGAACTGGAATATTTAGGAGGTTAGGTGGTTTAAAACTATTTAAATTATAAACTCTATCAGATGATGAATAAATCTATCGTTTGATGGAAGATAACTAAGAATGAATTTTTTGGAGGGGTTGTCATTATGATAAGTTACAATTATATGTATACGATGATTTTAATCGTTGTTTGTTGTTATTAAGGCGCTGAAACAGATTCTTATATGGTACACTTTTTGATATAGTATTCTTAACATCGTTCGAGATAATATACACAGAAAGTATATTCAGCAAAATTAAAATCGCTTAAAAGTAAAAAAAATCATTATTATTTGACGTAAATAAATAAAACATCAATTCAAGTTATATGCTCAATGAAATATATTTAAAAGAAACAAATCTTGTAAATTGAAATATTCAATTTATTTACCCAACATAAAATAACATTAATTAAATGAATGTGCCTTAATAATATTACCTTAGAACACTTGTATTTTATCTGACAGTGTTGTTCAAGTTTTTTTCTAAAATTATTAATTTTTAACTTATATTGTAATATTTTATTATATATATTATAGCCTACCCTGACCCCTCTAATTAGAAATAATATTGTACAAAGTCGAGGCGAGTATGCAAGCCACTGGGCTACCCTGACCCCCTAATACGATTTTTTATTAAGTAATGCAACTACAGCAGAGCTAATCACAACTAATGTAAAGATTATAATAATTTAAGGTCTCTATCTCCACGGAAAATGGGTGGAAAAACAAACAAACAAACAAAGTCTGTAACTTTATATATACAGAGGTATAAATGGAAAAAAAAAACCAATCGTGAAAATTGAGTGCCGGAGATGATCTTGCGTCAATGAGGTAAACATGCCAAAATATTTAGGCGAGTTTTATCTAAACAAGGAGTTGTCCACAAGTGCAGTTAGTCATGTTGTACAGAATGAACAGATAAAATTAACTGATAAAATAGACTGATATCTATATATTTCGTCTTTCATCGTCATTACAGTAGAAATGACCCATCGATCAAAGAGCTCTTGATTATTTTCGATATTTATATTGATAAGCGACAATACTCAAAACATATAAAATGACTAGTATTCTACGTAAGATTTTTCTTCCTTTATAGAAGGAAACGTAGAAAAAGTATTGTTCTACGCTGTTAACAAACAGATGACAATTGCAAATAGTGTTATTTTAGTATGTTTATATACCACCAATAACACAGAATACATCACAATTACACAAAATACGTAAAATACACAGAAATAAGTATTATTAGTAAAATTAAATAAACTACCTTAATTTTTACTTCAGTGGTTTCGTTTGAATATAGTCCAATAGAAAAAAGGTTTCTGGATCAAGTAAATTTTCTTTCAAATATTGGATACATAATCTCGCTGTTTTCTCAGTATCAACCAAAATAGCTTCCATATATTTTCCCAAAACTTTGGTAACAGCTGCATTATACTTTTTATGTTGAGGATGACACATGTTTATCATTCGATCATACTGTAAAATAGATTACAAGAAAAATACTTTAAAGTGCAGTGTTTTTAAGATTATATAACACATAAAATATTACATTTTAACGATGAGAGAAATGGATTCCTCAACGATCATAGTGTCAACAATATGGCAATCAGTAAATTGAGCTTATTTTGGTAAATTAGGTAAATTTTGAGCTAGCTTGCACATTAATGTATTTCAGGATTTCTAATGAATGCTTACGATATGAAATTATTAATTGTTTTCTTTCACCATTAAACATGCCATAGTGAGAGGCTCTTGTTAACAGTTGGTTGCTTGATTATTAATGTTCTCACCCACTTGGGATAGCATTTGTCTTTATTTGTTCCGTTTATTTGAGAATTAGTTGCATTTTTTGAAATAATTTTGTCAATAAATATAAACAATTCAGAAAGGAATTATTAAAGCAATAACGTTATTAACAAAAGTCGTTAATACGATTAAATTTCTGCTGTCTTATATATATACATCCTCTCCGTTATCTTTCATTTGTTATAGATTTATTCCACAAGGTTGAGTAAAAAGAACTGACAGGTAGAGATACGTATTTATCTAGTAAACTAATGGTTAGAAGGGTCAACACTGTCTTTGCCTGGGAGGCTTCACTTGGCTTCAGTAAAAGAAAGAAGCAGAGCCCATTGTGGCCGATGGCAGGCTCGACGTCTGACGGCCGACCCATTGTCAAAGTCTCACTTTAATTGGCTCCCTCCTAAAACTGCAAGAAACATCATAAATTTCCCTTTTCACTTAAATGACATCAACATCCATCAAACTGCAAAAACAAGCCGTAATAATGCTTTAATTTCTAAACTTTCTCAAGAAGAATTTACACTTCAGATATTTTCTTAGTTATGGGTTTTAAGACACCAACTTTTGTTTCGATATTTCATTGTTTTTTTTTTATCACAGCCAGGACAAGAAATGCTGCATATCCCTATATTTGTTTCGATTTATATATTCATTCTGAAACGTTTTTTCTTGACTATACAAACTATATCCACAAATTTCGTTGACTATTCAAACAGAGAATAACCACAATCTGTATTAAACTACTTTATATTTTTTTCATTTGCTGTTGTCAGTACGGTGATTTTTTGGCATAGTCATTCATAGATATATCTTTTACACACAAGACAGCACTTGTGTGTAAAAAAACAAGCACTTTATGTGTCAAACTTGTGCGTTTTATTTTCTACGCACTGACTTCATCTGCGTAATTTTTTTCCATCGGTTTTTTACTACTCAAAATTTTTATTCCAGAATAAATCATAAATCATCATAGAAATTTACTATGATGAAAGAAATGGCACCTTATTTTACATTTTCTTAAACGGGAATTAAATTTCCTTTATTACATTTCCGTTATTTATTTGTCCATGATAGTTAGCAATCGTAGAATATTTTTTTTTGTTTTTTAAGTTTAGTTTACTCTCTACTACTAAAATATTCATTTTCTTCTTTTCATGAGAAAGTAAATCACCAATTGTCTATAAATATTTTCTTTTCAAATAAAATCCTTCTCTTAACGGTGAATATATAAGTATAAAACAAATCAACACTAACATCGAATTCAACCTTTATGTTTCTTCCCCTGAGAGAAGTTGATTTTATAACTATCTTTTATATTCTAATTTAGTGAGACCTTAATTTATATTCATACCGTTTCAAAACGGCTTACTTTATTCTAATGACGCTCTAGCTATTCAGGTGCATATGCTCGTCCGACAGACGCTGCTTTCATATTCTTAAATAGATTCCAGTCCCTGTAACCATTAAGTTAAATCGATTTAATTATATTCATTTGGTAATAGCCGCGTTATAGGTGTTTTGGTCTTGTCTCACTCGGGATATTTATCAAGTATCTAAATCTTACGACCGCCCCGAGCGGCAACAGTAGTAGCTACTACTAAACCTACTACCAAAATATTGGTTTTAATTATTAAAATATGTCCTATTTTCTTTATAGGAAATGATTAAATTGAGGAACTCAATTTAAAATTCAAGTTTTGTGAAATGTGTTAATATTATAACACTATTGAGAAAATATTGTTGGAAAGAATATTGTATTGATAATTAGTTACTGACTTATATCCGATAAGATTTTATTTTCATCTATAGTTACTTTTAGTTGTAAATAGAAGAATAAATCTGACTTTTAGAAAAGTTGATGTGATGCAGTGAGACGTAAGTGGAGAGAAACGCTGGTGAATAACTTATATGATGACTTTTAGTCGAAGAGATATTCATCAAAGCAAAATCTGAATTATTACATCAATGTAGAACTGGTTTAAGATTGTAAGTGAGAGTCCGAGCATATCATAGCATCCTTAAAAAATACATCTGCTAGACCTGTGAATAACTAGTACGCAGAAACCTTAATATGACAGAAGAAAAAGTAAATCAGACGTGTTGTGATTGTGAGATATTACCTTACAGCTGACATATAAAGTAAATCCATTCGACTGACCTCGATACTATAAGAAGGAAGCCTGTCAATGCCATTCATAACTATTGGAATGATGCGGGATTTACTGACAGGGGTATCTGTAGAGCTGACACATCTTTGGCCACTGCCGTATTTCCCTAGGGAATCAAAAACTTGCACACCTCTTGTAAACTTCAATGTACCAAGAGAAACGTTATTCCACATATTATATTATTTTCAGTTCAAATCATGATTTTAAGAAATGTACAAAAAAACATCAGGAATCGATTTCAATACTATATGTTTTAATGAAATACCATTAATAGGTTGTATAAACTTCTATAATAAATCAATAAAAATGAAACAAGCTATCAGTAAGACAATTAGCTAATCTTAAAGGAAATGACATCAACCAAGACTAACAACAATAATTTTGATAGCCTTCGTTATCAGTAAGAGATGTCTACGACTTAAGAAAAATCTGCTTAGGGCTTAGGTACAGTCTGATCATAAACACTACATAGAACAAAGGGATAAAGGAATAAACAGACAAAATAGTAAAGAAATTAGAAAAAAAATGGAAAATAACACGACAATTAAAAACAAAAAAAAATGGTACAGAAGAACGAGTGTGAAGAAGTATATTGGTATTTGATATATTTTGGCAGAGATACATTAGAAGATTTGGAGTAGCAATGACTGGATTGGATCACAATAAAAATTGACATGACTGGATTGCAATGGATATGTTACTACACTAGGTGATGGAATCTCTGTGACAGTTCATACAAAGAATTATCTTAGTGAAAGCAAAACGGACATAAGAATTATTACACTGAGTGCAGTCTTATTGCGAGATGTTGTTCCGTGAAGTTAAGGTAGTTGGAAGAGGTATCTGTTAGCTAAATTGTTAAAGATGTTATTGAATGAGGTTATCGGACATTGTTTTCAGGTAACATACCTCACTTTTCTATGATTTTAGACAAATTAGAAAAATATTCAGCAAAAGAATTTTTAATTGTGCCATTTTATAAGGAAATTTACCAAAAAACAGAAGAGGGTATACGAAAAATTTTTGAATAACAGTGCCCAATATCAGGAAACAATTAGTAATACATAATGCAGGGTTAAAATTTTAATGAAATAATCTCCATATATAGAAGATTAATAATATAAACAAAGTGTGTATAACTCATAGTGTTCTTATTCAAGTATAAAACTAAAAAAATACAACTACATGAGAGAGTTATCTATAGAATAACATAAATGTTACAAAATAAAATAAGGAAGCACAGATGTACATACTCAAGGATGAGTATCTGTGGTACAACAGTCTAGAAATAGGATAGAAGTTTGTGGGAGTATGGAGTGTACATCTGTTTCGTATTCCAAGCATATACATTTCATTGCTGTTTGATTTTCTCTAAAGGTTAGACAAAGGCCTTTACATTCAGTCTAAAACTGAGTTTAGAAAATATATCGAAAATTTAACAGGGAATTACAACGAAATACGAATGACAAATTATAAAAATAAAGAGAAATTAGAACTTTTTTTGTCCTTTATTTTCCAAAATAATTAGAAGGGCGTTGTTTATATTATTAAAGATCTATATGTAGAGACTACTTCATTAATTTTTTTACCCTACAATGAATAAATACGACATAAAAATTGATTGCACTAGCTTATTAAGAGTAATATAATAATCAATGATCAAACCACAATAAGAAATGGGAAAACAAGACTAAAATCTTTCTACAGTAACAAGCGGTCTTCGTCAGAGTCAAAAACCCAACTAAACACTAGATGCAGATGTTGGGTTTTTGACTCTGACGAAGACCGCTTGTTACGGTTGAAAGATCTTAGTCTTCTTTTCCCATTTCTTATTGTGGTTTGATCATTCATTGTTATTTCACGTGTTTATGTGAAATCTTTTTAAGAGTAATATATAGACATGATTAGGGTACTGCAATAGCTGTAGCAGATCTAACTTAGTGTAGCATCTCATCGAGTACAAGGCCATTGTCGATTGAATTAGGAGATTTATGGATTTTAGAAAGGAAAGAGAAAATTGAATAGTGGAGAAGGGAAGTAAAAACAGTGTTGATGCCAGCTCGAGAAATTCCTTTATCAAATGCGCACTGTTCTTAAGTAGGGAATTTAGATCTGAAAGAAAAATAGAAATGCAATTGGAAGGAAATGATTGATAAAAAAGGGTTTTCACAGATACCTGAAGACTTCTTGACATATACGAGGGTCGTCCAGAAAATAAGTTCCGTTTTGGTCTGTAGGGCGGTAGGAGTGGTTTTTGCCAAATCCGGCAACACCGCTCGAAAGAGGAGAGGTGGGGGAATAGAATGAGGGGTGGGGGACCTCAGTCGGTCAATTACCAACGTCAGGGCAGGTAGTTGAAATGGAGCCCTCCATGTCACGTCCCGCCACCTCGATCCCCGTTCCCTCTCGAGTTGTTTTGCGCGGAGTGATTCAATTTCTTTATGCACAGGGTTTCAAATCAGTTCAAATTCACGAACAGCTCATTTCTGTTTATGGAGAAGGTGTAATGAGTGAATCAATGGTGAGGAGATGGGTACGTGAATTTAAGGCGGGAAGACATTCACTTGAGGATGAAAGTGGGAGAGGCAGACCCTCAGTTGTGACGGACGAAATTGTCGCAGAAATCGACAATGCAATTCGCAAAGATCGTCGTTCAACCCTGGATGAACTCCACCTGAGTTTCCCAGACATCTCACGATCCCTCATCCATGAGATCGTCTCGGAAAAACTTGACTTCGGAAAGTTTCCGCCCGGTGGGTCCCTAGAGAGCTGAATGTCTTCCCGCCTTAAATTCACGTACCCATCTCCTCACCATTGATTCACTCATTACACCTTCTCCATAAACAGAAATGAGCTGTTCGTGAATTTGAACTGATTTGAAACCCTGTGCATAAAGAAATTGAATCACTCCGCGCAAAACAACTCGAGAGGGAACGGGGATCGAGGTGGCGGGACGTGACATGGAGGGCTCCATTTCAACTACCTGCCCTGACGTTGGTAATTGACCGACTGAGGTCCCCCACCCCTCATTCTATTCCCCCACCTCTCCTCTTTCGAGCGGTGTTGCCGGATTTGGCAAAAACCACTCCTACCGCCCTACAGACCAAAACGGAACTTATTTTCTGGACGACCCTCGTATTTACCAACTTCTCACATTGTTATATAACTTATTAGTGTCTGTGTTTAACGCATATTTAATAGTTCATCAGCACAATAATGGTCAAAGGAATTGAAGGATAACGTTTGCCACATACTTTTCCTTTACGCCAAACAACTTTAAATTTTTTTTGAAATAATAAATTTTAAAGTCTATTTCATTTTTACTCTATTTCAAAAGTGCTACCATTATTTCATAATTTTATTATATTACAGACAGTTGGATTGGCATATTTAATATTTTATATATTTGATTCAATATACGAGTTTTCTTAAATTTTATTTACGAATAACAACAATTTATTACAATTGTGCAATCTAAAATTACCTGTAGATTGCCTTTATTTTGTTTAAAAATAGTTCACTCCTGGTATTAACCTGGTACCCTCTACGCATGTTTAAGAAACATTTTTGAATCGAATCTCAGTTGATTGATATTTGCAAATTGGATTTGTAAATAATTGAACGGAATACCTTCGGTAATAACAAAATCACTGCCATGCGTGTAATTCCCCATCAGTCTCTGCATATCGATGTGAAATTCATTTCTACATTCTTCCTAGCATATCACTAATGTTAGATTACTTGAGTTTTTTTTTTTCTTTTATAGTACATAACTTTGAATTTATTAAATAATTTACTTTAAATAAAGTCATTGTATAAATGATGCTTTTAAAAAGTTATAAAAAAAATAAAACTCTCTAGGACTAAAAAGGAAAATATATTGATTATCATGAAATTAAGTTACTTTTTCGTTAATATTTCTCAAAATGGGTTTAAATTAATTTATTAAAAATAAACTAATTATCAAGAGACTACTGTAGAAAAATGTATTTAATTTTTGTTAAATCGTAACACGTTTCCATTTGTTTGATCAAGATATGAGTAAATCTAGGGATATTTAGAATTAAATGAAATTTCCTTTACTGGCCTACTCTTTGTAACAGTGAATTTGTTTATTTTTCCGATACAGCTTTATGAATGGAGTTGGCTAGTGATTTAATAAAAAATCCTGTTTTAAATATAAGCCTGTATACTCCTGGAATGCTTTGACTGTCAAATGCAGTGAAATTGAGTTATTGAGTGAAGTTTATATGGAGTTATTATGAAGTTAACAATGATATTAGGTTATAGCCGAGTTAATCTCGAAACATGATTTTTAAATATTATACTGTACAGAGTTATTATTCTAGAGATATTTAAGAAATGCTAGTATATACCTGTTCAAAGCTGACGGGTAATGTTGGATAAGTTATCTCTGATAGTCAACATACATTACGTATATACTCGAATGATTTCGGGCCAAAGCCATTGTACATTCTTCCATGCTGTGCTTCCTAACATTGCCCACATGAACCCTCAGAGTCCCATAGAGGATGAATAGGGATCCACAAAGAAAAATCTTATTATAAGGGTCCATGACGCGTGTCCATGACACATAGTTGGTGTCATATATCAAGTATGCCAAGTATACTAAGCAGTTGTTATACGTAAGACTCAATATCTCCGTCAGTTTGTTGTAATCATCCAATGTCTTAAAAAGTTATATAGATAAATTTAAATTATACGAAACACGACATAGAACAAAGATAAACTACACACTTACTAAATTTAAATTTTTGAACTGTTGTTCGTCATCAGTAGAAGACTTGAAGAGAGGACGGAGTGAGCGAGATGTCCCCACGTCGAAAGAAGGATCACGACTCGCGTTCTCCCTCGAGATCTCTTCCTCTCTGTGTCTCTCTCTCCCTCCCCCCCGTCCTTTCTTCTAGTGTTCTCCTGATGACGAACAGCTGTTCAAAATATTGGATTTAGTAAGTATATACTTTTTCTGTGTCGTGTTTTGTGTAATTTAATGTTTTCTAGTCCGGTGGACCGTTTCTTCAATTTAGTATATATATTTAGGTTTTATTCGAAATTATTTTGTATTGTTTTTTTTTTACAATTCATTTGCGCAAACCTTATAAAATATTAATAACTAATTATTTTGATGCTGTTTGAAAAGATTTTTTATTTTGACATCATGTTGAGAACTATAGTGAAATTATTTCATAATTAAACTTTAGTTAACTAGAAACAAATATTTTTTATGACTTATACCGGCGTAATTATGTTTTTTTTATCCAAAGGGAGTGAGGGATCACAAATGATAAAATAGCTCTCAGTGGTCCACAAGCGAACAAAGGTTGATTCTCGTAACTCCTGGTCTAATGTAACAAGAGCGATACCAAGTAGTCAATACTAAACTTCTCAGATAAATTTAAGATTTAATTTATTTGGGAATAAAAACATTTTATTTGATGCTATAGCCAACATTTTTTTATTGTGTGCCTGATGAGGGATAAAATATTTGTAAACAAATATTATACGTTTACGATCATTTTCTAACCAAGCTTCAAATAGTGTTATTTGAACAATAATGGTTATAAAACTAATTTTAGGGTCCTTGAAGGTGTTTTTAAGTTAGACTATCTTATAGGTTCAGACTAATTTTCTTTAGTAGAAGAGTTAGACAAATTTGTAATACGAAGTAAAATAGTTTATGCGTCAAAAGTTTTGCAGACATTTGCCCTAGTTTCTATATCAATTACGTCACATGGAGGTGATGTTATTACAACCTTCCTTGGTATGTGTGGTCGAACTTTATAACTTCCATATGAAGGGAAGGAATAATTTCCTACTTTTTTTTTAGGAGCGTCACTTTTATTACACTCTCGTTGTTGTCCTGGCAACGCTAGAATAAACAAGTTTGGCAACTTGCTCTATATTAAGTTAGTAACCCGTTACAATGAATGTTTTAATGATAGGTTTTATGTCCAATTCATGGACAATTAAAATATGAAGCAAACAGAAGTTGTAAATGAAATTTCATCAATCTTCTCCTTAGCCCTTATCAGCGTGCCTGTCAGGTTCACTATGAAGATTTCTTGAAGCTGTTATCCAAGATATAATCACGCCACCAGTTCGTAGTCTAGTGTATAGATTAGCTGCTCACCATTGCACTGGTTGATGTAGGGTTCAATACTCACTCTGGCCTTCCATTTTTTTTTACGTGGAAGGTGATAAAATCTGAGAAAGTCGTCTCCTGGAGAGGAGTAAGAAGCCGGCTCTCCTGAGCCTATAAGATGTCAGATACTCGTTATGGATCTAAATAAACTTGAGGTATGCAAAATTTAGGACTCATTACCTAGTCCTTTAAATATTCCTTCTGTGATATCAAGAAAGGCAAATCTTTGACCTGTTGGCAAATCTATGTTGGGACTGCCACTGCATCGTACCTTAACATAATACTTAATCACTTATCTGCAGTGTTTCCTTTTAAATCTCTTCTTTTTATTTTTTTGAACTTAAAACATAGTTTCAGAGTAATTTACACTTTTTTGGGGACCACCTTTTAAATTTCATAAAAATAAATTTTAGTATAATTAAATTAAGGTAATGCAAATATATATATATATATATATATATAAAACTAAAGTTTATCAGGACTCGGTGAGTTCTTCAGGTTTAAACTAAACTGTCATTGCCAACGTTTTGGTTTTTATTTAAAACCTTTTTCATGGGCCTACAAAACAGAGGAAATAGTAATAAATAATTCAATCATTCAAAAATCAAACATACATAAAATAACACTTTTTATATATCATAAAAATCAGTTAACTCTCATGTGGTTTACCTGAACACATCAGACATAAATAAGAATAAAGCAGTAGATAGTTTGGAAATGTTGGTATTCAAACAAACTTCCTGTGGCCTGGAGTACTTTTGTCTACACACTACAGCTTCCTAAGGAATCCAATTGCCATAACTGAAGAAGAAACCGTAAACAAGATTATTAGAAGAACCAGGTTTAATTTTGTCTAAAAAGCTCATTCGTAAAAAAGTACATTTTAAAAATAAAACAACAAAACTTCACAGGAAGGATTTGAAATTGTATGTCTAATATCTAATTTTTTTTGAGCTTTAAACAAAGTTTCAGAGTAATTTACACTTTTTTGGGGATCACCGTTTAAATTTCATTACAATAAATTTTAGGATAATTAAATTAAGGTAATGCAAATATTTATATATAAAACTTAAGTTTATCAGGATTCGTTCAGTTCTTCAGGTTTAAATTAAACTGTCATTGCCAACGTGTCGGTAATGTAATGTAATCTGATATCTAACTGAACGTATTTCCCTTTAATAATTTTTGTGTTTTTTGGTATTAACATCATACAAAAAATACACACTTGGTCTCAAAAGGGGCGGAAACCTATGAAGACGTTCTACATGAATAGAATGCTATAGATAGCATTTATGAGGTGAATGATTTTTGACAATTTAGACCTAAAACCAATAGAAGTGAGAGACATGTCTCTATAGATGATTATAATAAAATCATCTTTGTTATTTAGAAAAAAACAAAGGGAAACAAAGTGGGACAGTATGGTCGTGTCCGCAGGAGTCTGATGAGATAAATGCCCTCACTTTGAAATAATAATAATATACAAATCGTTATTGATCAACCATTTCATGGGTTTGCTTTAGTTTTCATATTACCTGTATTCATTCAATTTATTCGTGCATTTCTACATAATTATTACTGAAGTACTTAACTAAACTTAAATGGGTTTTACAAATCAGTTTTTAATTTAAAGATCATAAATGATATAAAATAGCTAGATTGTGTTAATTTGCAGAGTGAATTAACTTTGTAAACTATACTCAACTTGACTCCTTGCTATCTGCAACAGGAATGATAACTTTTTAGGACTCCTCTGGGACATGGGGAATGCCTACAGATATTAAATTGAAAACTTCTTCCTCTATTGGCTGCCAACATTACAGTTTTATTATTCATTGAAATTTCAGCTTATGACCTGCATGATACAAAATTTACGGTTATGGTTATGTCATTATCATCAATGATTACATTCTGTTTATTTCCTACGTATAGTATATTGTTATTTATTGTTTCAACTTTATTGAAAATTGCGATAAATACTTTTTCAATAATTGATAAGAAAATAATTTAATATTACGAAAATGTTGAAAGGATGTTGTTTGCATTATAGTTAAAGCTTAATCTCATGTATGAATTAATAAAATCTCAAAAATTTCTATGTTTGCACGTCATGTAATTATAATTTTTTTCTATTATTATTATCTTTCTAACTTTTAAATTCTCTTTATAGTTGCGGTATAAACCCAACAACGTAATCTATTTTTTTCTTTCTGCGAAGTCCAGCATAATACCTTGATGAAATTATCTCTGTAATATTTTCATCGCAAACAACAATGTTCCGACAACCACTCATTCATATACACACACACGCAAACGTACAAACTGTAACTAATTTCTTCCCTCTAGCAAAAACCAAACCTAAAATTATCAACTAGCTTACTCAAAAGTTTTAATTTAATTTGAGTTTTATAAGCTTAAGTAAAAGTCTTAACGATTATAAAAATTACCCTTTTTTTGGAAACTGTTCATTTGAAGAAAATTATTTATTTCATCAGCTAAAATATAAATGAATATTATTCAACATGACCTCTTCAATTGGCAGTTTTTAGCAGAGAGAGACAAATTACCGATATCTGGTCAGTCCTGGAAATCGTTAAGAATAACGATGCAGTGAATGTAAACTGTCCAACAATTTTAAAAGTACACGATAAAATTCAATTACAGATTTAGAAATTATCTGGTGTGAGTCCAATGCGAACCCAGAATCTATCATTTTAAGATGTACTTAGCTACCTAAGAATGAGTGAAGATTTCTGAGTTAAGAACGAATGTGTGTGTGTGTGTGTGTGTGTGGAGAGAGAGAGAGAGAGAGAGAGAGAGAGAGAGTGAGTGTGTGTGAATCAGAGAGTCGATTGAGAAGAAGACATTGAAAGAGGGAAGATATTTACTTCTCAGAAATTAGTTCCTATACGTTTCCTCCTCTCATCAGGAATTCACTCTTCTTTAATAGGAAAAGTGGGCCAATTTTCCAAAAATATATGTTAAAACCCAGTGAGGAATATGAAATAAATGGAGAAAGAAAGTTGAAATGAGTAGGGCTGTACTATTCTGTAAACAGGCTGTTTAGTTCCCAAAAGAGAAGAAAAATCTCCCGTGAGTACTCCTGGTTCGACCTAACTCAATCACATACAACTGGTTTTAATATCAATAATCGAGGCAAATGAGTTCTTAGTTATGCCAGAGTCAACACGTTATCTCAGCTCGCAAATAAGAAATTAAAAAAAAAATCAGAGAACAAGACACACTTATATAACTTCTTATTTATATCCTATAGAAACATTATGAAATTACTTTCTGGTAAATCATAGCTCACTCGGGCGTACCAGGGAACGAAATAGCTGATCAAATTGCAAAAGATGCAGAAAAAACATTCAAAACTCTTGCGAAATATCGCCAAAGAAGCTTTATTGAAAACCTACTGAATAGTCAATATATGTCGAAAAGTGAGACAGAAAATGGTCATAGTCAACAAAAGAAAGTTTCAAAAAAGATTTCTTTGCAACAAGCTTTCATAGAATCAGATCCTCTATTAGATTGAACTAAGACTAACTCAAGTGCTATCAGAACGCAGAATAAATAACATTTATTTGTATCATTTCAAAGTGACACAAGCTGAGCGATGCTTCTCTAGCAACTTAGTTAGATCGATTATGACTTAAGGACTGATGAGGTTTAAAGAGAACTTATGTTATCTACCAAGACATCTATAACACCTTTAAACGATTTGCTAGTGGACTTAACTTTGACTTACTATAATTAAAAGCTGTTAGTTATTATCTGTTTTATTAGTTTAACAGAAATATTGCATTATTCATAACTATATTATTTATTCATAATTAGACGGAAAAACTGGCCGAAAAATGTACTTTTGACTGTTTTGTCTATTTTATCACGTGTATTGAGTGCGTGTGATATCAAAGTTATATTTACTCGTGGACGAAAAAAAAAAGAACGTCCAGTGTTGAATTGATGTAGTCAGTAATCTTAACATCATTTAGTAAATTATTTGTTGCTTAAATAAAACTGGCTTTTAACTTTGAGAACAACTCTTAAAGCATAGATACAAATGGAACATATCAGTAAGTTTGAATTACCATTTATTATGCATTATGATTTTTATTTTTAAGTTAAATCAAATAAACTATAAGAAATGTTATCTAATGAATATCTCAAAGTTAAAAACTAGAAATTGAAGTATTATTTGCTATATAGTAGTATGTTTATTTTTTTAGGCAAATCGTATATGGAACGGCAATAATTTGATATGAAATTTATTCTGTAATTCATCAATAAAGTTTTTTGTTAAATATTTCTGTTAATAAATCATGATTGATATATTATGTAAGTTCTGATAGAGTTATAAATGATGGAATAAGCATAAAGAAGTAATGGAGGGGGTGTTAATAAGATCAAAGCCGTCGGGATCTAGATATGTCAGAGGTAGAACACATCTGACCTCCTTGAGATAAATGACTCTTTCCTCCTTCATCCTTCCACTATCTCCTGCTTATGACAAATTTTCTCCTGTTAGAGACATCCTTTAAGAACCCTTTCCAGTCGCATCTGTCATGTTTCACACTGGCTCACTTTTTTTTTAAACCCCTTTAATGGGACATTTCATTACTTCTTTCGATCTTCCTAAATGCTTCTTTAACAAATTACATTTTTTTTTGTTGTTGACAAATTTTAACTTTTTCCTTCAAAACCCTTTTACTTCGCACTCAAAATGTCATATCTTTGTTCATTATAGTGACTGAATCATTTGTGTACTGGAAAATATTGTTAATAATTTACTTATCAAACAGTATTTGTAATATTTTTATAATTTTTGAAATTTTATAATTAAGTTTATTTAAGTTTATAATTTTTATAATTTTAAAATAATATTTGAATGTTATTTTACAATTTTTTAGATTATTGTATTTTTTAAGTTTTCTATTGTATTTAGGCTTATTTCTATTTATTGTTTAGACTTAGTTTTAGGTTCCTTCCGTTTGTTCTATATATATTTGTATTCAATCGTTACATTTGAGTTTATACATACCGCATTTTTCGTATTTATTAGGTTTATTTTCCGTTGAAAATAAAATAATTAGATGTATGAATTTAACAGTATTTCTATATGCAATGATGTGTTTCTGATGTAATCGAGTCTCTATAATACTTGTTTTTTAAAAGATGTTATGGTGACCAGGTTAGCTCAGTGGTTAACGTGCTCCGTGGGCTTGTAGTCAGGGATTCGATCCCCACCTGGCCCTCGATTTATTCACGCGGGAGGTGAATAAATCTGAGTTCGTCGTCCCTCGGAGAGGACGTTAAGCCGTCAGTCCCAAGCCTGTACGATGTCAGGTACTCGTTAAAGATCCCTACTCAAAATTCACTACAGTTAGACAAAATTTAGGACTCTGTGTAGAATCTGTAAAATCACCGATGAAACAAAAAGCTGGTAAACGCCTGACGTTATCACCTGCTAGAGGATCGGTTTAGACAATAAAAAAAAATGTATGGCTCGCATGTAATCTGATAGATAATAAATAAAATATTTACTAGTCTAGGTGACTGCTACTTTTCCAGCTAGAGTTGCCTGTTGAAGCAACTAATTTTCAGCCAATAGTAAACAGTCCTCAAGTAAATGGGTACCATCAAATTAGGTCATTATTGACAATGTGACGGCACATCCCTGGTAAGCTAATAAGAGTGATTAGTCTGGTATGTGCGACCCTTAATATATTTAACACTTAATTCTCCTCGATTGTCCGTCTGTTAGTGTTTTTCATTACTTTATTTTCATTATTTTCTTTTTCGTTCCACATACTGATCTTCTCCTTTCAAACTGAGTTGAATATACTCTCTCTGACATCATGCGTATTAAAAGAACAAGACAAACTGTTGGCAAACTGAAAGCCTTTTTTACTGTTTGCCAACTATTTCATAGCCTTTAGTCCCGTTTTGACTACGTATAGAAGATAGAGCTCTTTCCTATTGCTTTAACAAACATCTTGTCCTGTTCAATTATCAGTACATAATCCTTATATTTAAAAAATGATTTATTTCTGATATCAGTGAGTTGATATCTCTATGAAGTTGGTTTTTTAGATCTGTGATACAGAACCGGTTTCAAAAAGAAAACGTTTGCCAGTCTCAGCTTAACAGTATTCAACGAGTTTTTAAACTGAAGAAGGTTCTGCAGTAAATATACTGGTTTTCTTTGAAAGAGGATAGGAAACGATTAACGCATATACATCGCATACTAGGCTCCTTCAGAACATACATCGGTTCGGTATGTTAAGTATGATTGCAATTGGTTTATCATATCGTGTAACATTGCCTTCAATAAAACTGCTGGTATACTACCTTTTTGGCGGCTTCATGATCTATGTATGGACCTTATCATACAATGCTGCATATAGAAGTAAATTATAATTATTTTATTTTGTAAATTAAGATATATTATACGTAAATTATAAATCTTTTAATATTACAAAAACTAATTATAATTAAAAACAACGCAAATTTATATTTTCATAGCAGTGTTAAATTTTCTTAATGAAGCAAATGAGAAAGTCTTGTTGAAATCAGCTTGAGTTGAAAGTAAGACAAACTAATGAAGTTCAGCCTTGGAAGGTGGTATTTTGTTTATTTCACAACTTTGCGCCAACTTCTTCGAATGTTCCAGTTATTATTCAAGTTCTTCAGGCTTTCTCATTTCATTCTGTTTTCTGAATAATCAAGCAATTAGGATTGCGCTTATATTTGTCGAAACAATTTAGCTATTGTTGTTTTTTCCTTCATGTCTTTAGCGTTTTTTTTTTTTTTAAATATTATGATTAATTTTATGAAAGTTAAAAATTAATTTATGTTATTATACTTTTTTTTACTTTACTATTAGTAAACTATAGGGATTGTGAAAAAAGTCACAAATTTTCAAAAAATTGGTATATATGATTTTTGACAAATAGAATGAAAAGTGATTTCTATTAAATACTAGGAAGCCATGAAATCCCCAGTATAAAAGACCAAAAATGTTTGACATAATTTAAAATTGAAAGCATTCTTTCAAAAATAATACGTGAAATTATCCCACATCTGAAATTAAAATTACCTTAAAACGATTTTTCTCTCATGTCTTGACATTTTTCAGATAAAAAAAAATTTTCCAAGTATTAAATGGGAAACTTAGTCTTAAATTTTTCTTGTAGGAGGACTTTAGATAAACTATGTAAGAGATCATTTTATTGAACAATCTCATTTCGACCACTTTGCGATCTTCTTCGGGTAATTCTGCAAGTCGAGTAGGTTATAAAGGATCAGAGACTGAGTTTGAACTCAGTGTTTGAATTTTAAAATAAAAACGTTTTCAATTAGATTATTAGATAGCTAGTCTATAAACTGATTTGTTTCCTAAAAAAAAAACTTACTATTCATCGGAAATTTGAGAGTTATTATTGAACAGTCTCGTTTTTTAAATTATAAGAAATTTACTTAATAACTACTTGGTTTTAATCTGCTAGATGTTTTCTATTTCATTATTAAAACTATGAGGCTATTTTGTTCTCCTCTCATATACTTCTTCACTGGATTTCTTAAAGCCATTGTTCTTCTGAAGCCTTCCATTCCTCCTTGGAGTGCCAAGGTTTCTTCGAGTACTAACTTCAGAAAGTTATTTATCCATATTAGTCAATGTATACCTATAAGAGAAAGATATTTGGGAATCAGAACTGTTTTATTGAGACGCGCACGGTGTTCTCAAAAATAATAAATAATAAAATTTTATCTGTAATATATATATACTGAAAAAATGTGTTTTTCAGTTAACTGTGAAATTAACTATATAATTAATTGTACATATAGAGTTGTTTTTTTGTGTTCTGAAAATTTTTCGGAACTTCAAAGTATTGTAATGCTGGAATAAAAAGTATATATATATATACATGAAAAAGACAACACATAGAAGAAACGAGAAAACTTACTGGATCAATATTTCGAACTGAAATTCATCGTCAGGAAGAGAGTAGAATGAAAGAAGAAGAGTTCAGGTTCAAGAAGTTCCGTTCAGGTGTACCAGTGGAAGGCAACTGATCCAGGTTCAATTGATGCAGTTAGTTTTCTCGTTTCTTGTATATGTTGTATTTTTAATTTATATATCTGTCCGGTTTGAACTGTTTAGATTTTCATTTGTATATATATATATATATATATATATATATATATATATATATTGAATAATGCATCAACCACTTGTTAGAATAAGTGTATTATGCAGTTGGATATCGGTCGATTTTATTGTTCAAAATCATACTCTCAAGCCGAGGTTTTGGTATTATTTTAAAACCTTTTTTTAATACACATGAACAACTAAACAGTATGAAAATGGATTATTACAGCTTATAGAATATTAACATTAAAAAGTATTTCAGAGGTAACTAAAATGACTTAGAGATGTAAACATTTTTTTAATAGGAAAATTTTTATTTCTGTAAGTTAGTTTGTTTATCTCTGAAATGCTTCTACTTGTAATTTGCCACAAGCTGTAATAATCCATTTTCATATTGTTTATTTGTTGATGTTATATATGATTTCTTATTATTCTTTGTTTCTAGAGTTGTGAAAAAAGTAAACCCATAACGTAAGCATTGCAAATTTTGAAATTGGAAAATTGACCGAATTCCGATTGCAATTTTTTTTTATATTTATTGTGGGTGATTATAGTACTGTGTCCTAAGGACTATTGTACTTCCCCCCCCCCCCTCTTCTGTTTCATAGTACCCCCTTTGTTTCTAGAGTTGTGAAAAAGATTTTGAAGTAAACCCGTAACGTAAGCATTGCAAATTTTGAAATTGGAAAATTGACCGAATTCCGATTGCAATTTTTTTTTATATTTATTGTGGGTGATTATAGTACTGTGTCCTATGGACTATTGTACTCCCCCCCCCCCCCCCACTCCTCTTCTGTTCCATAGTACCCCAGTTAGCTTCAGTGTCTCTAAGAAGCTCAGCACATCTGCTGGGTTCAAGGTCGTATAATACGCCTTTATATCTGTACTCGCAAGAACTATAGTTAAACAGATTTGGATATTTTTTTTAGCTGAAGACAAATACTTTTGCATCAACATCTGAAAATATATTCATTATGATGGTTAAATAGCCTTTATAAGTGAATCAGATCCCCAGTGACAGCATTGTGACAAACACCATAGTTAAATTTGACGAATGAATGAGACTAATCTTCTTTCTCTGAAGAGACATAATTGAAAGGTTAAAAAAAAAAAGAAGCCACTTGTTTTCCTTTTTTTAGAATTTTCTTATGCAGTAGCAGATTGAGTTTGCATTTGAATCTAGGGCGTGTTTGTCTTGTTGTTAATAATTCCAACAATGCCAGTTCAAGAAAAAGGCAAAGGCTGATCGGGCGGCTAACAAGGGGATGAAAAACCCAATAATGAATGTTAGTCCAGCTGCACAACCAAACCCTTGTTTTTTCAGTGTAAATGTATGTAAACAAGCTCGGAAAACATAAGGCTTGTTTGTTATTTCATTCGTTCCATTGCTCTATTCTTCCTTACATGCACGATAATAAATTATTATTAAATAAGCAAGATGGTACTGTTATTTTCATATATTTAATGTTTCAATATCAATTACTAAAATAATATTACTTGTATCAATAACAACATTTACAACCTGGAATCAGTACAAATGAAGAATGATGAACCAGATAAATACTATCTTAATTATTAAGCCACAATATAGATTATAGACTTCATTTAAGCAATGCAACCTCCTTTTTAATTGATTAACTTATGTCTTATGTCACAGTACTTCTTTGGTGCTTATTTATTACGAGAAAATAGAGGTAATACGAGAATAAGAACTTACAGACAAACACACACACACAAAATACTTCAATGAAATACATAAATGAAAAATGATACAGCAGTTATTACAGCTTTATAATAGTTTGGACTCTTTGTCAATGATATTTCGACGCTTACTTCATTTGTGCCAAGTCCTTTCGCAAAAATACAATGTTTTATCTACCAGACACATATACGCATGTATACAAACATAATATTGTATGCCACTATTAAGAATAAATAATAGCATTTCTCTCCTTGGAGGTTGATTTAAAGTAAAAGTGAAGTAAGTGGGGGTTGATTTTCTTCAAGTTTAAGTTAAGCTGTTCTTTAATCCTGTTGGGAGTGGTGGCCTCGTGGTCTGAACTACTACCTGTAAGTGTTTTGCTGGCCCTGGAACTGATTATAAGAGCTTTAAAATTTTGCTTCTATTTTCAACCAAATATTTAAGCAAATTTCATTTATTAAATTAGTATAGCTTCTAACAATCTCTATTTATGATAGTTTCATTTTTTTTTTATTATTTTTGCATTAGTAACCAGTATCTTTTGGGGTAATTTAACTTTCTCTTGCATAATCTTTTAGGTTCCTCCGCTGCTTATTTTAATAACATATGCTTAAGGGAAGACCTGCTGCCATTGTACAGAAATATATATATACGAGGAGTAGTCAAAAAGTTCTCAGACAAATGCCATAACTTCTTTATTTAACAACTGATTACTTTTATTTTCCTACATAAGCTCCATTGTTGTCTATACTCTTTTGTAATCTATGTTTCCACCTGTAAATGCCTTCCTGATAGAATTGTGGGGGCTGCCTGCTGCACCATACAATCACTTGCTTTTTCACTATATATATATATATATATATATATATATATATATATATATATATATATAAAATAAATTCAAAACGAAGGAAACACACAGAAAGACACAGACATAACTCACATCGATATTTCGACCATCGTCGTCATCAGGAGGTGTGAAGAGCGAAGAGCGAAGAGTCCCGCAGGAAGACAGGGCGTACTCACGGTACAGGAGTACCGCCCTGTCTTCCTGCGGGACTCCTTGCTCTTCGCTCTTCACACCTCCTGATGACGACGATGTTCGAAATATCGATGTGAGTTATGTCTGTGTCTTTCCTTCGTTTTGAATTTATTTTATTTTAAAAAGTCCGCTGGACCGTTTATTTTGATTATATATATATATATATATATATATATATATATATATATATATATATATATATATATACCAAGATAACCGAAAAACGGTCCGGCAGGACAGATAACACTTAAAATAAACAGTGACACATAGACTGAAACATAACAAAATACTCACTTTTCAATATTTCGACCGTAATGGAGGTCGTCCTCAGGAGAAGAAGTGAATTGACGGAGGGACGACCATATATATATGGTGTTAACGAAACCCGTGAATCGGTCCTATAGATGTCCATACGGTTTCCGAAGTCATATATATATTTGACATCTTATTGAGAAGCTTTAATGAATGATATGTATTAGATTTCTGTTATATATATTGTGATAAGTTTAGAATAGAGAATATAGGAATTTATATACACCCTTTTCTTATATTAAAAAATTGTCCCGATTTTATATTGAGGAATGAATATCATCTCTGATCAAACCAATCCAACTAATGGCTCCATTGAAGTTCCTTCCATTGTAACTTACATCAGTCAAATTATATTTCGTTTTCAACCATACAACTTTATAGCGTTTTGAATAAATATAACGCTCAATTTTTTTTTATCTTTAAGCTCTATTTGGTAAATGGTAAATAAAAAAAAGCATAACAAATTTCTATCGGTTTTCTTGATATCTTTTGGCAAGGTAGAATGTTAGGAAATCTGGTAGAGATAGGTAGGGAAGTATATGGTGGGAGATCTGTGGAGCCATTAAGAAGTCCTAGGTGGTTGAGGAATACATGCATATCAATACAGAACTCTCTATCAGAGCAAGAGACTTGGCTTGCGTACGCTTTATCATCCTGACCTACATATGATCCACTTACTCCTCCAGCCATCAATACAAATTACTGTCCCTTTTATCACTATATATATATATCTAAATTACTTTTCTTCTTCTCGAGTTCGGTCAAGACCTGACCAATCTCGAGAAGAAGAAAAGTAATTATTATAAATTGTGGTAATTGGCTTTCCACCTTTCCGGTAAGATATAAAACAATTCGCCAAATGTTTTATTCTTCATATCCATTTTTTCCTTTTTTTTTTTTCAAACTCGCAATAAATAATAAATATTCTGTAGGATTCCAACGTTTCGGTCAGTTTTAACCATCATCAGGGAAGGGAGTATTTAGAGACTAATAACAAGATTATAACTTAACTCAAATGCAAATAAAAACTATCTAAATTGTTGAACATACTAACGCAATAAGAAATCTTTATAAATAAAATAATGATTTTGTCTGTACATTGCTTAGAACTGACTCATTTCAAGTTTTCTTTACGTTTCATACATTGGAGAAACCGAATCCACCCTTAGAAAAATTTCTGTCGGTTTGTCGGTTTGTCGGTTTGTCCGCAAAACTTTGTCACAGGTAAACTCAGCTACCATAAGACATATAAAGCTGAAACTTTTACAGTAGATTTGTGTAGGTCTAACTTAAAATATAGGCTATGAATTGATTGGAAATTCAGCGTAGAAGTGAAGTTATGAACGTTTAACGCAAAAATGTTTGTCACAAGTAAACTCAGCCACCATAAGACATAGCGAGCTGAAACATTGACACTGGATTTGTGTGTGCCTAACTTAAAATATGGGCTCTAAATAGATTATTAATTCAGTACAGAAGCGAAGTTATGGGGCTTTTAGCTGTATTTTCCTAACTTCACAGACAAGTTTGTTTTGAAAATACACAGGTGTGGCAAGTAGGTATTGTTAGTTGATTTTAATTTCAATTGAGCATATGAATATATTGCGTATTTGACATCATTGAAATGGTGTTTCACAGAGTTAAGGATGTACTATCTATTGAGAATAAATGTTTTGTAAACGAGCAATTCTCAACTCTTAATATGAACAGGGAGGAAAAATCAACAAACAAGTTCTTACGCTATATGAAGCCGAGGAAAGAACTTACAAGTCACTAAAGAGATTGGATTAGTGACGAAGAAGCAGTTCATTATCTAATTGAATTTCTTGACTCTGAATTTATTTCTCCTGGACTGCCTGCTCATGAGTAAAAACTTAAAGTAGAGCACCAATCATGCTACAATTTAGTAGCAGTAACAAATTTCATGTTACGAAACATGAGTGCCCCAAAACTGTGCAACGGGACACGACTCTGAGTTCGTGCTCTACACAGATATGCCATAGAGGCGGACATAATGACTGGATGTGGTATTGGGGAGTCTGTGTGTATACTTCACATACCATTGATTCCGAGCCACTGTCTGTTTACGTTGAAATGATTGCAAAGTCGGGTCAGAGTCTATTTCGCAATGACGTTAACTAAGTCGCAAAGGGAGACTTCATCTAACGCAGGAATACAAGGTAGCAAAACCAAGTTTTTCTCACATGGTCAAATGTAGTTTACATGCTCAACGGTCAGAGGTTTCAACTCTTTCTTCTACCATGAACCTGAAGGACAGACAGCTAATGTAGTGTATAAGCTGGAGGCATTTCTTTAACACTGTAGTAATAATGGTATTTTCTACTATTCTATAATTTCTAATGACATTTTGAAATACCAAAAATGACGGAACTTCTGATTCCTCCGTGGTATAGCCGAAAGGCAATAGGCACACGGCAATAAACCAAAATAGGAACTTCTGATTCCGTCAAAGACGGGTACGTTTGCTATGTATTATATATAACTGTCAACTTTTTTTTAATTTAATATTTGCTTAATAAATACACTGGTAATGATGTAAGGTATGGTACCAGAGTAGCCCAGTGGCTTGCGTGATCGCCGATGACAGTAGTGCAAATGTATTATAAATAAACACAACAAAAATATTTTTTTTTAATTTAATATTTGCGTAATATAAACACTGGTAATAAAGTAAGGTATGGAACCAGAGTAGCCCAGTGGCTTGCGTGCTAGCTTTTGACTGGGAGCACGTTAATTAGAACTAACTCATTTCAAGTTTTCTTTACGTTTCATACTTCAGAGTAGCCACATGTACCCTTAGAATAATTTCTGTCTGTCGGTTTGTCCACAAAATATTGCTACCATAAGACATATAAAGCTGAAACATTGATTGTAGATTTGTGTATGTCTAACTTAAAATCTAATCTTTGTATACAGAGGCTTTTTTTTAGCACTGTACTAATAATGGTATTTTCTACTATTCTATAACTTCTAATTGTAGTATTAGTATAATACTATAATTGATATTTTGGAATACCAAGTATAATAGAATTTTTGATTCCGTCAAAGACGGGTACGTTTGCTAGTGTATTATAAATAAACACAACAAAAATATTTTTTTTTAATTTAATATTTGCGTAATATAAACACTGGTAATAAAGTAAGGTATGGAACCAGAGTAGCCCAGTGGCTTGCGTGCTAGCTTTTGACTGGGAGCACGTTAATTAGAACTAACTCATTTCAAGTTTTCTTTACGTTTCATACTTCAGAGTAGCCACATGTACCCTTAGAATAATTTCTGTCTGTCGGTTTGTCCACAAAATATTGCTACCATAAGACATATAAAGCTGAAACATTGATTGTAGATTTGTGTATGTCTAACTTAAAATCTAATCTTTGTATACAGAGGCTTTTTTTTAGCACTGTACTAATAATGGTATTTTCTACTATTCTATAACTTCTAATTGTAGTATTAGTATAATACTATAATTGATATTTTGGAATACCAAGTATAATAGAATTTTTGATTCCGTCAAAGACGGGTACGTTTGCTAGTGTTTACATAAATTGAGTGGGAGTTTTACACAGGTTACGACAGGTTCTCATGTCCATGGTTGTTATCAACTAAAAGCACTAACATTTTGAACTTAATCAGGGCTTGAACTTAGTATCTTACGTCCCTGCGTGCAGTTTTAATATTATTCTGACTATTAAATGACTATTAAATATTAATTTAATTGTAATTCTCATTACAATTATGTTTTGAATGTTTTCCATTTTCTGTAAACAGTTTATTCCATATGGAAACAACATCTGAAAAATGTTGGTGAAAAATATTTAGCAAGTAACATGTATAGTTTTTCTTTAACAATTTTTAAAATGCAGATATTTTAGAATATACAAAAAAAAATATAAACACTATAATTTGATACTAAAGTAATCAACTAAAATTTTATCGTAAAAAAAATAAGTTTGGTTTTCTGCCAATAATATGACAATTTTTGTTCGACCAGTAATAGTTAGAGTGGCCACAGTAATAGTATCATGTAAAACATTAATTTGGATAATGGATTAACTCGAAGCATGGTGCATCCCGACATCCCATACATTGACCTAGTTTAATCTCTCAAGTCCAATACGAATTATTTTTATAAATAATATTTCACTAGAAACGTAAGTCCCTAGTGATGAATTAGTTTCCATTACACTTACTTGAGAACCATATCTTTATATATATAACGGATGATTTAAATTATAGTATAAATATATTCAATAGATCAGCTATAGAATATATTTATCTATCTTTCAAATCCTTAAGTCTCCAATCAGTTAGTTAGTTGATATTTTAAATATTTTATTGATTTTATCAAAAAAAATATATTCCATTGTATTGGAAATAAAATTACCATGAGAATTAAATGAATTAAATTTACACTAAATAATTATAGGGCGGTATTTTTAAAATAATATTCCTTAGAGCTTATACCGAATTGAACTATTTTATTTCGCTTCATGATACTACTTAATTTTACTTACTTACTTACTTATTTAACTTACTTACTTTATTTAATAATAACACAGAGAGAAAGAGACACTAACAGATTATAGGATAATTCGTCTTTAGTAGAAAAGAGAGTGTTAGACTCAGCACTTTATGTTTATATGACAAAGGAAAGCTAAATAGATGTGATAGGTTTGCATAGATGTGTACACTGAGAAATGTTACGAATAAAAAAATGTTGATAGGAAAAGTTGTAGAAATTGAGTGTCCAGTTTTTGAGCAATGACGTTTGTTAGTCAATTATTTTTATTGAATATATTTTTCATATGCATTTAACGCTTATAATTTTTTTGGGATTCAGACAAAGAGAGGGTGTAATATGTATCTGCATATAGCTTGTTATGATATATTTAACGGTAGACAATTCCTTTAATCGTAGACAGAAGTGTCTACGCTTCGTTGAAATATCAATAACATATATTACGTATGCCAAATAGAAAGCAACTAATTTCTATATTTAGAATTTTACTAATAGTATTAGTCTATTTATGGTTAATTAACTATAAGAAATGTCCTGAAAATGCATTAAGCAGGAATAGTAATGTACCTAATTTTGATCCTTCTTAGCTATTACAAAAGGAAAATCCATTGAAAACTGGATAGATAAGCGACTACAAAGGCATTCTTTGTGATGAACTTTCCACTGGTTTGCACTGAGGGTCAGAACTCCTTCCTTCAAATAACCGCAAAAGCTTATCTCTTAAACACGCTTCGGTTGTTAACTACAAATGGTTTTCAATAATGCATCCTTGCCTCTTATATACAGCAAAACTTCTTAGCGATCAGAATATATCACCAAGTATTGCTTTATTCAATTTAATACTTAAATGAATTCATCTGAAACAAGAAACTGTGAAAGATATTATTTTTAAGTTAATGACATGTTACTTAAAAAATGAGTGACTAAGAATGAGAGAGAAATAATAACAGCAATGTAAATAAAAGGAAAGTTATATACATCAAAATATATAAATGAAATAACAACCAGTCACACACTTGAAACCATTCAATTAGTGACGCAAAGAAACTGGCAAACAACATAATGAAAATAAAACAGAATCGAGGAGAAAACATAGACGCAGGCAATTCTATGTCTAGATCCTCGTCAAAATATGGAAGTAAGTTAAGCCTGTTTCTATCTCTGTGTTACCTTCGTTTTGACTCTATTTTAATTAAATGTTCGCTGGACCGTTTCTTTAATTGGTAGGTAAATATATCTGAACATTGTCCAAACCACAATGGACAATGTGAAAAGACTAAGATCTTTCAACCGTAACAGGCGATCTTCATCAGAGTCAAATCCCAACTGATTCAAACCCCAATTCTATTTTCTCATTTCTTGTTGTGGTTTGGACGTGGATTGTTATTCGACGACTTTATTATGAAATTTTGTTACATATGTGAACTTTTCTTCTCTTCTTGATGGCGACAAGGTCAAATTATTGATCTGAATTTTGTTTTTGTTTGTCCGTGTTCTTTTCTTTGATAAATTATACTAACAATGTGCTTCACGTTTTGAATTATATATATATGAAGTCTAAACCACAAAAGTAAAAGGAAAACAATAGAAATAAATGCTCTGAGGCCTTATACATTAAGTTATCAGAGAGAGAACAAAGTAAAAACTGAGTAAAAGTAAAAGTGTAAGTAGTTTTACTTTGTTTGCTCTCTGATGACATAAAGTGAAAGGCATCAGAGCATTTATTTCTATTGTTTTCCTTTTTCCATTGTAGTTTGGACTTCATTGATTGCATCACGTGTTTATTTTTTTTTATTTTCTTGCATATATATATATATATATATATATATATATATATATATAATAAAATAAATTCAAAACGAAGGAAACACACAGAAAGACACAGGCATAACTCACACCGATATTTCGACCATCGTCGTCATCAGGAGGTGTGAAGAGTGAAGAGTCCCGCAGGGAGGCAGGTCGGTGACTCATATATATATATATATATATATATATATATATATATATATATATATATATATATATATATATAGGTGTATAATAAAATCGGGATTCGGTCAATTTTCCAGGATCAAAATCAAACTCTCAATGCCGACGTTTCGGTTTTATTTAAAACCTTTTTCATAGGCCTACAAACAAAGGATGACAAGAAATCATATATAAACATCAACATATAACTAACATCAAAATGGAATATTACAATTGTGAAAAAACAAAAATATATATACAAGTAGAAGTAATAGAAAAGCAATAAATATTTTTATGAACTTACAGCAGTCAGAATTTTTGAATTAGAAAAATGATGAAATTTACATTATATAAAATGAAGTAACAATAGATAGTTAGTGAACTAACATCTTAACTGGTCAAAAACTTGGACCAGACTAACTGATTACAATTACATGTAAACCGAACACTGTTCACTCAAAGAACACAAAAAGGAACTAAGGAAATTAAATTTCACTAAAATCAACTTAACACTCCTGAATAAATAGTGTTCAAATTGGTAATGTCACTTCTATGATTAACTGAACTTAGATCTTTTTTAATATATAGCATTTCGAGGGTCTTTCTTCTTTGCTCATCCTGTTCTTTATCTACTATAATTGCTTCTTCAAAATCGAACATGTGACCTTCGTTTAAAGCATGGAATGCTAAAGCAGTTGCGTTACTTTTATTAGTTCTTATTGAATAAGAATGTTGATAAAGTCTTTCTTTTAAAAAACGACTTGTTTCTCCGTAATAACGCTTGTCGCAGTCTTTACATTTGATCGCATAAATGAGGTTACTTTGTAACTCCTTTGGTATTTTTTGTTTCAAATTTGAAAATAAAGACTTGACTTTTCTTTTGTTATAAAATGCCAATGTAACTTCAGGTACATTTCGTTTGAAAACTTTTCTAATTGATTGTGATAAGCCCTCAACATACGGAAATTTGAAATACTTTTTATTTAAAACTTCAAGTTCAGCATGGTTTTGATTGGAATGTTCTGGTTGTTCTCTTGTATATTTAAACCAATAACGTTCAATTAAGTTGTTTGGATAACAATTTTTCTGCAACAATGACTTTACCCTTTTCTTATTTTCTTTTAGAAAACATGGACTACTAATTTCAACAACCTTCTTAACTAAATTTTGAACACAATTCAATTTTTGGTTTATAGCATGAGAGGAGTGATAGTTCAATATTCTTCCTGCACTGGTAGGCTTTCTATACCAATCCGTTAAAATAATGCCATTTTCACCTCTTATAACTTTTACATCTAAAAATGGCAGATTTCCATCTATTTCTATTTCATAGGTAAATTGTAGACGATTATGAAAAGAATTAAACGTATTTAATACATACTCTTCTTCTCCTCTTTCAATAATTAAAAATAAATCGTCTACATATAATTTAATAAATTTCACCTTCGTACCTAATTTATTAATACAGTCTTCTAATAACTCAATCATAACTATATTAGCAAGGATTGGTGAAATTGGAGATCCCATAGGTAGTCCAAATTTTTGTTTATAAATAATATCATCAAAGGTGAAATACCTTGCTTCACATATAAGATCTAGTATGGATAGGAAAACCTTCTTTGACATTCCAACCTGTGATTTTATCTTATTCCATTGCTTATTTACTAAATTAAATGCTAAATCCAAAGGAATGTTAGTGAATAATGATTGAACATCCAGTGAAATCATAATTACATTATCAGTTAGCACTTGGTTTGACAGTGCTTGTTTGAATTCTGAAGAATTTTTTACGTTCAACTCATTTTTGCTTGTAATATAGCTAAGATATTTTTCCATATATTTTGAAAGTTCGTAAGTTGGACTACCGATGAATGATACAATAGGACGGAGAGGAAAGCCTTGCTTGTGTAGTTTTACTAACCCATATATTCTTGGTGCTATTCCATTATAAGATTTCAAAATTGATGCTTGACGTAGATCAATGCATAGTGTCTTCTTTAATTCATCAACAATCTTATTTACTTTATTACGTAAAGTTGATGAAGGATCTCTTCTTGTGATTGAGTATGTATCATTATCTTCTAATAGAGTTTTCATCTTTGCTTTATACTCTGCTTCTTTCATTATCACTGTATTACTAGATTTGTCACTTTTGCAAACCACAATATCCTTGGTTTATTGTGGGATATTGTGGTTTGCAAAAGTGACAAATCTAGTAATACAGTGATAATGAAAGAAGCAGAGTATAAAGCAAAGATGAAAACTCTATTAGAAGATAATGATACATACTCAATCACAAGAAGAGATCCTTCATCAACTTTACGTAATAAAGTAAATAAGATTGTTGATGAATTAAAGAAGACACTATGCATTGATCTACGTCAAGCATCAATTTTGAAATCTTATAATGGAATAGCACCAAGAATATATGGGTTAGTAAAACTACACAAGCAAGGCTTTCCTCTCCGTCCTATTGTATCATTCATCGGTAGTCCAACTTACGAACTTTCAAAATATATGGAAAAATATCTTAGCTATATTACAAGCAAAAATGAGTTGAACGTAAAAAATTCTTCAGAATTCAAACAAGCACTGTCAAACCAAGTGCTAACTGATAATGTAATTATGATTTCACTGGATGTTCAATCATTATTCACTAACATTCCTTTGGATTTAGCATTTAATTTAGTAAATAAGCAATGGAATAAGATAAAATCACAGGTTGGAATGTCAAAGAAGGTTTTCCTATCCATACTAGATCTTATATGTGAAGCAAGGTATTTCACCTTTGATGATATTATTTATAAACAAAAATTTGGACTACCTATGGGATCTCCAATTTCACCAATCCTTGCTAATATAGTTATGATTGAGTTATTAGAAGACTGTATTAATAAATTAGGTACGAAGGTGAAATTTATTAAATTATATGTAGACGATTTATTTTTAATTATTGAAAGAGGAGAAGAAGAGTATGTATTAAATACGTTTAATTCTTTTCATAATCGTCTACAATTTACCTATGAAATAGAAATAGATGGAAATCTGCCATTTTTAGATGTAAAAGTTATAAGAGGTGAAAATGGCATTATTTTAACGGATTGGTATAGAAAGCCTACCAGTGCAGGAAGAATATTGAACTATCACTCCTCTCATGCTATAAACCAAAAATTGAATTGTGTTCAAAATTTAGTTAAGAAGGTTGTTGAAATTAGTAGTCCATGTTTTCTAAAAGAAAATAAGAAAAGGGTAAAGTCATTGTTGCAGAAAAATTGTTATCCAAACAACTTAATTGAACGTTATTGGTTTAAATATACAAGAGAACAACCAGAACATTCCAATCAAAACCATGCTGAACTTGAAGTTTTAAATAAAAAGTATTTCAAATTTCCGTATGTTGAGGGCTTATCACAATCAATTAGAAAAGTTTTCAAACGAAATGTACCTGAAGTTACATTGGCATTTTATAACAAAAGAAAAGTCAAGTCTTTATTTTCAAATTTGAAACAAAAAATACCAAAGGAGTTACAAAGTAACCTCATTTATGCGATCAAATGTAAAGACTGCGACAAGCGTTATTACGGAGAAACAAGTCGTTTTTTAAAAGAAAGACTTTATCAACATTCTTATTCAATAAGAACTAATAAAAGTAACGCAACTGCTTTAGCATTCCATGCTTTAAACGAAGGTCACATGTTCGATTTTGAAGAAGCAATTATAGTAGATAAAGAACAGGATGAGCAAAGAAGAAAGACCCTCGAAATGCTATATATTAAAAAAAAGATCTAAGTTCAGTTAATCATAGAAGTGACATTACCAATTTGAACACTATTTATTCAGGAGTGTTAAGTTGATTTTAGTGAAATTTAATTTCCTTAGTTCCTTTTTGTGTTCTTTGAGTGAACAGTGTTCGGTTTACATGTAATTGTAATCAGTTAGTCTGGTCCAAGTTTTTTGACCAGTTAAGATGTTAGTTCACTAACTACATATATCTATTACATAACTACATATATCTATAGATATACATATATCTATTGTTACTTCATTTTATATAATGTAAATTTCATCATTTTTCTAATTCAAAAATTCTGACTGCTGTAAGTTCATAAAAATATTTATTGCTTTTCTATTACTTCTACTTGTATATATATTTTTGTTTTTTCACAATTGTAATATTCCATTTTGATGTTAGTTATATGTTGATGTTTATATATGATTTCTTGTCATCCTTTGTTTGTAGGCCTATGAAAAAGGTTTTAAATAAAACCGAAACGTCGGCATTGAGAGTTTGATTTTGATCCTGGAAAATTGACCGAATCCCGATTTTATTATACACCTATTCTATCCAACGGTTGATATATTATTGAATTTGTTATATATATATATATATATATATATATATATATTGTGTGTGTGTGTGTGTGTGTGTGTGTGTGTGTGTGTGTGTGTGTGTGTGTGTGTGTGTGTGTGTGTGTGTGTGTGTAAAATTTAGGAACAGTCCTTCATTTTAAGATATTTCGTTGAATAATGGATCATATTTTGCTAATAATTAGAAAAAAATTATTATTGTTATTATTATTATTGGTTCGATTTCCTTGTGATTCCCTTCACCGCCCTTATGATGACATTGGTAGCAATGTGTTTTTTGAATTTTCGTGCTAACATTTAGCAAAATATAGTCAATTATTCAGCGAAATATATATATAACAAGATTTTGCAATAAACATGTGAAAAAACCATGTTGAAATAACAATAAGAAATAAGAAAAAAGACTAAGACCTTTCAACCGTACATCTTCGTATTTTTTTTTCATTTCTTATTGGAGTTTGAACAGTATATATATATATAGTTCAAAGAAGGGGTTCTTGAGGATTTTGATCTAAAGAAAATTAAACTCCTGTTTATACGCTGACGTTTTGGAAAAAATTATTTGGCTTTTACAAGGCTAAAAACCAATATATAACGACATAAGTAGTGCAAAACAAATACATCCGCGGAATATCAACCAACAGAAACCAAAAAATAAAACAAAACAAATCATCAAACACCAGAAATACTGTACAAAGAAAATCACAAAGGACCATAAAATAGCCAGTGTTATTGTTTTCCTTCCTTCTTTAAAAAAAACAACATTTGTTGTTTAAACATAATTACTTATTATTAATTATTAGGGTAAAAAACACCATTTTTAAACAGAAAAGCACAATAATACAAAATAATTCTAGGAGGATACCTCTAACAGAGCATTCAATGAATCGAACAGACTGTAACAAAACCGTGCGCATGAAAATTATAAAAAATAAAAATAGGCAAAATGAAAAAAATTATGGGGAATTTTTTTAGGGGTTATCGGTTTAAACAATTAAAAAATAATAATAAAATAAAACAGTTGTATTTAATGTGAAAACTCTGATAGTTTTTATATGCCGTTATTAATGTGACATACGTGTCTATGACTGGGATGTATAATATTTATTTCAAAAAATACTTATCAATAATGAATTGGTAATACTATTTTGATTTGTTTCAGAGTCCAGAGCCACCGCAGTACGTTTTATGGTATCAAAACGAGAGAATGATCAACTATGACCGAGGCCGTGTGGAAGTGCGTACAGAACAGGGTCAGAAAACGGAGAGCCACCTGACGATTCACGATGCCAAGTACCAGGATTCAGGCAACTACACCTGCTCCGCCAGCAACACCCAGCCGGCATACATCCACGTCTTCGTCTCCGAAGGTAAACACGTTTACTGTTCATCTTTCCTTAGTTACCAGACTGAACTAATTCTGAAAATTAAAATATTCGGAGTGCTTACACTTAACTTTACAATAATATCAAACTAGACCACAATCTATTTAGTTTTGGTTATATATTATCATATGACGTAATATCAAACTCTCTGTTAAATTATTATAAAACTCACTGATAACTAGTTTAATGATTTTTTCTCTCTTATTAAGGCTATAATTTTATGGCTTCATTTTATCACCTGTAACGAACTCAAAATCATTCATCTACAGGATGCCGCACAAAAAACCCCTAAATTCTAAAAAACCCCTATGTATTATTTAAACCATGCTATTTTTTAATGTTATTTAAAAACGAATCAAACTAACAATTTTATTGTGTAATTAACAAACTGTTAGCTAATAACAAGTTAAAGATTCCGCTCAAAATGCTGTCCATTAACTGCAGAACAGCTATGTAAGCGATCCATCCAGTTTTCAGTTGCTTGACGAATGACATCAAGAGGCATGTTGTTCAATGTGTCCATCAACACATGTTTTAATGACTCAGTATCAGTGATTCCTCTTCTTTGTCTCTGAACCTCCTGTAAGAGTACACTCCAAATGCAAAAGTCCATTACATTGAGGTCAGGGCTCTTGGATGGCCACTGCTGGGGTGTGATGATACTCCAGATTTCATCACACTCCAGCAGTATCTGTAATTTGTTATTAGCTAATAGTTTGTTAATTACACAATAAAGTTTTTAGTTTGATTCGTTTTTAAATACCATTAAAAAATTACATGGTTTAAATATAAATAATACAGTTCAAAGTTTCGAATTTAGTGGTTTTTTGTAGGGCACTTTGCAGAACAGAGGTTCTACCGAAGTAGACTCATTTCTACAGCGAAGATCAGCGAATTCGCTGCTGCTTAATTAAAAATCAAACTCTCAATTATAAGGCCAAACATTACATAATTGTGTGATGATATGAAACAAAAACATTATCCTCATTAAATATTTCAAAACTATTGTAATTGCATGATATTTTTAATACACGATTACATGATAATTATAAAATAAAGTATGTGTTAAAGTTGCTAGAAATTCTTTTTTATGTATTATTTGTCGTAAATATGGAAATTAAAACGTTTTAGTTTTAAACTGTTATTCGAAAAATACACATTTCAATAGTATTACTTTTTAATTGTTTTTAGACTTACATATTATTTATAAAGGCTTATGAAAATATTTATATTAAGACCGTATAAAATCATTTGAATCTGGGATTACTGGGAAAGTTACTAAACCAAAAAGGGGTCCTCAGCGGAAAAAGTTTGGGAAGGTCTGATCTACAACAATGTGATACGTTATTGTCATTAAAAAACTGAGTGCTCAAGCAATATACCTGTCAAAGGCTTTTCTATTTAGTCTTCCATATGATAAAACCCCAAATATTTGCGAACATATGAAACTTCTAAGTTAGTATTTTTAAATAATACAGCTTTTGAAGTTTATAATATTACTTCTTGAATTCTTTAAGAATTCATTTATGTGAATTTTATATTGAGACCTTTTTTTTTACCTAAATACTAATGATCTTGCAGTGCACAGTGGAAAGAAGCAAAATTAAGTATTGATCATCTTACAATAACAAGGTCT
The DNA here is from genome assembly GCA_026182355.1 of Hermatobates lingyangjiaoensis. Lineage (NCBI taxonomy): Eukaryota > Metazoa > Arthropoda > Insecta > Hemiptera > Hermatobatidae > Hermatobates > Hermatobates lingyangjiaoensis. The sequence continues at coordinate 41,996 of JAPFBL010000572.1, forward strand.
TATGCACATCTTTGCGTATTGTAACAGTGATTATTTACAGTTACCAGGAGGTTATCCACCTCTAATCACCAGAGTAGAGGTGATAGCACAACTCCCTGAGCGCAGCCTCTAGTTGCTACAATTTCAGTTGTAGTCAATATTATACTGGCAAAATTTTTTTTTTTCTGTTCGACTCTTGTAATACATTCAATATCTCTTTATTCATTCCTCTGTATATTAGTTCTGGTTCACTGTTTTCTAAAACATACTACCCAAAGCCCCTTTTGAATATCCAAGAAGCAGCCCCAAGAGAACCTTTTAAGATTTAGGTTCTAAATTGTGTTAACAAAAGCTTTTTGAACTGCTTGTGTTGAGTAGCCTTTCTGATATGTACGTTGGTGTTGTGTATTTATTAGCACTTCTAGTCTTACAAATATAAACCTTATAGATCTAATCTTCAGTCCAATACTCATAGAGGGACATTTTATTGATTTATTAACACTTAAAAAACAATTCTACTTAATTTGATTATGATATGAGAAATTTAAGTCAATGTAAAGAAATGAAACATTTACAGTAGGTTATTTAGGACTGAAAGTTGAGTTTTCAGTGGTTATTGTCACATTGCCATTTTAGATAATCAAAATCTATTGAAAAAATTTTTATTGCGTACTATTAGTAAGAATTTGTTTGCAATATCATTGTTATATAAATAACTGTTTAGCTAAAAAGCAGAATGATTAGAAGAGATTCAATGTAGCACGAGACTTCTATCCATCCACGTAATTGTACAAAAATAAGTATTTAAAGCAAGCCCTTAAAAGTTCTTATTTTGGGGTACAATTTCCTTACATTGTGTCAAAGTGGTGTATCTCTGTTGTGTACAGAGACTTCCACAATCAATCAAATGTCAAAAATTTTACATTTTGTTTTAAAATATATTTTTCACATTATTTAAAGTTTAATTTTTTTTTTGTTTTTCTTATCGTAATAATTCTAAAATTTTCAAGATTCTAGATTAAGTAGTTATGAGGAAATAATGTTGTCAAAAAACATCGTTTGGCAGAAACAGCGAGTTTTGTTTTTGATAAAAACCTATACACAATTGGATCCAACATTTGGTAAACTATGAACAGGATCCATCAAACAGGGTGCCTTCTACCGTTTCCAAAAATTTTTAGATACAGAACTTTTTGAATTTTGAAATTGTTGATCTAAAAAAAATGAAACATATTATTACCGTATCTCTACTATGGAGCTTTTTTTGTGATTTTTCAAATCAGGTTACGATTTTGCATCTCCAACCTGTTCTTAAAAAAATATCGTTCACATTTATCAATTATAGAAGACAAACATCTTTATCATCAAAAAAGGAATATTCTAGCATTCAGACAGAATAGGATCCGCATCTTTCGGACATAGTCTGCATCATGCGTAATGATTTAATGAGTTATTTCCACCTAGTGTAAATAGTTATAAAAAGAATAATTGCAGTTAGTTATTTTAAATATATTTGGAAATAATTCTTTCGAAGATATAATATTTTTTTAAAAATGTATTATCAATTTGGAATTAGTTATTTGCGAGAAATTATAAATGGTTCTTGTACCCTCTTTTTATCTGTACTCTTCTCCATCTATTCTTCAATTATACTAACCTTTTCCAAACTACCTACTGTATCACTCTCTTGTATTCCCCTGTTTCCAGATACCTGCATTAGAGTTGACTTATTTTTACTGATATTATTTTTATTTTTTCGCTAGTTAGGTTACCAGACTGGAGTCTCCAACTTGATACCAGTAGGTTCCCTATCCAGGTAATCACGTCCTGTAATAAATCCTCTAAAATAGAACGCTCCTTGTAAAATTCTATATTTACACTATATATATATGACTTGCATTAAGAACTGAAATACTGTAAGAACCTCACCAGTGATGAACTAATTCATAAGTAGTGTAGATTATAGTGAATATAAGTAAAAGAAAGCTTTCCAGATCACTTATTTATTTTTTACGCTCAGATAATTTTATATGCAAGTCGTAATTAGTTCGCTTGGTTATTATAAAATCATGTAAGTTCGACTAGTTTAAGTTAGTGTTACAAAAGAATAATATGTGTTTCTTAAACTACTGTAAATATTGAAGACTCATTGTAAGATACCTGAACGATTAAAAAGTATCAGCAAAAAAGCGCGTAATCCAGTAGCTGCTTCTATTTTTTTTAATATATATATATATGAGTCGTTATCAGCCTTTGGAGCGATTCACTTCTTTTCCTGAAAACGAGGACATCGAAATATAGTAGTGAGTTCAGTGATTTCCTTTCTATGTGTTCTTTTTAAATTCTAGTTTATATATATATATATATATATATTTCTACATCACAGAAATTCATAAGTGTGACTTACATAATTCGATCATTGGAGGATTTCGAGTGTGACTCACAAAAACCTGTTGTTTCATGGGAAAATGTTAGTTTTGTTTCTTAATTTCTTACTATAGTTTAAACGTTAATTATTATTTCTCTCAAATTTTCTAATTATATCTAGAAATATAGCCGAAACGTTAACTTGGAGGAGTTTTATTTTGAATAGTTTGACGCTAGACCAAGCCTTCATAAAGAAAAATAGTAGAAAATTTAGGGGATTGAGATAAGTTTTCCTATGAACTATAGGTAAACACTAAATGGATATCGCGTTCATACATTTTTAAATTTTTGGTCCAACCGTCATCAGGGGAGAAGGAATAGAGACAAGTGCAGTTGTGGAGTGACGATTAGAGATCAACTGTTGGTGCAAAGAAATTTGTAAAACTAAAGAATTTAGTTATGGTTCTTATCATAGTCGTAATAAATGGATGGGCTGAGAAGAATGTGCGCTAGATATAGGGTTGAAAAAGAACTAAGATTAAAAAATATAACTATAAGTTTCGGTAAAAATAATTAATGGGAGAATGTATTTTAAAAGGTTTGAATGAGAAGGAATAGAGGGACAATGGTAGGTCAGGAAAAGTGAGAGATTGCCAAGCTGAAATGGGTAGAACAACATCTGCGAGTTCATGTAAGCCCGCTAGACAAAGGTAGTCCATTCCGGGGAGGAGGGTCAACATTAACTGCCATGTGTTTCTCTCATGTTTTTTCCTGACCTCATTTGTTTACCTTATCCTGACCAGCCTTTATTTCTCTTTTCTCTGGAGTTTGCAATTTCTAACATATCTCTATTACCACTTCTGTGAATCTTATAACACTTGTGTGCCTTCTCGGCTTATTCATTCAACTCGTGACTCTGATAGAGAATATTTTTCGATTGATAGATCTTAGCCCTATGTAGGATTTTTTTTTATAGTGGTTCTATACAGGTATGTGTATACAAAAGTTACTATTTCTATGAATGTGTTACTTCTACTCCTGATGCTGACAAGAATTTAAGTATATAAGAGAATAGTACCAGTTATTTCTACATGGTCGTTGCACATAACGTAATGTGTTTTACTCGCTAAATGGTCCTTCATTTTATATGTAGAACTGTTGGACCAATATATATATATATATATATATATAAAAAGATTTCACATAAACACGTGAAACAACAATCAATGATCAAACCACAATAATAAATGGGAAAACAAGACTAAGATCTTTCAACCGTAACAAGCGGTCTTCGTCAGAGTCAAAAACACAACTGACTTTTTGGGTTTTTGACTCTGACGAAGACCGCTTGTTACGGTTGAAAGATCTTAGTCTTGTTTTCCCATTTCTTATTGTGGTTTGATCATTGATATATATATATATATATAACAAACACTTTTTCTTTTTCTCGGAGTTTGGTCAGGGTAAATATATGGAATCACCTTTTTGCCAACGTTTCGTCTTTATTTCAAGACATCCTCAGGGCTATAAACTAACAAAAAAAACAATAAACAATGGCCATTTGTCATTTCTACATTAAAAACATCATAAACAAATTGAAAAATCTGGAGTGGCCTACACTCTACTTTACTATAAGTAACTTAATGTCAAATTTCTTGAGTATATAAAACATAACGTCTCATTTAAGCATAACGTAAACATCTAAATGGGATATAATTATTAGCCTGTCATTCCTGAGGTAGTACAGATAGTGATTGGAGGACATATCATCTTATAAGCTTATTTTTGTACATCACAAATAATTTATTATTTGCAAATAATTTCATTAGTATAACTACAGCAGTAATAACATTTTTGAAAAACCAAAGTGAACATTTCTTGAAACGAAATACGAGGTGTATAAATAAAGGAGTGAGACTGGCAACGTCGCTTTCGATCTGGCAACGCTGGAGACGCGTGGCCTTGAGTAGCGTCAGGTGCACGTGTGATGCGCCTCCAGTATGAATCTGAACTCGCCACAGTCATTTGTTTGTCCGTAGCGTTGGTTTTCGTGAAATGGTTTTTTCTTGAGCGTTTTAAAAATGAGTGACTTCAAAGTTGAGCAGCGGTGTGCAATCAAATTTTGCTTCAGACTTGGACATAATGCAACCGAAACCGGCCTATGGAGAACGTGTTTTATCAAGGGCACAGGTTTTTCGGTGGTTTAAGGAATTTTCAGAAGGAAGAGAGTCGATTGAAGATGAACCACGAAGCGGAAGGCCTTCAAGTGCAAACACCGATGAAAATGTCAACAGAGTACGGAACCTTGTGCGTTCAGATCGACGCTTGACAGTCAGAATGATCGGGGAACAGTTGAATTTGAATCACACCTCCGTTCATCACATTTTGACCAATGAATTGGAGATGAGAAAAATTTGTGCAAAAATGGTTCCGAAAATTCCGAAAAGAAAACGAGTTTTTGGCCAGTAAAAACATTCCTGTTGCTCCTCAGCCTCCTTATTCACCAGACTTGAGTCTTTATCACTTTTTCCTCTTCCCGAGATTGAAAAATCACCTCAAGGGAACTCATTTCGGGACACTACAAAACATACAAACTGCTGTAACCGACCAGCTGAAGGCCATTCCAGAATCCGAGTTCCAGCAATGCTACAATGATTGGAAGGACCGTCTCCAGCGCTGTGTGGCTTCCGAAGGGAACTATTTTGAAGGTGACAATATCACATTGTAATTATATTTGAATAGAAAATTAAAAAAAAATCAGTCTCACTACTTTATTTACACACCTCGTAGTATCCTACAAGAGAACATGGCTATTGTTCAAATAGCCAGTAGATTTCTTACATCGTTTACTTGACATCCTTCTACATTGAATATTAATGTAAAATTTTCAAATTTGAAACAGTAAAATATTCTTTTTTTCTCTGAAAAACTTCTTAAACAGCGAAGAAAATGTTGTTTTAAGGTGATTTGTTAATTAAAGATGTACGATAATTACAGTTATTAATCTCTAAACGAATGATTTCAATTTTGAATTATCTTTTACATTTTTGGTTTTTAACAGAATTATTATACTGCGAATTTTATGGCTTCTTAGTATTAATTAAGATCATTTTCCTTCCCCTTTGTCAAATAACATATATACGAATTTTTTTTTAATGAGTGTTATCATTTACCTGCACAATATTATTCCTCTTACATCTCTTATAAGTCAATAATATATTTTCATTTTTCCATTAGAAACATCAATTTTATCACAGTGGATTCGCTCAAAAAATTTCTAAGTCAATGTAAACAATGTAAAAAAATACAAAAAATTCGACAAGTATAGCAGGTGATCTCTTAGTCTAGAATAAACAAACAGGTTTTATATCGTTATTGCTCTTTCCCGTAATTGAAACTTCATGAATTTTTTTTTGTGAATTGCTAATTTTTTGTTCCATTTTTGGTCAAATTTTCATTATTTTTTAACGAGCCGTTTAGCGTCAAAAAATCATTTTCTGAAAACACAAATCGTACTGTAACGCCCCTTTAGCGAAAGTAATTTCAAAAAAAAATATCTCAACTCATTCGCCATATAATGTTCTATTTGTAGGCATAGTTTCATTCTTGTCCGTCAAACAGTATGGCTTGTATCGCTCTCACAAGGTTTGAGATTGAATTATAAGTCAAAAATTTTACATTTTATTGAAAAAGAAATATTTCCTGTTGTCTTAGAATTCTGAATTAATTTTTCGTTTGTTGCATTTGTAACTTCAAAGATAATGTCAAAATTTCAAAACTCTAGGGTTATCAGTTTAGGAGAAATAAATGTTTTAAAAAAAACGGTTTTTGGCAAAAAAAGTGACTTTCCTATCATGCATAATTCTTCCCAAACAATAGGGATCTTCGTCTAAATGAGGCCCATTTTTGTGTAAAATATCAACTTGATCCATCAAAGATTCTGGACCGTAGCGTGGTAACAAGCAATGCTAACACACGCACCCACCCACGCACCCACCCACACACACACAGACATCATCGTAAAAACGTCATAAAACGACTTCTGGTACCTCAAAACATGTAATTCCGTCAAAATCTCGAGATCGAATTTTTTCACGATCACTATACTTTACTTATAGTAAAGTAAAAAAGAACTTACTGAAGGCTGGGTTCTGTTACATTACAACAACCATTAACTGTCATTACATGTGCTGTTCCAATTAAAATGCAAACCTCGCAATCAAAAGGAAGATCTGAAGGCAAAGATACTTAATTAGTATATACTTACTAATTATATGTGATATCCAAAACTACTGTGAAATATCTTTGTATTCTTATGTAAAACTAATTGGTTCAACTTTGAAACAGTAATGTAATTTACATATATTACCTTACTTTTCACGGTTGAATTTACTGTAGATATCTTAGAAATTCATTCGGTTGGAGCATTTAAAGGTAATATATTGTTGGTGGCTCCAGTAAAAGTGATTTGTTGGAGATATGAGGGAATTTAAATTCAAGGATAAAGAGAATGGTATGATAATGGTGGAAGAAACTGGTTGGAGTTATTTGGTGGTTTTGCTGGAGAGTGGATATTGAAAGAAGTAACTGTTGGGGGAGGGGTGGTTTACATGATAAAGGGAGAGGGGTGGTGAGTTTGAGATGGGATGGAGAGAAGGGGTTGTAATGGTTAGCTTTAGGCTTTGGAAAAGGGTAATGTAGAGGAGGCCAGTGAATAGGCTTGGAGCACCTGATATGAGCTGACTAAGGGTAGTTCGACCTCTTTATAGAGTACTCACTTGGGCCTGTTCAAAGAATCTCTTAACCAACAACTTGATAATGACGTCATCCCATCCCTTTGCTTCGGCCCAATTATAATAGTTCACCGCCCAGGGTTCACCATCTTCATGGCCTTCTCACCTTCAATATCCATTCTATTTAGGCAAACTATGTTATTTCTCTTCTCCTTCTCTTCATAATAGCCAATACTTGCTTCATTATTCTTCAAGGGAATTTCATAAAAATCCAATCCTTTCTGTATATGTTCATTTGAATTTGAAATTCCTCTACCACAATAAAAAAAGCACTTCTGTTTTCTACAAGTAATAAAACATAAATTTCTACCAGAACCACTTAAGTAGGGTTCTGTTTTGTAATTTGTAATTTCAACTATGAATGTTTCTTACAATAAAATAACAGTAGTGATGTAGTACTGGAAAGGCCACCTCATTTACAACAAATTCCGAACAATCATCTGAAGCACCACAACCACTTCCACGCTTTCTTACGTAAGATCTATATTGCAAGAATTTATATCTACTCTTAACTATTGCAAAACCAATAAAAAAGATTAACCATATTTCACAAATTTTACAGAATAAAACATTCCCGTATTTGCTAGGTTGTTGCAAATGGTTGCCGCTATAGAAATAAATAACATTTCTAAAATAGAATATTTCTAAAACGTAACACTAATATCTTAACATATCAAGAACATACAGTCAGTCATTGCGGTCATAATAAAAGTTTATTCTCTCTAAAAGTAACTTCCTTAGTTACTTTTTTATATAAATTTCTAATTGTTCGTCCAGTATATATTTTTTTCGTCCATTCTTTACGCATTTCTCACGCGATATAAGTAAAATCTTGCAATGTTGGTTTTATGTAAGAGCTCTTGAAGGTAATTATGATTTAAAAGGAATTTGAAGCCTGTAGACCAAGCTACTACTTGAAGTTATTGCTTACTCACCCAAGTTTTGGAAAATATGGCATAGTATGCTTATTCACAAAATTACTAGTTAAATCTATATACGACACTAGATAATGTTTACCTATCTTTCTGTTGTATTAAAACATTTTAAAAAAAAATTATATTTATAACGTTAGAAATCTTAAATTAATCGTATTCACGACATAGTATTATGTTTATTTTTTCTTTTATAACTAATTTATTACTTTTAAACAATGTGCTCAAATGATTTATAACATTGATTCGACATTTTAATGTGATATGAACAGATTTAACTAAATTAGTTGGCACAATTATTTACATTCTGTTATTTCATAAACACAAATCTTTCAATTTTACTATTAAACTAATTTAATAGCTGGATACGAATTTAAACAAAAGGACGCTAATAGTTTCTAATATAAAACTATTTCCATCTTAAGAACTTACAGTATAGTCAATGATACCATCAGAGCCTTATATAAGATATTCCTAATACGCATTAATTTTTAATTATATTATATTTATACTGAAATACATTCAAATATTAATGCTATTTTTAATAAAATACAACTAATGCTGTCGTTAAGAATATAATTTGAATAATGTCGATTTAATAAAATATTTATATGAATTGACCAATAATCGAATATTTACAGCATGGGTGGATATTTATAAGAATGGGTCGATTTTGAGTCCATTGAACCTCAGAGATGCAGAGAGATATTAATAAGAGATCCACGACTAAAAAATAATAAATGAGCAATCCTTGAATTCAGCTAAACTTCACATATTCATAACAAAAAGTCAATAACTTAGCGAGCTTGCTCAGTTAACATATTCAAACTTTAGAATTAAAGCATAGATACAATGTTCTCATTAGTTACTCCTAATGATGTAATATTTTAAATATATTAAAATAAATCTTCAATTTTTTTTACAATTTATTTAGTAAAAAAATTTGTAAAAGTAAATTATATGTTTAGAAGTACAAAAGACATTCTTAATCTTGGAATATGTTCACAATAAAATGTAATTTTTTTTATTTAATTTCATAAAAAATATTCAATTTTGTGTGTATATAAACTTATAATTAGGTTTTATAGGAGTGGGAGTCCAGAGGTTTAAAATAGTTTTCAGGTGTCGACACGTAACGAAGGTTGGAATCTATTCCAGTTCTGCAGTTGGAATCTAAGTAGTCCATGATTTAGGTGTAGTAATAAAAATCTATTATATTCGGAACTTAATGTTGCTCTACGATGTGTTGTGATCATTCTGATATTAATGATAATGTGATTAAAGGAGTTGTAAAAGAAGTATGGAACACATTGACTAATTAATGCCTACCATGTGTTGATTTATTTTCGTTTCTCATCCTTCTAGTCATGCTGGGATAGGGTAGATCAGGTTATGTATTCTAGCATGAGGTCCTTTTATCATACACGAGAGACTAACCGTATCCAAACAAAAAAGAAGGACAATGTAGCTTTCATGATGTACCCAAGATAGACATAACAGATTTCCACAACCTATATCAACATAACGATAAAAGCGATAAATATAAATATTAATGAATGCAAGGCCTTCTAAGCAGGTCTTATGTTCGCGATACTGGCTCAAGTCAGGCAACACCTGCCACCGAAGCACAAGACGAACAGGATAAGATAGAACAGATTCCCACCCAGAACAGACCACCTAGTTAGTAACAAAAACTACTGTTTCTTACGTAATGGCGTGAAAAAATCTTTGAAAGGCAGATGCTTGCCTTAGAAAAAAAAAGATGTATGGATGGCTAAATCACCAAGTTAAGAAGCCAGCACGCGATCGAGCGTAAAGAAACATACCGTGTCTTTGCCTTTTCAGTCCCTGCTATGATGGAAATATTTAGACAGATGAAACATCTTTTCACAACAAAGGACACTTCGCGAGGTGCTGATCTGTAACCATCAATAAATAAACTGATGCAATCAATAAAATCTACATGCGATTTTTGAAACTACCTGAATTTCTAACACGATCCTTAAGGCAGCCTAACTTTTATTAATAGTATAACATTTATATTTAATTTATTTTATTCCACTAGACATATTGTGTTACGCGATTTACTACATAATATACTAACTCGTTCTTACATTCGAGACAACAAACTTTACACCCTGCGTACTGTAATACGCTCCTATGCGCCTATATTTTTATTCAATACCCAGTATTTAACATACTGAATAACTGGATGTATGCTTAATACATGTATTTTTCGATAGTTTATTCACTTTTTTTTTTACCTTATTGCACAAAGAGATATATAAATATTTCGAAAGTATATTTTGCTTACAGCACCGATTACTTAAAGCTTGAATGTTTTCTCATTTTACGCAGGAATGTACAAGTTACGCAACTAGATCTGTATAGTTGTGACAATTGCAATACATTCTAAATTCACAAAGTAATAAGATAAACCATAATAATTCTAGCAAATATATATCCAATGGTAATTACAGTTCTACAATAAAATTAATTCGCTATAATATATTTCTTTTCTAAATATGTAACTAAATAATGATATATAACAGTAATTCATGGTGTTCCTCTCCCAGGAATTTAATTAAATTGTCTTTAAAAGTACTGCAGAAGAAATGTGCATTACTTTTCTTATGTACTATGCATGCTATGTTTTAGTAACAGTATTTGCATAAATCTTTTTCACCTTTTCATCTGCGTCTATATGTATATTATATTACCAGTTGGTTCTAAGTTAGTGTTTTATATTGCTTCAAATTCAGTAATAATAATTTCATAGAGTTAAACACAATGTTACGTTATATGAAATTAAATCATATTATTTGTATTTAATTATCAAAGAGAATAAATTTTTTTTGTTAATTTAAATGCGTTCTATTTATGTTAATTAAATGACAACACGATGCTCTTTGTAAGTCATTGAAGTATGTTTTATTCAAAGGATATATTACACCAGGCATTACTAAGTGGTTTGTGTTCATTTAAACACAATTCTCCACTTATAGTGACGTTCTCTAGAGGCAAATCAATAAACCTTGCTATCTTTTAAAACAACATTCATTGTAAATACAGTTTGTTCTGTATTTCAATGAAAATAGTCGAACTCCTGTTTATATGTATAAATTATATACTTTGACAATCTAATGAATAAATCAAAAGTTATATTTGATGTAAAAGCTGAGCAAGTACTCCCTTGATGAGGACGTTAAGCCGTCGGTCCCGAGCCTGTACCATGTCAGGTACTTGTTATAAGATCCCTAGTCTAAATACACTTGAGTCAGGCAATATTTAGGACTCTCAATGTAGAATGTTCATTGTGTGCTATCACCAAACGTCAATGTTCGGCCTCTCGTTCTCTCGTGGGAGTACCATAGCAACCGAACCTAACATAACCTATATCAGATTTACTGCATAGGTGAAGTTTATTAGCCCAATAAAATCAAAGGAAATTTCTGAGAGGGAAACTTTTGAAAAATCACCAAATGATGGATTATTACCTTTAAATAGATGTAAGTAGTAATAGGGAACGGAAATTAGTGTATGTTGATAATAGATAATCAATGAAGAATTTTTCTCTGCACCTCCTAAAGCATAAAACATCATAGATTCAGCGAAGAGAATCTTAATAAGGATGTGTATGAAGTAACTAACACTGGAGATTAGGGCAGTAGCTTCCGTTCTATACAGCATACCAACGATTTTTGGTATGAAGATTGATTCCATGAAGATAATCTTCTTAGGATTTGTATCAAGTATCTGACACTGGTGATTTGGGTAATAACTTCAGCTCTATCCTGAATACCAAAGATTTTTCGACCTCCTATAACAGCAGTTCACTCTCTCCGATGTTCTGTGAAAAACATTAATGACGGCCATGATGATAATATAATATTTAAAATCATAAAAAAAATATTTTTTGTGCAAAGTGCATACACATTAATCATTGTATTCCTAATGACAATTTGATAAAAAAAATATTGTTAATGTTTAGATACGAATAAGCTACAATCCTGCAACTAAGTCCGGATTTAAAATAAACTAAATTTAGAGTAATACTGCAACGCGCTTAGCTACTTGAGATACCCTGTTTACTATTCTTATGGTGTTCTCCATTACTTTTACTACATTAAGGCAATACTACACTTGTTATACTTTTTGTTTGCAAATATGAAAGAACATTATTGTTTTTTTAAGCAATCTTTACCGTATCTGTAATTTTAATTTTTGAATATGACAGGGAATCACTGGCAAAGAACCAGCTCTGTCCTCTTTTATCAAGCAATCAAAACACGGAGCTGTTTTCTAAAATCATTAGTATTAAAATATATTCTTTAACTTGTAACAAAAATTCCATTAAATACATTATTCACATGTTGGTTCAATTAAAGTTATTATGCTATTAATAAATTAAGTCAGCGGGTAAGAAAGATAGATAACTACTGCCTTTTATGAATGAAATTTAAGTCAGAATGTCCTCGCGAAATTGGTTTACTTGATATTTGGTAGTAAAACTTCTTTCTCTAACTTACAAAAAAAATATCCTATTTAGTTTAAACTTCAGTATCTTTTCTCTTTTCACTTAAAACGGATGAGTTCATAAAACTGCCCTGTCTGCAATGTTGATCAGTTGTGTTAGCAGTAATTTCGGTGTTGCAATCAAAAATAAAATTCTAAACAAGTGCACATGAATCAAAACAGTTGGTTCATTAAGTACTACAATGACCCGACTTATCATGTGAAACAGTATAAGAAATTAAATTGAGGTCACGATGTTGTATAACCGGTAGTATAATGCATTAATGTATTCAAAAGAGGTCTTTCATTTCTTTTCTTGATTGAAATTAATGTTATATAAATTCTAAAGTTTTACTATCGATAAACATTAACAGAAACACTTAAGCAATTCAAATACTTTGGAACTTTTCAATTTATTCATAAGAATATTATTAAAAGATCCTTATCGAAATAAAATATTAATGCTAAGAATAAGCAATAACTACGGTGATACATCACTGTTCGATGTTCACACAACAAGCGTACTTTAAAGTTGGCTATCGTCCAAATGACTTCTACTCCATTCCTTCCAGGCTTTTGACAGCAACAACGTCATAATCGTCTTGTTTCCCTGCTTTAAAATCTATCCAAATATTCTTGTTTCATTAATGTTAGTTATTTCATAGTAGAAGATTATCATTGCTAAAATATTTATGTAAAATAATTATCGTGGACTGATTTGTTTCTACGTTCATTTAACCTTTTTATAAAATATAGATATATTAAAGTTTTTCATTTGGATTTGGATTTTAGTAGCGAGATTTCAACTGAAATATACGTTTTGACCTTATTCGAGTTCAATTCGGTTTCACAGTCAGCTTGTGTGCTCCCAAAGAAATGGGAGTAAATGACCAAGATCTTTCAACCGTAACAAGCGGTCTTCATCAGAGTCAAAAACCTGGGGTTTTGTCTCTGATGAAGACAGCTTGTTACGATTGAAAGATCTTATTCTTATTTTTCCCATTTCATATATATATTATGAAGTTATGGACTTTTAAGCTGTTTGTCGGCTAGCCACACAGGTATACATCTATATTGCTAACTGGTGATCTTACTCGTATCAACAGGAAAACGATCCACAAATAACAACAAACGTTTCTCAGTAAACTAGAGACACAGAGTAAAGATACGAACACAGGTAGACTGTAATTTTCAGTTCTCGCTTCGCAGGTGTGCTTGGTGACCCTATCTCTACTCTCCTGATGACGGTTCAACCGAAAATAGAGACTGTAAGTGTGTTCGTCTCTTTGCTCGGTGACTATAGTTTACTGTGAAACGGAATATAGCTGAAGATATACAGATATGCTTTGCTGTAGCAAGTAGATATTGATAGTTCATGTTATTTTCGTTTCCGTTTATAATATTTTTTTCTCTTTAAAAAGCGAGTCTTACCTACTCGCGTACTAAATAAGAAGTATACCCAGAATAAAATCAAATTTGAATATCTAAAGCAACAAAACTTAAAAGAAAATCCAGATCTAATTATATTTATGTACTGTAGTAATTATGATATTTTCTATTATTCTATATTTTAAATATATTCTGAAATTCCACTTATCATTTCTGAGTTTTCGTAAAATACTCGTCAAAGATGGGCACATATGCTAATATTAAAAAAAAATGTATTTAAAAATTAATTTGTGTAATAATTTGGTTTTTATTAATTCGAAAATTAAACAAAAGTTAGTACAATATATAAAATTAGTATTGAATTTGATCTGAATAGAAAACTGATAGGCAGAGATCAAAGTTGACTACTTTGCTAAATTAAAGAATTAAAGAATAATGAACAATGCTACTTCGTAAATCTTGTATTCAATCGACCGGTATCGAAATTACTTCCACCTTCACAAAGTGTTTTCAATAAATTATATTTTCTTTCCTTTATTACATATTTATACCTACCCGTAGATTTTTCTTCTTCAAAAGTCTATTCGGTACTTAATTCGATCAACTATTGCATAAGTATAATTAAATTTCTCTATTTCTTCATTACATTTCAGATGCATTTACTCAACTTTTTATTCGTTGTTATCTCTGTCGTCGTCGATTGTGTCTTCTCTAGTTATTTATGTCCTTTTTTTTTCTTTTTTTTTTTTTGAAATAACTTATCTGTTGGATGATTAGTTTGTTCGTTTATAAAATGATCTTCTCTATTGTTTTTTGTTGACATATTTCAAAAGTACTCTAGGAAAATTTATTGTTTCCTTTATGTGATAGGTAGATCAAGTTCTGTATTCCATGAGATTTCAACGTGAACTTCCTTCATGTTGGAATAAGTTATTTGTTCTTAATGCATGTATTTAAAAAGAACTTTTCCCAAAATTTACAAATATATATCTTAAATTATATCGTAATTTATATCGACTGTCTAATAGCATAATACTAAAATGTAATCGAGATTCTAATGAAACTGTCTCATGTCAATGTAATGATTTTTTTAAATCGTTATCAACCTCTTTCCTTTAGAGAGAATTTATTAAATAAATAAATCTGTGAAGTTCTCATTAATTCTGTAACCCGTAGTTATGTGGTATTTACTCATAGTGAGTTAAGGGATAAAACAAAGTTTCCACACAAAAACGTCTTTTTATCTATTTACCACAGTATGTGAATTTCTACATTATTGGAAGAATAACAAGTAGTGATCTAGGTTTTTCTTATTCCATGAATTCTTACATCTGCTTCTTAAACTGGTTTTAAATAAAAGCTGATACATTGGAAATTCAGAGCTGGATTTGAACCTATAAAATTTACTTAATTTTATTTTAGTAATATGCATTAATATAAAAAAATTATTATAAATTAATATAAATATGTAATATACATAAAAATATTTCACATAAACATATGAAATAACAATCAACGATCAAACCACAATAAGAAATGGGAAAACAAGACTAAGATCTTTCAACCGTAAGAAGCTGTGTTCATCAGAGTCAAAAACCCAACTGAAACACGATGTGTTCTGAGTCTAGTCTTTCAGTTGGGTTTTTGACTCTGACGAACACTGCTTGTTACGGTTGAAAGATCTTAGTCTTGTTTTCCCATTTCTTATTGTGGTTTGATCATATATATACATATACTTAGTAAACGGAAAGAGGCTCCAAACTGCACCGTTGCGTCTACAACGTGCTTGGACTTCCTTTCATTTTTCTCCTAAAATCGGATTGCCCGAAAATTTGAGTTTATCAGTGTGTTTCTTTACTCTGGGTGCCACTCTTCTTCGATTTCGAACTTCTATATATACATACATGCACGTCGTCACACACGGGTATACGAGTATATTATATTCCTTTGATGTTATGTAGAATATTCATTCAACAGTTTTTATTGCTAGTGATGAATAACCTTTTTTTTTAAAAAAAAACTTGTATTGGAAACCTGGTTTGTTCTTCAAATGAATCGGACCTTGATTAATTTTGATTCTGGTCATTTGACAGGCCAACACATATACAGATTATATACGCATACATTATATAATTAATGTAAACAAAAAAATAATAGCAAAATGAAAACCTAATGATTGTTTTCAATAACATACTTTCAGGGAAGAACAGGCCCAAGAACTCCATAGCCTTTATAGTGTCAGAGTTATGAGTATTATCGTTAATATTACTGTACTAAAATAAAAGCAGGAACTTTTTTATTCATTCCGTGACGAAAAAAGTTATGTTGCAGGACATTTGTATACCAGTATTTGTTGGATACAGCACTCTTTGTTGATGTCAACCAGTTAATATTTTTTTCTCCGTCGCATTAAGTTCGTGAAAAAATTGAAAAAAATATTGAAAAAAAAGTATTGAAAAAATTCCAGTACTTTAACTGCTTTCATAGAAACATGTATATTTTTAATTTAAATATATTTGTTTCTTAAATATTATGCATAACTCTATAAAATTCAAGAAGTATTATTGTTCTAAAAGACATTTGTTTATGAAAACTGGACATCCAATTTTCAAGATTGTTTAATTAAATTTAGTTTTACAAATAAAGGGGTAGGCAAATTAAATTAATTGATTTCTAGATTTAAATTAAATTTTATAATTCTCTAGTGAAATTAATTCATGCATTCAGTTGACTGAGATTTCTAAAAGCCTCTCATTTATCACTCATTGTACGGCCGTTCAAAGCCTCCAAGTCAATCCTCTTTGGATTATTTGTCAATTACATCTTTGCAAAAGTTTGCCGATTAATTTATCTAGAATATTCCCAATAATAAAAGTTTAATTAAATTACTTAACCATTGTTATAATTCTTGTTATTACATATATTATTTATAATATATCTTTAATAAAAGATGTGTGATATTAAATAACAAGATACCTACCGCTCAAATACAAGTGGGCCCAACAAGATGATACCTTCTCCAACATTTGTTGACCACATGTCTTATATATATATATATATCATTAAAATTAACGGCATTCACGATCTTAAGCCTGAGAGATTCGATCCTACGAACTAACCTCCTGCTAACAGGGTTCAACTGGAAAAGGAATTGGCCAAGTGACATGTTAAATTAAAATCGATGACTCATGCTTAGTCATTGCTATAAATAGATTAAAAGGATAGTACAGGTTAATATAAAGAGAAGGTCAAAGGTCAATAATGAACAAGAAACAAGCGGTTAGAATAAAAGAGTTGAAAGTCCAAGAAATATAAAAGAGTTGAAAGTCCAAGAAATATAAAAGAGTTGAAAGTCCAAGAAATATTTATACCAATCCTATTTATACCAATATATATATATATATATATATATATATATTCGTATATTTGGGGAACATTCCCTCATTTATACATGTGAGATTAAATTTTCTGCCTACTTTTGTCTTGATCAGTTTTTTTAAATTTCTTTTCCAAATCTCGTATTAGTCCTTTAAATTCTCCAGTAAATAGGTATATTAACTCACCATATGATCTTATGTCCATTTTGGACAGAAATTCTAAACTCGGCTTCAAACGCTGATAACGACGGGCTGTAGTTCAAACAGTGTAACCAACTTTTGGAGAGAGGGGAGACAAAGAAGTAAAGGAATAAAAGGCAAATAAAGATTGTAATTAAATTTAAAAGAAAATGGACAGAAAATTATATGATGAGTTAATATACCTATTTCCTGGAGAATTTAAAGGACTAATTCGAGATGTGGAAAAGAAATCCAAAAAACTGATCAAGACAAAAGTAGGCAAACAATTTAATCTCATATATATTCAAATATATATATATAGTGCAATATAGACAGAGAAACATAGAGAAATCAAAAGAACACACTTACAGTCTCTAATTTTCGGTTTGAACCGTCTTCAGGAGAGATAAGAGAGGGAAACCAAGCGCACTGGTTCAGAGACGGTTGGAGACCCAACGGTTGGAGTGCGCTTGGTTTCCCTCTCTTATCTCTCCTGAAGACGGTTCAAACCGAAAATTAGAGCCTGTAAGTGTGTTCTTTTGATTTCTCTATGTTTCTCTGTCCATATTGAACTATATTTGTCCGTTTTGGATCGTATTTCCAACGAAAAAGTATATATATATATATATATACTTTAACACAGAGAGAGGAACACAGAAAGACACTACAGAACTCACTTCGATATTTCGACATCCGTCGTCATCGGGAAAAATGACGACTTCCCGATGACGACGGATGTCGAAATATCGAAGTGAGTTTTGTAGTGTCTTTCTGTGTTCTTTTCTCTGTGTTAAAGTGTTTATTGTCCACACGGACCTTTCATTTTATTCGAAGTATATATATATATATATATATATATATATATATATGTTCAAAATTCAAGAAGAGTAACACACAGGGTATGGAAACATACTTGCAGACTCAAATTTTTGGGTATTCCGTCTTCAGGAGAAAAGAGGAAGGGAGACCAAGCACGATGTAGACGCAACGGCATATAAATGAATGTCTCTCCAGAAGCTCTTAGGGTGACATGTGAGTTTGAATCGGGGATTGTTTGAGAATTTGTACCTTGAAGCAATCATTAAAACGGAGGTCATGGGAATATATGTTTATCGATTAAAAATTATTCAACACTTTATAACTACAATATGTCTTTTTATTCATGAATACTACGGATATAATGTGTATGATATTATTTATCTAGTATCAACACGTTTAATATTGCAATAATTAATACATTATTTATTGAAGCATTGAATAGCAAATACAATTATTATTAATAAACTATTAGCTTTTCTGAAATTTAAGAGAGAGTTTTTTAACTAGTTTTTTTTAGCACAGTGAGAAAGAAAATCAGAATGAAGGGGAATATGGAAGATGAAAGGAATACTGCAATTGAACGCTGGCATCACAAAGGTACTTCCGTTCAGTTTGTTAGAGCTGTCTCCAGGAAGATTTTTTTTCCCCTTCAGGAAGAACCAACCAATAAGAAAACTCCACTTCGATATTAAATATCTTAGGTCACCCTCAGGCAGTCTGTGTCAGTAAAATTAGTAGCCTTATCTATCAAAAGGAGAAAACGTAATTGCAGTTTGATCTTCGATATCATATATATTAAAGAAGATAGTGGTTTATCAATATATCAATTTAGTATAAATTATTGTAACTTACAAAAATCCGTTATCAGAAGGTTTTCAACTAAGTTGAGTAATATTAGTTTTAGCAGCTCTGGCTTTTCACTGACGTATTACACTCTCTGGTTTATCAATCTTGATTAAAAACTAATTAAAATAAAGCTATTCTAGGAGACATTCCTGGATGGTGCCTGTTAGATATCAAACTCTTCGACTACCTATGCTCAAAAAAAAATCATCAAAAATCATGACAATGAAAAGGTCATGCTGAACGTGCAGTTGGTTAAACTAAAAACGTTTTGACTATTTGGGAGTCACATCTTCCCAAAAAGTCAAATTTAAATATATCACCAAATAGTTCACATTTTCAAATTTAAATGTGACTTTACACTTCACTTAAACATACCACCCTAACCACCAATGGTTATGTGAACAAAATCACTAATATAAAAAGTATTATAAGTAGTCACATATAGTTAATTAGCTATATACTCCAATCGGTCATATATATAATCAGTAATTTGTATGTAATGAGTAAGATATAATTAAACTGTAAATCATTTGTAATCACTTTTATATAAGTAAATAGTGTTAAAGTTATCAGATATAGATGAGTAATGAGTCACATTTTAGTAGTTTAGGTTAGGTTAGGTTGCAGTGGTAGTCCCACAAGGGAACACAAGTGGGCCGAGCATTGGCCAATTATGATACCACACAATGAAGATTGATTCTACAGTGGGAGTCCTAAATTTTGCCCAACTCAAGTGTATTTAGAGTAGGGATCTTTAACGAGTACCTGACATCGTACAGGCTCGGGACCGACAGTTTAACGTCCTTCTCCGAGAGACGACGCACTCAGATTTATTCACCTCCCGCATGAATAAATCGAGTACCATGTGGGGATCGAACCGCGGTCCTATCAGTTCAGAGGAGAGTGCGTTAACCACTGAGCTACCTGGCCCCTCACATTTTAGTAACCTCTAATATAATCAGTCATAATTAAATAATCAGTTAGATACTAGCTATAAAATAATAAATTCATAATTAAATAACTTGCATTATCAATATTATGTGAAAAGTATTATATCAATATCAAACTAAAAACAATCCCAAGTATTTAGTCTAATGACTCAGAATATGGTGATGTATTTCCCATTGAATGCTTTCTGACAATGTATTGGACAACTTTTTCAATCTATCTACAGTTTTATTGGACTTGAAGTTGACCATATTAGAGAAGAGCAATTTATATATAAATATATATTCATTTAATTGTTTAATCATTTCAAAAAACGTCCTGAAAATTTCAAAGTTTCACTGTAAATCCCCTTTATTGTAATTTATGAATATTGAAACTTATTAAAATGAGTTTTCTATAGGCTAATTGTGAGTTCGGTTGGTTCAGTATGATGCATCTTATTCAAATGAAGTCATAAAAAAGCCATCTATATAGCTAGATAGTCTTGTGATTCCATTAATTGTTAAGAATTCAGACACATATATTAAGGAAATATGTAGGCTTTATTAGTAAGTATAAACTAGTATCAATAATCAAACTGCAATAAGAAATGGGAAAAAAAGACTGCAATTTTTCAACCGTAACAAGTGATCTTCTCCAGTCAAAACCCAACTGAGACACCAGATGGAGAAACATCATGGTGTGGGGTTCAGAGGAGTCGGACTCTCCTCCGCTCCCTCCCACTCCTCTCAACCCTTCACCATGGTGTTCCTCCATCTGGTGTTTCAGAGGGGTTTTGACTCTGAACAAGACCACTAGTTACGGTTGAATGATCGTAGTCTTTTTTTTACCATTTCATATTGTGGTTTGATCATTGATTGTTATTTCGCATGTTTATGTGAAATGTTGTTATATATTTGTATGAATCAATGATCAAACCACAATAAGAAATGGGAAAACAAGACTAAGATCTTTCAACCGTAACAAGCGGTCTTCGTCAGAGTCAAAAACCCAACTGATGGGTTTTTGACTCTGACGAAGACCGCTTGTTACGGTTGAAAGATCTTAGTCTTGTTTTCCCATTTCTTATTGTGGTTTGATCATTGATTGTTATTTCACGTGTTTATGTGAAAGCTTTTTATTTGTATGAATATTAAAAGAAGATACGTATCGAAAAGATTGATGTAAAATACCTTTTTAGTAATGTATCTGTTCCCCACATTTTAACTTTCCTTCAAAACATATGTAATGCAGTTATTTAAATTATGTATGATTGATATCCATTTTAAATTAGAAAAAAAATACCAAACAAATATTGACCATCTGATGGGTAATCGCATATGAGAGTAATTTAGTCATGGTATGTTCTGAAACTAAAATGATAATTTCGACTCTACACAATCAAGTTAAACGATGTACTAGGTGACTTTGCCAAATCTATGAATAAATTACTTTCCTTTTCAATACAATTACACTCATTTGTATTAACTGCTCGGTTAACAATGAAAAAGTAAATTGTAAATTACCTATTTAGGTAATTTAAATATTAGCTATTTAAATTACCTAAATAGGTAATGTTAATGCTAAATTCTTCCAACTTATTGTGTACAAAAAAAAAGCCATCAATATCTCTGTTTGTATTAACATTTATTTGTTCATTGCAAAAATGTTATAATATATTTTTTGACTCTATAATTAACTGGCTACGCAAATAAATATAATATTCAACCACATTAAAAAACTAGTTTTGAAAAATTTAAAATAAATTAATTTTTCGTTGGCATATATTACAGTTGAAAATCTGTTTAAAAACATTATTACAAAAATAAAAATAAAAACAATTATGACCATAAAAACTCAATTTAGTATAAAATTTCAATTTTTTTTATTTGTCAAAATTTTTTGTTAGCTTGTTATTATTATTATTTTTTTCTATTATCCCCTCGAAATGCCGTCCCATGGAACGTGCCGCCCGGACGGACTGCTAAGCCACTGCTCTGAGTATTATAAAACAGAATGTTTATAAAACCTTATAATTTATGTAAGTTTACAGTTTATATGTTTCATTTTAATTATGATGAATTATAAAAAACATAATATTAAACAAAATTGAGAAGAGAATACGAATTATATTATGATGAATTATTAAAAACATAATATTAAACAAAAATGAGAAATGGATACGAATTATATTATGATGAATTATGAAAAACATAATATTAAACAAAAATGAGAAGAGAATATTTCATGCAAGTGTTGCTAGACATCAGTTTATTGTGAGAGCAGTAGATCAGGGATATTAATAAGTTATTATCAGCGATAAGATATTAATAACAAACAATTTAAGAGATGCTCTTGATTTATATATATATATAAATGAAAAAATACAACAAATAGAAGAAGCGAGAAAACTTACTGGGTCGATATTTCGAACTGAAGTTCGTCGTAATATATATATATATATATATATATATATATATATATATATATATATATATATATAAACGGATAAACGGAAAGATGATCCAAACTGGACACAATAACAGTTCAAATTGAAGATAGGTAGCACAGGAAGTAAAAGAAACACACTTACAGTCTCAAATTTTCGTCTTCAAATTCAGAAGAAAAGAGAAAGGGAAAATTTTCTCTTTCTTATTTCTCCTGAAGACGGATTACCCGAAAATTTGAGTCTGTAAGTGTGTTGCTTTTACTTTCTGTGCTACCTATCTTCAATTTTAAACTGTTATATATATACCATGATAAACGAGAAACGGTCTGGCAGGACAGATAACACTTAAAATAAACAGTGACACATTGACTGAAACATAACAAAAGACTCACTTTTCAATATTTCGACCGTAATGGCCGTATATATATATATACCTTATATGTGAATATAAATGGCACATTGGAAACTGTACTGGCTTTAAGGAGCCCTGTATGGATTAAACAATAATAGCTCCTTCTCAATGGATCTCCAAGTTTGATACAATTCAAGTGCAGAAAACAAAAAATAATAGAACAATTTATGTAGAAAAGACATTCATTTACAGCAGGCGACAATGAGAATGAAAATTACGTACAACAGAATTCATTGATTACTAAGCACTGAATTCATTCAAGAAAAACAGGCAACTCTGATCCACCAGTCGAATGAATTGATGTTTTAAAATTATAGTGTGGGGATCCTATCTTAGAAATGTCAGGTCAGTGAACATGAAAACTATAACCTGCATTTTTTTTTTTAATAACTTATTAACAATTTCCTTAATCTTATACCTGTATTTTAATTTTTATATCCATGTCTATCAAGCATTTAGAATTGGTAATAAATATAAGTGTTTATAATAGTATATGAAACAAAAACACTTTCCATTATTAAAACGAAAGTGGATATTCAAAGAAAAAATTTTGTTGAAATAATTGACTACATACCTGATGCTTAACTGAAGCAAGTGAATAAATAATAAGAGGCATTAAAAAACTTATAAAAACTAAAATTAATAAACCGTTTTTTTTTTGATATTCCTTTGAAAGAAAGTTTGTTTTCTAAATACACAATTTTTTTTGTGTAAACAAAATGAAACACTTAATTAAACGAGTTATTGTAAATATTATTATTTACTATCACAATAACTTTATTATATTCAAAATTATTTTATCATATATGATAAAGTAAATATTATATTTTATCATAAAATAAATAAAGTCCTGTACAGGTCTCCTTACATTATACGGATATAATGTAAGTATCCTGTTTTTAAATCTTTTTTTTTTCCTTTCGGTCTGCTTACTGTCTGGCAAACTGGTGATTCTTCTAATGGTTTATGTTTGTGAGGTCACCGAGATAGAACGCTAAATTGCAGTTATTAAGGTGGAGTAAAAGACGTCGAGAAAGACTTGCGATAACGTGATCCAATATTTTGATACCCTTCATTAGAGTAAATGGTTCACCTCTATGGCTAAGTGTTGACCTAAAGTGTTGAAACAGCTATATCAATAAGCAAATAGAAACAACAAAGGAAAGTTATATTAGAAAAAAAAACAGTTATAAAGTAAATCAGACGAAATATGAAGACAAAACAAATCATGCTGAAATAACTAGTTATAATGTTAAAAATAGTGAATAGTGTGGAATGGAATAACAATAATAGCGAAAACAAGTAATAATAAAATGAATAAATAAACCAGCGAGAGGTTTTCGGCAAGATATTGACTGTAGCTTATTATAGGTATACAAAGTAGATGAAGAAGATGGAATAAAAAGAAACACGTTAATAACAGTGTCAAGCTGAAAAAAAGTCAGTGAAAAATATATAATAATTTCCATCCATCCTGGAATAGACCAGTACCTCAGTAGTTAAAGGTTGCTTCAATAATTGACGAGGATAGTAGGATTCTTAAAAAGGTTTAGAGGGAATCAATGAATATTAATATTATTGTGAATTTGATAAATGAAAATAGGCAGGATATAGTTATAGATTCTTAAACTGAGAATTGTGGAATGTATTATAACGGTTGTTATAAAAATAAAAACAACCGTTTTAAAAAAAATTAAAAAAAAATTCAATTTTCATATATTACAGTTGAAAATCTGTTTAAAAAGATTATTGTACAAATAATAAAAAAACTACGACCTTTAAAACTCAATTTAGTATAATATTTAAGATTTATGTTTTATAAATGGTCTTTGTTAAGAATGGTAAAAGGTAATGATGAGTATTGGTAAGTTTTATGTGGATAGTGGTGGGGAAATACTAAGTTAAAACCAACGTCAAGGGAAAAAAATAATCTAACTGCAAACAAGTAATGTGATGCAAGGGCATACACATTTTCAAAGGGTTATTAGAATATGCCTATCTTTTGAACAGCATGGGGCTAAAGAAAAAAAGTGTCAGTATGAAAGGGTGTTTAGAAAAAGAAAGAATTGAATACTCTTCAAGAAAACCTGCTTTATTCTTGGTTTTTATATAATTAAATTAGCAAAGGAAAGGGGTCATTATCCACAGCAGTACTCATGGTTTTAAGGTAAAAACAAGCAACAAAACAAAAATCATTGTGATTTAAGAGAAAATCTACCAGTAAACTGGTTGAGGTGGAGGTTATGAGATACGTAATCAAGATAGTATCTCAGAGCATATACGCCTCCAGATTGACGAATAGGAAAATTATATATATATATATATATATATATTAACTATAATAATAAGATGATCCAGAGTTACAGACAGAAAAAGATATTAGAAGAATTTAAAGAAATTTCCTTTAATTTGTTAATTGCTTCATTAATTTCTCAGCATCCATTATTTATTTGTTTTATTCACCATTTGTATTGTGTTATTATTCATAAAATATTCTCGTGATTACATCTTTTTTATTGTGTTTTGCTTCATTTTGCCTTCATGTCTCGTATCCTTCCTTTCATCTAGCTTTGAATGGTAATATGTCTGAAGTACTAAGTGCTTGTCAGTTGGTACTTGAGTACCCAAGCATTTCCCTCATCATTATCATAGATTTCATGACATTGAAATGAATTATGTCAGATTCTTTCTCAATGGGTTCCTCTTTATCTTGGGTTTACTCTGTGATTTTATGTGTTGTTCATTCATGAAAAGTTTTATTTTATATACATATGTATATAAAAGTTGGGTTTTTGACTCTGACGAGGACCGCTTGTTGCGGTTGAAAGATCTTAGTCTTGTTTTCCCATTTCTTGTTGTGGTTTGAACATATGTATATATTATTGAAAATAACATCAGACTTCGTCTACATAATATAACATATTTCCTATGTTAACATATCTCAAATGATCACTATTCATCTTCTGGATATGAACAACTTCTTGGGAGAATATTATTTCATTGATATAATTAAAGTAAAAACCGGGGTGTGTTTTCCTTAAGTTTATAACATGCTGTCTCTTAATCCTGCCGAGTAAGAGGCCTTGCAATATAAGTGACTACCCTGGCTTTTTCTTTATACATTCAAATAATTTTAAAATCTTATTTTTAATCTGATTATTTTATTA
Organism: Hermatobates lingyangjiaoensis; assembly: GCA_026182355.1. Classification (NCBI taxonomy): domain Eukaryota; kingdom Metazoa; phylum Arthropoda; class Insecta; order Hemiptera; family Hermatobatidae; genus Hermatobates; species Hermatobates lingyangjiaoensis. Next base: position 68,148 of record JAPFBL010000572.1, read on the forward strand.
TGGTTTCCGGTCTTTTTTTTACTTAGTAAAGCTCAATAATTAAAAATTTACCAATTTCATTTGCTTTCTTATTCCACTGTTTATTTTTCCTTTTTCTAGTGTAAACTTGTAGGACAATTTCAGTTTATAAAATATAGTCGATACCAGTCTATTGATAAAAACAGTGCTGAGGTAAGAAATTTCAATAGAACCACAGAGTTGATGGACATCGTGTGTACACTAGATCGTTATCGCGATTAGGACTGACGTTTGTTGATTACTGTATTACTTTTATTATTACAATTTCTTTTGCGATAACTTCTATTGTGGACTTACTGTAAATATCAGTATATTGTTCATTAAACTCCACTATTTTTCTTGTAACCACATATTTCAAAATATTTATAATTAATATATTATAAAGACGCTTTATTAATACATTATTTCAAAATATTTATAATTAATATATTATAAAGACGCTTTATTAATACATTTTTTCAAAATATTTATAATTAATATATTATAAAGACGCTTTATTAATACATGTACCTTCCTTAATTGGTCACAAATAATAAAATTTGAAATTCATTATATTATAGTTAATCTATTATTAATATATATGTATATATAATAAATAGTTGAATAAGTGATCATATTTTGATGAATTCTTTTTTTGGCAAGTTTTTCCAGGTTTCGAAATAATTATTATAAATCATAATTTTTGACTAGAAAAACTTGTCAAAATAATGACTGCAACAGAATATGGTCAATCATTCAACGAAACATGTTTAAATGAAGGACTACTCCCAAACTTTACAAATATATATTTCTGTATATTACATATTATGTTTATAAAGATTACGTACACAAACACACACGCACACACACACACACACATGTTATATATATATATATATATATATATATATATATATATATATAATATAAAGATTTCACATAAACACGTGAAACAACAATCAATGATCAAACCACAATAAGAAATGGGAAAACAAGACTAAGATCTTTCAACCGTAACAAGCGGTCTTCGTCAGAGTCAAAAACCCAACTGAGTTGGGTTTTTGACTCTGAGGAAGACCGCTTGTTACGGTTGAAAGATCTTAGTCTTGTTTTCCCATTTCTTATTGTGGTTTGATCATTGATTATATATATATATATATATATATGTTCAGAATTGAGGATAGATAGCACACAAAGTAAAGAAGCATATCTACAAACTCAAATTTTCGGGCAATCTGTCTTCAGGAGAAAAGGGAAAGGGAGACCAAGCACATTGTAGACGCAACGGCTAGTAACCCATATATATATCACAGTATAAAATGTGGAGATCATAATCAGTTTACTCCGTGACTTATTTTACAAGTTCTTGTGAACTTCAAGACTAATAAATATACCAAAACAAGTTTTGGTAAACTTTCAAATCGATGAAGACGAAAAATAATATCTGTATCTACTGTACAAAGATATTTAGCTTATGTTTTGGGAATATATAAATATCCTGGTAAAGCAAATAACCTTCCAATGAAAGTTACTCCTAGCAGTAATTAATGTTAAAGCAATGATTGAATTTTAAACTACACATTAGATATTTATTATAAAGGCACGGGGCTTGTTGAATTTTTAACGATTTTTACTGAAGCCTCTTTGAATTATTCATAACCTGTCAATTTTTTATAGCCAGTTAAAGTCCCAGAAGAATCGACCATCTGATTTGTCTCTTCTTAAATCTTCATTGATTAGTTTCGAAATTTCTTTTTTTTTGTCTCCCAATTTATTTCATCCTTTCAATTCATTTTATTAGCATTATAACAGTTCATTTAACTTATTTCTTCTACAAACTAGAAAAATATTATTTATATTTTCTTAACTCACTATATTGATAACTACAAAGTACTTTTGAAGGAGTTTTGTTAGGGGATTAACGAAGCTCTGACTAAACTGTTCAAAAATCTATCATATACAATCTAATTATGCAGAATACAACGGATTATAATTTTCATAAATCTAATCTAGATATTAATTTGCATATATTATGTATTTCTGATTGAACCAAGTAATTATCCTCTCACTACTGATTGATTCATCAATATATTTATAAATTAACTCTTCTTTCTATTTAATTTTTCCACAGTTGCATAATACTTTTCTAGTTTGTCACTCTTTTCAAACTATTTTATGATGACTAACTATTTATATTTTTGGTTTAACTTATTATATAATACCTGTTGTGTTTTTTTGAGTAGGTATAAAAATTATTTAATTTGAGAAAGTACTCATAGGCACTCAATTATATATGTATATTAACTAAATTCACAGAAGGAGCACTCATAAGAGTGACTCAATCGTCAGGTAGAAATATTTGAGTAGCTGCAAAGACTAGTGTTCCCTGGTTTGTTTTTGGAGAGACTTATGCATTATACCTGATTGTAATGAGTTTTCGCTGGTTTGTTTTTGGAGAGACTTATGCATTATACCTGATTGTTATGAGTTTTCGCTGGTTTGTTTTTGGAGAGACTTATGCATTATACCTGATTGTAATGAGTTTTCGCTGGTTTGTTTTTGGAGAGACTTATGCATTATGCCTGATTGTAATGAGTTTTCGCTGGTTTGTTTTTGGAGAGACTTATGCATTATGCCTGATTGTAATGAGTTTTCGTGATAACTTTTTTAAGTGTTAAGGAGATTAAGAAGAAGAGTTTTGCTAGGCTGGCAAACAGCACTAGGGTCGAAGCAAACAGTTGCTGTTTCCCAGCCGAAAAGAGCACTTTTTCTTCTCTTCATGACGACAACGTCGACAAATTGAAATGAGTTTTGTTGTTGTTTCTCTGTGTTCTTCTTATTTAATACTTTGATAAGTTGTTCGAACAGGCTGTTTGATGTTTTGATTTATATTGTAAAACACATAGAAGAGAAATCTTTGCAGACAGAACTGACATAGCTTACTACAATACTTTAACTCTGTTTGACATGAAGAAAGTAGTGATTGACTAGGTGACTATAGGGTGGCATATGAACAGATATTTCATTAAACAAATTACTGTTTTGTCTCTGTGTAAATAAGTGAACAATCAACAACTATAGTGGTCGACATGGTTAGCTCATTGCTAATGTGCTTGCCTCTGATTACGTACTTATGGGGTTCAAAATCCACTCTGGCTCTTGATTGATTTATTCATGTGGAAGGTGAATAATTCTAAGCACTTCACCCCTCGGAGAGGACGTTAAGCCGTCGGTCCCGAGCATGTACGATGTCAGGTAGTTGTTAAAGATCCCTACTCGAAATACCCTTGGCTTAGGCAAAATCATGACACCCAATATACAATCAGTCTTCTGTATGTGGTATCGCAAAGGGCCTATGTTTTTTTTCCCTTTTGAGAACTGGCAATGCCACCTATGCTAACAACTACTGGGAGGCTAAGTGAAAGAAACGACATCTGAATACCAATCTAGATAATGTTTATGAGGTAAAATTATTTATTAGGATCATCTTCAAGGAAATAAATGTTCATTCAGTATTTACAACCACTTGTGTTGTTGACAAATATTTTGAGAATTTTTTTATATTTTAGGTTTGCTTCCAGTGCCTTCTGGTTATGTTTAAAACAATATTGCGTATACATTATATGTGAGATACTGTTCTTTTTTTATGTCGACTATATTGGTATAATCAAGTCCTCTTTTTTTCTGTTTCTTTAGGTGATAAGATGGCAGCCATATCCAGACGGAAGTCTTCATCATCAGCTAGACTTCTATCATCAGCATTCTTCTGGTATCTCTTTGTACCTCTGGCTGTAGTTCAGCTCTTCTCCCTGTAAGAGACAAGGACAGCATCATCTCTCATCTCATTTAATAGGTCAATATCAAATTCAATTACTGTATTGAATTGCTTTGCATATTTAGTTATTTGTTCATGTTGAATTTACTTTTGTGTATAGCGATATATATTTAGCAATAGGTTCATTAAATAAACTACTTCCATAATGTATTTGGATATTAAGAAAATCTCATACTCACACGATTGTTGACAGTTTGGGTTATTACCGGTGTTAACTGAGACATGCAACTCTCTAACTCAGACCTAACTCAAGGGTATTCAAAGGAAAATATGAACAAAAGTCATGTTGCATATATGGTATATCATGAAATGGACTTAATTAATATTACGTATATTATGAAATAGTTATATGTATAGTTTCAAAAATTGATGTCTAACACTTTAGACTGAACACCTTTGATACGAAAACAAAAGAAAGCCATAAAAAGGTCTCAGTAAACCTATATCAAAATATCGTGAGCCGTGTCTGATACTTTCTGCATTCTTTCTTTTTGCCAAAGGTAATTGATATATATATAAAATCAAAGAAAAAAATACAAAAACATACTGCAATATTTCAACATCTTTCGTTATCTGGATGTTTGTGTGTGCAGCTCAGGTAGATAGTAGTGGCAGAAGACACGATATTTTGTCTTCTCCTTTCAGCTGAGGCTGCGCTTTGCTGTCCTTTTTGACGGTTAAAACAAAAAATCTGGAGTGCAATTGTTCTTTGTTTTTCTTATTTCTGTATTTTTACTTATTATATTTCATATATAATGTATTATGAAATCAGGATTTGGTCAATTTTCTATGTTCAAAATGAAATTCTCAATACCGAAGTTTCGGTTTTATCTTAAAACATTTTTCATTGGCAAAAGTAAGAATTTTTCAATTATAAAATGAAATTTGGATTATATAAACGAGTCAACAATCTTGACTGGTCAAAACGAGACTAAAGATATGACGTTACAAAGTAACCTCTACGAGTGAGCAGTGCTGAGGCTTGTAATGTTATCTGATCAGTCCAAGGTTTTGAGCAGTCAAGATCGCTAATTCGTTTATATAATGTAATTTTTATTTTATAAGTGAAAAAATGGTAACTTCTGCCTGTCAAAAAGGTATAAAATTAGACTGAAACGTCAACATTGCGAGTTTTGTTTTAAACCGAGAAAATTAAGCGAATCCCGTCTGCATAATACACCTATTCTATCAAACTATTGATAAATTATTGAATTTTACGTATATGGATATATAACAAGATTTCACAATAAACATGTGAAACGGCAATCAATGTTCTAACCCTTGTAATTATAAAATCCAATGCAAAAATTTCCGTAAGATTTATATTGCACAAATTAATAAATATTAAAAGGCACGTGTAAAACAACACTAATACAACGTAAGGAGATAGGAAAAAAGTAGGGCCTTTTTCTTGCATATAAATAATGAAAATCAACATAATGATTGGACCCGGTGTTGTTAAGAAATATTATCCAATCATCTCTGTTTAAATTTAATAGATCAAATACTATAAGCATTAGTAACGGTTTGTTCAAACTTCACAGCCCTCACGAGGGCAATAGCCTCATCTAAGAGGGTTCACAGCTAGCGAATAGTTTTCTTACATTTTCTAACTGTACTTCTTTGGACATCCCTCTCTGGACTATTGTCCTTTTCTATACGTTCACCCTTTTAAAATATCACTCTTCCCTCCCACTCCTCTCAACCCCGCACCAAGATGTTTCTGTATCTAGTGTTTTATTTGGGTTTTTGACTCTGGCGAAGACCTCTTGTTACGGTTGAAAATGTAGTCTTTTTTGCCCACTTCTTATTGTGGTTGACATTATATATATATATATACAAAACTAAAGTTTATCGGGACTTGGTCAGTTTTGCATATACTACAGTTGTTGAAATCCACAAATTATTTTTCTTTGTAAAATAATTTTCAATGTAATACTTAGTTTTTCGGTTTCAACATTTATACTTCTGCCTATGAAAAGGGTTTTAAATGAAGGCCGAAACGTTGGCAATGAGAGTTTATTTTGAACCTGAAGATCTGACCGAGTCCCGATAAACTTTAGTTTTGTTTCTATTCCACAGTCGATACTTTTATTAATATTATATATATATATATATATGAAAGTTTAGGTTACTTTTATTCTTATTTTCAATTGTCGTAAAATTTGATTTGTTTTTGCTAATCTTCTCCGTACGGTTCGCACCCACATGCGATACACTAATTACAAGCACTAATTATTATCCCTTTGTATTAGTCGATAGTTCAGTTATAATAGTCGAGATTATTAATGCTGCATCTAGCTGAATGCTTAGACCGATGAAAATTTGATTTGTATTAACTCATCTTGCTAATAGAATATCTCGCATTATTATTTTTTTTTTCATTTGAATAATAATAACATCAACAACTTTTTTTGAAAGTTTGAATTTTTTTTAATCCCACACTCTAATATACAAAGTTATAGGAGTATTAATGTAATTGAAATGCAGCAGTAAGGTTTGCCTGATAAATGTGAATTGTTGAGTTCAATTTCTTTAGAGTTAAAGTTGAAAGGTGTTTTCTAGTCACTGTCTTGTAAGTTAGTTGCAAATACCCTACAAATGTTACAACTTTTTTTAACACACAAATACTTATAGTCTATTTGTTGCAAAATAAGATGATTCTAGTACTTTCTGTTAGTTTTATTTAAAAAAAATATATAACATTTTATTTTCAAATGATTAATTAAATATTACTAAAAGCAAAAAAAAACAGAACTGAAAACTGTTATATGTCAAATAATTGTCATTCTAATGCGTAAATCAAAACTAGATTGTTCAATGTTCTCTAAAACTTAATTTCATTCCTTCGGACTGATTAGAACAAACAAAACATAACAAAAAAACAGAAACAGAAAGAGAGACAGAGATACATGTTTGAAAAACCGATCTTATTGGGCCAGGTGACATAAAAATGTTCAATGAATTTCAATACTACAATTACCCTACCTATTCTTCAAAATTTGTTTAAATAAAAACATAAAAATCATAATATCCCTTATTTTTGATCAACACTTAATTTATATACAACTAATGTAATGTAACTTGTTGTCCCAGGCCCATTGATATTTTTTATTATTAAGTTAATAAATGTTTATTTTTAATTTTTATTATATAACATTAAATCATTTTTTCATTAATTTTGTTGTGACAAAAAATGAACTAATGTACTATTAAAATTAAGCATTTTCAAAGTCATTAATATATTTTTTTTATTGAAGTAAATGTTTACCTAATTTTTTATTTGTTTTTTTTCTCATTATAATGGATTATTTTTAAATTTATTTAGTTTAAGCCACATCTAGAGAGGTTTATAGTATTAGGAATATTCGTAATAATGCATCTATCAGATATAGGTAGTCTATTTTCTTCTCCTTATTCTGATAATGACAGCTAGTTTGTTTTGTAATATTGATTAGGTAGATCAAGTTACGGGGTTTTAGGTTAAAGTTGAAGGGCTTTTATGATATTAACGTAATACAGTATCATTGCATTTAGTTTCTGTGCATCCTAATTCATCTAGCTATATCAGTGCTCTAGAAAATTGATGTTATTTTATGGAATATCTATAAAATTCTATAATCTTCTCTTTATCTGAGCTAAAATTTTTGAATTTTGACTCAGATTTGATTTTGGATTTTTTCATCACGAAAATTTTTCCTTATTCTATTTCACAATAGAATCCTAAAAAACTAATTGCATTAAAATTCCTAACTGTAGTTTGTAATAATGACAAAATTGTTCAGAACTCCAGGCCATGCTGAACATTACAAAAGTTACTTTATAATGTTATGTAAAATACTATTTTCACTATTATATATCTATATATAAAGATTTCACATAAACACATGAAATAACAATCAATGATCAAACCACAAATGAAATGGGAAAACAAGACTAAGATCTTAGTCCTGTTTTCCATATATTAAACAGTCCAACAGGACTACTTGTTCACAAAGGAAAGAGAAAAACAGATAAAAAGTAGTTGGTTTCAGCTACTCAAAGGGACAACTTTTGCCCGATGACGACGAATGTCGAAATATGGTACCGTTGTGAGTCTTTTTCGTGTTGTTCTTATTTGTTTTTCTCTTTCCTTTGTGAACTATAGATATATATATACTATTCAATCAAATGTCTTCCTTTTACCAGAAAGATTGAATTTTAAATGTCTTAAATTTATAAAACGATATGAGGTCTTTTATTGTTTTGTGGCAGCTAAATGTGCACAATCACTATGTTAAAATATCACATTTCTGCTATGTAAATCTAATCCACAAATATTTTGGAAATTTGTAACCTACCTAGCTAGAATAATGTGTTTATGGTTTCACCCACTCTATAAGAAAAAACAAACTGATTTCTGGCCTACACTACCATTAAAACATGACTTTTCCATTCTGTTTTCTGCTGGTATTATCTCATTACATGGCCTACTTCCCTTAGCCCAGCGGGACAGCACGCCGAAGCGTCTCTATAACTGACAGCCACATGGTAATTGGATGGTTTATCCCACTTACGTTTAGCTCCGTAAATACTTGGCCGCCTCCCTGAAAGTGGACAAATTAAAATATGGTCCACTATTTTACCTCTTGATAATTGTAATTATTTTGAGAAATTTAAATAATCTGTTGTTCTTTTTCGAATGTAAAACTTCTACCAGGTACACAATAAATAAACGTTACCTCATGAAATAGTATGAGAAAGTTTAAAAGGTAACAACAAACCCTGGTTGCTCTGAAAATCATTTAAAGTTAGGAGATATAGAGATAAGAGTACTTGAAAGGTTTTTTTTTAAGAAATTTACAACATTAATGTTTTTAGTTTTAAAAAAACTGCTAAACTTAATGCTTCTGACAAATGTTTACTTAATATCAAGTGTCGAGGTCTCAAACTATTCTTCTAAATTGTGTACGTACTAAATCTTTCTGACTACCAATATTTGCTTTGAATAAACCATAAATGATGAACCTCACCTTCATCACTCCATACTGTCATCTTTGTTATTACAACTAAATCCATAATTTATGTTACCGCAATATTATAATAATATTTTCATTCTTTTCATTATTTAATATTGCCTAGTTAAAATATAATTTATCAAAATTTACTAACTCTTAACACTTATTATCGAAGCATTTCATTATGGTTTCAACTCGTAGAAGTTGCATAGTTGTATGAATTAAATATCATTGTGTTTCATACACGCGTCAAATGATGATCTATATAAATACTGTATAAAAGTATTTACTGTATAAAAGTATTCGTAAGTTAAGGATGGATTAGTTTTATTGCATGCAATCCTTAATCATCAATACGTAAGCCTTAAATTGTCATCTCCATGACACATTCATGAACGCATTTAATGTTCTGAAGATGGATTCTACGTAAATTCCATGGTTGCTTCAGTTTTTCAGTGATTGAAGCCAAAGTTCTGCTTTGAAGTTGTCTTCCTTTTAACATAATCAGACAGCTCCTTCCTTGAAAAGCTTTAGAAGCAAACTTATTCATATTCTTTCCAAATTAAATCCTTTCTCTATTCTTGCAGTTTAATTTAAAATATTTTTTTTGTTTTTCAGCAAGATTATTTGAGTAGGGGGGAATTAGTGGGTACAAACTTAATAAAATAACATTTTGGAAATTTCAAAAATGAAAAAAGATATAGCACATATTTTTATTGAAAATAAATTTCTTTCTAATTATTTTTTATGAAAAAGAAGAAGAAAAAGTTTGTTTATGACTGAACCATAAAAAAAAAACCTTTATAATGGTTATTAGAAAAAAAATATTTTATCTTCGCTGTGGCGAATTAATGAGTTCAATTATTAATTTGACCTACCCAAAGCCTTCCTCCGGCTTAATCGAAATGAATATATAATTTTAAGGGGATTATGAAAGTCACTTGGGAATACATAGCTAGTAGATAGATCTGCAGATGAAGTTGTTATGAATATTCATAATTCAGGTTTTTGTTATTCATCATCAATGAATGAAGGTATGCTGGTAAATGTTTAGTTGTATAAAAGTACTAGCAAACGTACCCGTCTTTGACGGAATCAAAAGTTCTATTATACTTGGCATTTCAAAATACCAATTATAGTATTATACTAATACTATAATTAGAAATTATAGCATAGTAGAAAATACCATTAGTACAGTGTTAAATAAATGCCTCTGTATACACCACATTAGCTGTCTGTCCTTCAGGTTCACGGAAGAACAAACAGTTGGAACCTGTGACTCTTGAGCAAGTATACTATAGTTGACCATGTGAGAAAAACTTGGTCTCGCTAACTTGAATTCCTGCGTTAGATAAAGTCTCCCTTTGCGACTTAGTTAACGTCATTACGAAATAGACTCTGGCAGGACTTTGCAATCATTTCAACGGAAACAGACAGTGGTTCGGAATCAATGATATGTGTGGTATACACACAGACTCCCCAATACCACATCCAGTCATTATGTCCGCCTCTATGGCATATCTGTGTAGAGCACGAACTCAGAGTCGTGTCCCGTTGCACAGTTTTGGGGCACTCATGTTTCGTAACATGACATTTGTTACTGCTACTAAATTGCAACATGATTGGTGCTCCTACTTTAAGTTTTTACTCATGAGCAGGCTGTCCAGGAGAAATAAATTCGGAGTCAAGAAATTCATGTAGATAATGAACTGCTTCTTCATCACTAATCCAATCTCTTTACTGACTTGTAAGTTCTTTCCTCGGTATGATATAGCGTAAGAACTTGTTTGTTGATTTTTCCTGCCTGTTCATATTAAGAGTTGAGAATTGCTCGTTTACAAAACTATTTATTCGTAATAGATAGTACATCCTCAACTCTGGGAAACACCTTTTCAAAGATGTCAAATACGCAATATATTCATATGCTCCAATGAAATTAAAATCAACAACAATACCTACTTGCCACAGCTGTGTATTTTCAAAACAAACTTGTCTGTGAAGTTAGGAAAATACGCTTAATGCCTATAACTTCGTTTCTGTACTGAATTATGAATCTATTTAGAGCCCGTATTTTAAATTAGGCATACACAAATCCAGTGTCAAAGTTTCAGCTCACCATGTTTTATGGTGGCTGAGTTTATTTGTGACAAAGTTTTGCGGACAAACCGACAGAAATTTTTCTAAGGGTGGATTCGGTTTCTCCAATGTATGAAACGTAAAGAAAAGTTGAAATGAGTCAGTTCTAAGCAATGTACAGACAAAATCATTATTTTATTTATAAAGATTGTATTATTTTTGAAGTATTTTCTGTATCGTAGAGAAGGAGAATATTTGTGGGGAATGATGTAGGTTAGGTTGGAGCCGTGGTAGTTACTGCGTCGACACGAGCGGGCACATCGCAGTCCTCTTAACTAGTCTTGACACCCGCATTCCCTTTGGCAATCAGCCACTCACTACCAAGCGCACTGAAATAAACACTGTTTCATTTAAACAGGCCTTGATTTAACATTCCCCCGACATACCTGCTTTTGCTTAAAATATACCCAGCCTAAACAGCTCAAACTAAAAACAAACGTAACTTTTTACTCCTAATATAATACAACCTAAATAACAAAGTGCAAAAATTGCCATAAAATTTATATTGGTCAAACTGGTAAATCATTAAAGACACGTGTAAAACAACATTAATACAACGTAAGTAGACAGGAAAAAATTAGTGCCTTATTCTTGCATATAAAAAATGAAAATCATCATATTGATTGGACAGGAGCTAAATTTATTACCTATGAAAAATCAATGTTGTTAAGAAATATTATTGAATCGTCTCTAATTAAATTTAATAGATCAAATATTATAAATATTAGTAACGGTTTCTTCAAACTGGATACTTTCGTTACGAGGGCAATAGCCTCTTCTAAGAGGGTTGACAGCTAGCGGATAGTTTTTTACTCTTTCTTACCGTACTCCTTTGTTTCCCCAAACATCCCTTTCTGGACATTAGTCCTTTCCTGCGCTTTCACCCTTTTAAAATACCACTCTTCCAAACTCTTATCAACCCCTCACCAGATGTTTTCTGCATCTAGTGTTTCAGTTGGGTTTTTGACTCTGACGAAGACCGCTTGTTACGGTTGAAAGATCTCAGTCTTGTTTTCCCATTTCTTATTGTGGTTTGATCATAACCTAAGTGCATTGCCGATTGGAATAATAGCGGTGTAGACATACTGTTTTCTGTTTGTACCAATAGTTAGGTTGGTTACTGTAACTGAGTTTTCTTAAAGTATAAATTACTCCTACATTAGACTATTTGGATTGGTATATGGTGTAGTTCCTTCAAACACTGCTCCCCGGTATATCAACTTCATTTTAATTTGTTCACCATATTTGTAAAACTATTTTAAACTAAACCCAGTGAAGTCGTAAAGTTGACTGTCAATTAACACCTAGAAATGAATGTTGCCCATCTCATAAAATTAGACTCTGTTAACTAAGTAACGTCTGGGAAACTTATACAGTGATGATTGTATTGGAGAGGTAGATAATAATAAAGGATAATAGATAACATTGAAAGTATCTTTACTTTTTTTAAGTATTTTCTTAACAGTTTTTCTAATAGTAGAATTATCTATTTGAACAAATTAACCTAAATTGTGTTTCATAAATCAGTTATAACATTTTTAATAGTTTGCAAATCTATTTGTCAGTTTGGCAATTTTTTTTAACAAAATTACGGTATCAACTTGTAAAAAAATTTTACATTCTGTATAAAATTAAAAAAGTAATATATTTAATTTAAAGAACATCGGTGTGTTACAATTGTGCACTATTGCTTAAATTACTGCGGTGAGTCAGGTACTGTAGCAAAGACCAAAAGCAATACTAACAAAGTAGGAGAAATCGGTAGTCTTAGTAAATGGCAAACTTTGGAGTAAAGAGAGTAGTGAGTAGTGTTGAAAATAAGCAAAAAAAAAAGACAGAGAGTATGACTTTTCATGTGTTAGGGTATTTAAATGAATACATAGTAACGATGAAGAGCCAAATGATAAAGACGGAAATACCCAGAGGGAGAGATAAATATTTGAATGACATTAACCAAAGGAGGGGGCGACTGGAATAAATACCGATGAAATATTTGAGGGCTAAATGTTCAAAAGTCACACTCTGTGCGGTTAAGATCAATTGGAAACTCATTTAAATCGGTTGAATAGTTGACACGATGGTAAGGCTTGCTCCAGACGTATTGATTCTACTCTTGTGAAGCACAGTTTATAAGATTTCCTTGAGGTGAAAGCCGCAACACTAGATTACGTGCCTCTGGCCCATTCTCTCAAGTACGAACTTTGCTCATTTAATATCCAACAGCTTCATTATTTTGTTAATTGACTCTTTTTTTTTTCTTAAACAAAATTAATTTAAACTTTTACATTAGTGTTTGGGAATCCCACAACCAAAAAAAAAACTAGAAAATGAAAAAAAAACTCCTTATTACTTCTTACGGAGTTTATAGTCTAAGTGACTTTGACTACAGATATTTCTATCTTGATACCATCTTTTTCCAAAAATAAGACACTGTCTGACTAAATTTTTAAGTCCAAAATACGTGCTAGGGCTTATTTTTTGGGGAGGGCTTCAAGTACAATAAGTAGATTTATATATTTTTGTTAATACATATTTATGTACAGAAATTTAAATTTATTCACTTACAGTGATGTCCGTTTTCCTTTTTTGTACTAGACGGAATAACTCTTTCTATTTGTATCGGTGGTTAAAAATCACTTTATAATTAAATAAAATTATGTGTAGACTTACAAGACTGAAATGCACAAACTCGTAAATTCTATGAGTCACTCCATGAGACTCCTGTCTTATGTTGTATTATTAAGATAAATTCTACTTTTTCAATTTCAGGAATTAATTTTGACACATATCCTGTGCATTGTTTAAAACAAACTGTGGAGGTAAAGAAGGAATTTTCTTTAAAATATTTTCTTCTAAACAATTCTCTGATATATTAGGGAAGCTAGGGATACCTACTAAAGTCAACAGCATTTTTTTAACGAATTATACCTTTCACATTATTTTAACTAGAGCTTATTTTCGGGGAAGGGCTTATATTCAAAAAAGTCCCGAAAATCACTCTAGGGCTTATTTTCGGGGAATGTGTTATTTTTGGAAAAAGAGGGTAGGTATTATAATCTATTTTTATTGTTCACTGAGTTACCAAAAATGTTCCGCAACTCTAACCATCCAGGGATTATAGTGGTTCTTAATGACATCAGTAGTTTTGTATTAAAATTGAGCAATTATTGAACTTTTATCATGCCGAGAAAAGAAAATTGTGAACACAGCATTTCTTTTGACCGAAACGAAACTACTTTTTGGTGCTACTTAATAGTATCTATTGAAATGAAAAAAAACCTGAGAAACAATTAAATGGGGTAAAACTGAAGAAGCTCCTTAGATTAAAGTCCAGTAATAATAATCACAGCATCAGATGATGCAGTCGGTATTAATAATGAAATAATATTTGCAATGATAAATACTACATGATAAAGCATTTCATTTGAATTGAACTACTGCAATCTCATCTACTCCAGCAATCTGAAACTCAGCTTCGAGTTACCTTACCCTTTTTATTTATCCGATGTGAATACATTACCTTCTTTCAAGAAAATCTACTGAAATAACTTTATCAAACAGTAAAATGCCTTAAATAATAACTTCATGTGCATTTAATGAGTCAGTTTGAGAAGCTACAAGAATAGTATTGTTTTTATACAAAAACAAAAAACCAAAAATATATGGTAATATAATTATGATTTAATAGATATTTTACTCTTTCATTCGGTTGCGATAAAAAATAAATTGTTTACTTAAAATCTTCTAATTAATTAAATGATCAAATAAAATTAAATAAAATAAATGTAATTTATTTAAATGTAATATTACTTTAAGAAGTTATATTAATAAATAAATATTTATATTACTTCGTTACGCAATAATGTGCTTGAGATCAAAAACAAAGCTTGAAGTGGGTATTTTAAATTGAAGTCATCTCAAATTGATTTTCAATTCATAAAGTTAAAAAGAGGTTTTATATATTAAAAAAAAGGTCTATTTATTACAGTTTCTTTTTTATATATAAAAAATTCTGAGAAACAACCCTTAATTGTTTTTGCAAATATATGTACATTACTAGTACATATTAAACATTGATATTAAACACCATATTATCATTCAAATTCGTCATATGTCCGACTGGTTACGCATGTCAACAACTACGATTCGTGACGTGTGATGGATTTGTATATATATAATATATAAAAAGATTTCACATAAACACGTGAAATAACAATCAATGATCAAACCACAATAAGAAATGGGAAAACAAGACTAAGATCTTTCAACCAGTTGGGTTTTTGACTCTGACGAAGGCCGCTTGTTACGGTTGAAAGATCTTAGTTTTGTTTTCCCATTTCTTATTGTGGTTTGATCATTGATATATATATATATATATATATATTTCGAATAAAATGAAAGGTCTGTATGGACAATAAAAACTTTAACAAATAGGAAAGAACACAGAAAGCCACTACAGAACTCAGTTCGATATTTCAACAGCCGTCGTCATCGGGAAGAAGTTCGAAGTACTCGCGTTGCGAAGCAAACTGTTGTTTGCTTGGAACAGTTTGCTCCAAGTACTTCGCACTTCTTCCCGATGACTTTCGGATTCTTTTTTTAATTATATTTGAACTGAACTAATAAATAATTTTTAAAAAATAAATAAATCAGTGAACTTTTTTTATAAATGTCAAAAAGTTGAACATAAAAGTTGAAAAAACATGATCATGATAACAAAATGGTTAGGTCATGCATACTGTCATTTCATTGATGTGATACTGTGTTTGAAAAATTCACGTCAGGCATAATTTCATTCCACACACGCGGCACTCGTTCAAGTAGTGAACGACACCCACTTTAAGAAACGCCTGCCTCTGAATATTAATGGCAGATTCGGCTTAACAGAGCTACGATATAATTGAAATATTTCAGCCATAAATATTAATATATGTTTATAAGTGTTAATAAGAGTGATTAAGCCGTAATTAAATTGTACAAAGCACATTATTCTTTAATTGTGATAAACGAATTTTTGTTGTCATTGAAAAGAATATTAAATAAAAGAGTTAAATATATATTAAAATAATAAACTAGATTCGAATTTATTAATCTGAGGGAGAAATAAATATAGAATGAGTATTTCTCTAAAATATAAGTACGAAATCATAAATAACACTGCAGTGATACAAATATTGTAACGCTAACAAATTCTCTAGTGGGTTTTTATTTAAACAAATTCATTTCTATCTAAAGGTTTATTTGAAATTCCGCAGAAAGTGTTTATAATGTGCTGTATTTTACAGGTTCATTCAAAATGTTTGCAGAATATCGAGTTTTAAACTACATAATTTCGATAGTGTTTGTGATTTTTGAAATTGTCATTTAAAATTTTAAATCTACGACCATGCCAGTTTTAGTTATTTTCGTAAATAATGTTAGTGAAACTGTTTTTTTGATTATTATCTTAGTGTGTATGTTTAAATAATCCAGTTGAATGACTTGTGGTAAATTAAATAATAATATTAAATATACTATAATTATTGTTAGTGCGACAGAGGTTGTTTAAATGTTCAAATTTTACTATCTTAATGCAACTTTTGTACTCAACTTTGGCGTTTTCAGACAAATTCAATCTTCGCAGGGTGACAATTAAATATCGTATTAATTACGACAGTTGTATCGCTGCAGTGTTATTTATGATTTCGTACTTATATTTTAAGACAAATACTTATTCTAGATTTATTTCTCTCTCAGATTAATAAATTCGAATCTAATTTATTATTTAAATATATATCTTACTCTTTTATTTAATATTCATTTCAATGAAAACAAAAATTCGTTTATCACTATTATAGAACAATTTTTGATCCTGGTGGACAATTTCTGTGTGGACCACATGTATTTATATTAAATGTCAACTATCAATCAAGAATTATAGCAATTTTAATCAAAATTGTGTGAACATATTTTAAATAAAAAGAAAAATAAGTTATTTTATTTTTTAGTTCTCGTTGAATGGACAGGGGAATGAATATACGTTTTGTGTTTACAGATTTTTTGCCTTGATATATTCTACTTCACACATTGCTAGACGAGTTTTCATTGGACTCAGGAGACTATTAAACGTGTATTTTTGTTGAAAAATTATTTTGGAAATTTTGTCCCAAGTAAAATACTTTCATATCTCAGTATTTCATGTAGAGGATATGTACATTAAAGTAAAAAAAAATCTTATTAAAATAAGAGATACATTTATCAGCAATTAAAAAATATTGTTTAGTTCCAGTTCCCAACCAAGTAGGTATGAACTACTACATATAGATTGATTTTACATGGTAGTGATTCATGTTGACTGATATTTATAAATTCAGGAGATTTATAAAACAGCAGTTCTTTTTATTTCATATTAAACATTATCTTAGTAAGAAAAGTTTAGTAATCTTGCATGAATGTATCACCAGATTTTTTTTGTATCATAAAATGTGGATGAATTTTACATCAACCGCAAATAGCTTCTACATATATGATTTTGATTTATTAATAAAAATACAGTGGAACCTCTACATACGAGATTAATTCGTTCCCGGATCGTGCTCGTATCTAGAATTTCTCGTATCTAGAGCGAATTTTTCCCATAAGAAATAACTGAAAACCAATTAATTTGTTCCCGGCCTCCCAAAATCATTCAAGTTAACCCTAAATAACTGTGAACACATCTTCCTGATTACTTAAAACACATTCAAATAGTGACTGAACATAAAAATACAGTAATAAGATAAATAAGATGATATTAACGAAATAAAATGGGAGTTTATTATGAGCATTTATTATGAGCACTTCCACTTAAAATTAAAGTTAACTTTATGAAAAACTAAATTTTTTTACGGCACTAATTTATTTATGCAATTTTTTCTGCTTTTTTTTGCTTTTTAACATTACTGTATCAGTTTTTACTTTTCTTCGCTTTCTTTTGCCCTTTTAGCCGGAATCGCAACACTTTCACTTTCTATAGGTCTTTTGAAGAAAAACTTATCCAAGGAGGTTTGTCTCTGCCTCCCTTTCAAAATGTTACGGAAATGTGTAAGGCAAGTGTCATTAAAAAGAGCTGTAGCACGACTAGTAGCCACTTTTTCTGGGTGTTTCTTTTCAACGAAAGCAGGAATTTCCTCCCACCTAACGTAACTTGGCCACCTAGCGGAACCATCTGGAAATCCTCGTAACTTGGATTTTCTCTCGTATGTAGAGCAAGATTTTTGCTCGAAAGACCTCTCGTATCTCGAGTTTCTCGTAAGTAGAGTAGCTTGTATGTAGAGGTTCCACTGTATATGTTTTTTTACTTTACTATAAGTAAAGTATAGTGATCGTGAAAAAATTTGATCTCGAGATTTTGACGGAATTACATGTTTTGAGGTCCCAGAAGTCGTTTTATGACGTTTTTACGATGATGTCTGTGTGTGTGTGGGTGGGTGGGTGGGTGGGTGAGTGTGTTAGCATTGCTTGTTACCACGCTACGGTCCAGAATCTTTGATGGATCAAGTTGATATTTTACACAAAAATGGGCCCCATTTAGACGAAGATCCCTATTGTTTGGGAAGAATTATGCATGATGGGAAAGTCACTTTTTTTGCCAAAAACCGTTTTTTTTTAAAACATTTATTTCTCCTAAACTGATAACCCTAGAGTTTTGAAATTTTGACATTATCTTTGAGGTTACAAATGGAACAAACGAAAAATATATTCAGAATTTTAAAACAACAGGAAATATTTTTTTTTCAATATCATGTACAAATTTTGACTTATAATTCAATCTCAAACCTTGTGAGAGCGATACAAGCCATACTGTTTGACGGACAAGAATGAAACTATGCCTATAAATAGAACATTATGTGTAGAATGAGTAGAGATATTTTTTTTCAAAATTACATTCGCTAATGGGGCGTTACAGTACGATTTCTGTTTTCAGAAAATTTTTTTTTGACGCTAAACGGCTGAATAAAAAATAATGAAAATTTGACCAAAAAAGGAACAAAAAATTAGCAATTCATAAAAAAAAAATCATGAAGTTTCAATTACGGGAAAGAGCAATAACGATATAAAAACTCTTTGTTTACCCTAGACTAAGAGATCACCTGCTATACTTGTCGAATTTTTTGTATTTTTTTACATTGTTTACATTGACTTAGAAATTTTTTGAGCGAATCCACTGAGATAAAATTGATTTTATAAAGGAATAGTTTAAATTGTTTATTGAATTGTATGAGATGTAAGAGGAATAATATTGTGCAGGAAAATGATAACACTCACTCAGAAAAAATTCGTATATATGTTATTTGACAAAGGGGAAGGAAAATGATCTTATTAAATACTAAGAAGCTTATTATTATTATTATTTTAAAGATTAAAATTCCCAGTATGATAATTCTATAAAAGACCAAAAATGTAAATGATAATTCATAATCTGAATCTTTCGTTTAGAGATTAATAAATGTAATTATCGTACATCTTTATTTAACAAATCACCTTAAAACAACATTTTCTTCGCAGTTTAAGATGTTTTTCAGAGAAAAAAAGGGTATTTTCCTGTTTTAAATTTTAAAATTTTACTTTAATATTCAATGTAGAAGGATGTCAAGTAAACGATGTAAGAAATCTACTGGCTGTTTGAACGAAAGCCATTCTCTTGTAGGAGAATAAATCGTTTCAAGAAATGTTCACTTTGGTTTTTCAAAAATGTTATTACTGCTGTAGTTATACTAACGCAATTATTTGCAAATAATAAATTATTTGTGATGTACAAAAATAAGCTTATAAAATGATATGTCCTTCAATCACTATCTGTACTACCTCAGGAATGATAGGCTAATAATTATATCCCATTTAGATGTTTACGTTATGCTTAAGTGAGACGTTATGTTTTATATACTCAAGAAATTTGACATTAAGTTACTTATAGTAAAGTAGAGTGTAGGCCACTCCAGATTTTTTTAAATCTATTATCATATTTTATAACAGGGTTCACGTTAATCTAAATAATATTTTAAATTCTTAAAATCATGAATGCCATATTTATACAATAATCCGCACTATAGCAATATAATTACAATTTAATGTTAGTATAAGTGGATTATAAAATCAAAAATATAAACAAGTCATTCCATAGAAATAAAAATAAAAGAAATAATAAAACAAGCAATTTCAAAAATAAAAGCTAATTAATTTCTTTCATAATGGAAGTAATAAGCTCGCTTTGTGTTTAACAAAACCAAGTCCATTAAAAAGCAATTATTCTTTCCAAGCTTGATATTTTATTTAAAATGTCCTGTCGTTGCAGATAATTTAAATTCACTCATTAATTTTGACATCTATTAGTTTTTCCGTTAATAATTTATGCTAAATGTTTTATAATCGACAGTTTTTAAAAATATTTTATTATTAGTTGTATATCTAGCACACAAATTGATATTAAAAGATTTTTTCGTTAGAGGTTAAACTTTGTGGGGTTATTGTGTGTAACCTTAAATAGCTAATTGGGACAATATTTTAAGTGTACTCAACATTTGAATAGTATGTATCGGAGCGTTGACAAATTTTTACATTTTGTGGGTCTGGATACATTTTTCAATGTTTTTAGATCAATGGGTAATATGGCGTTCATTAAAAATATGCTAACCACTCTACAAGCTACATGTAGCAGTCCTTAACTGAATATACGAGTTCTTTATTCTTATTCGATCTTTTTTCCTTTTTTTTCAAGATAGTATAAGGCTCTTGATCGTCATTTCTGTGAGATTCTCTTCTTCAAATTTTTTTCAAGACCTTTAGGGAGCTTAACATACACGTGGTATAACTTCTCTGGATGTGGGTCGCTTTTTTACTAATATTCTAGTTAATAGGACAATGTTCTTTAAACGGACCTAAGATCTGGCAAACAAAGAATGCTAGTTTGTAGAGGACTAAAAACAATTGCTGCGTACGCTACACGAACATGATAATGCAGTATAATACATCGGAAGAGCATATTGTTAAGGTAAAATTAATATCCCCTTTTATTTTGAAGAGTTTATAAGAACAAGCAGTACAAGCAATATAATGAAGCAACAGAGTGTGAAGGATGCTACTAGGACTAATAAACTTGGCGAGCTTAGCTTTTTCATGTATTAAAAGATCACAAAGACTAGTATTGATGAAAGGAATAATTCTGAACATATTACTCCAGAGCAGAGGCGAGGAACTGGTCATAGGGCATTCGTCCGTCCGGTTTCCCAAAAGGCCACAACCAATGGATGAGCACATTTTTATGTAATAGTTATATTGTAAAATCATTGACTCTGTCATTATATTCCTCCATCAGTGATTCTATAACTGTTTTCAATCTTTCAATAGATCAAGGCATTGTCCTCATTGGCATCGTTTATTACCTTTGTTCATTCAAGAAGATGATTTTCTAAAAACTTAAACATTTCAAGTAAGTATTAGTAAATAGTCATCTTCTTAAATGCCAGAGTTTTTTGGTTCATGAAAACACATTTATTTTTACCCTGCAGAGACACACTCATTTTTGCTTCGTTATGATATAGGGAACTACCATATCATGTGGTAATTCGCAATTTGTATTGTTCTCATGATACAGATGCATTATTTTCTCACACAACGTTAAAACATTCATTAAGACTTGTCCTTACCATAACCACCTTATGGTGCACTGATGATCTCATCCATCCAACATGAACATTTTTCGAACTGACGATATCTCACAACATTCACTCGGATGAAATTTACTATACCCACAACATACTTCAAAGTGTCATCGAGAGTAACGTATTTAGCACCTCTTTAGAGGATGTCTTAAAATAAAGACGAAACGTTGGCAAAAAGGTGATTTCAAATAATTAACCCTGACCAAATTCCGAAAAGAAGAAAAATATTTAAAAAGCATATGGAAATACTTGCATTACAGAAAACTGAAATACCGTTTCCTACACGTATATTGCGAATAACTCTAGAAATCTACAGACATACAATTCTATGAAGGTGGACTTATGTTACAGGGGAAAAGAATTTATTGATGCAAAATACAATGGAAGGAAATAAAAGCATAGTAATTTACAAGTTTTTTTTATGATGTTCAACGAATCTTTCATTTTTTCTTTATAGATTTTATATTTTTATTCTTTATAGTTGACATATTTTTCGTATCAGGCCGTAGAAGGTGGCACTTCATGACTCAAAAGGCCACTTGCGGCCTTAGGTTCCCCACCCCTGCTCTAAAGCTACAAATGTGTTAATAAGCATATGAAGGTATTGTTTTCTTGACCACAATTACTAATAAATACTTTTCTTCTTCTCGGAATGAGGTCAGCGTTAATTACTTGAAATTATCTTTTTGCCAACATTTCGTCTTTATTTTAAGATATCCTCAGGGCTAGAACTCAAAAACAATGGACATTTATCTTATCTACATCACATTGAATTTTTATCATAAATGTGATGTTGATGAGATAAATGTTTATTGTTTTTGGGTTCTAGCATTGAGAATGTCTTAAAATAAAGACGAAACGCTGGCAAAAAGGTGATTTCAAATAATTAACCCTGACCAAATTCCGAAAAGAAGAAAAATCTTTAAAAAGTATATAGAAATACTTGCATCTCATAAAACAACAAAAATTTTTCGTACACGTATATTGCGAATAACTCTAGAAATCTAGAGACAAACAATTCTATAAAGGTGGACTTATGTTACAGGGAAAGAAAATACATGAGACTAGCCATTTAACTATAATGTGGTTCAAGTACTTAAAAACGTTTTTAGCCTATAAACGAATGTTCGTTTAATCGTCGATCTCTAAATATGTTCGTTGTTTCTATCTTAAGGAAGGCGTTTGTTAGAGAGAAATATATTTGGAAGTAATGGGATGGATATATCCTTGCTAATATACCTCAGCCTTAATGGGAGAGACGCCGAGTATGTATGAGGAAAAGTAGCAGCTAACATTGGAAAGTTACCAAGTATGAGCCATGCGTCCTTGACTGTTTACTTACCGACCATTTCACTCTTTTTTTCAGCCGTTTTCTACGCTTTTATCAAAGTTATCTTTCGCCTGACGATAACCAAGTTTATAAAAGATCCCATTTTAAATTAGCATTACCACTTATCTTTTCTTTCTTTTAAACTGCCTTATATTATTTAATATTAATTTATTCCTAATCTTTATACAACTTATTATAAACAATATTTTTCCACCCTGATTATTTTCTTATTTATTCCTACTGACATAATCCAGTATAATTCTTACTCTCTTAACTTTTTTTAAATATTATTTAATTGTCTCATGTTTTAGCTCGTCCGGTTTGATCTTTTTATGCATATAGAAATAGTTTTTTTTATTTTTTAATTATAAGCATAGCCAGATTATAATTAAAATAATACTTTGATAACTTTTATTCTTCTAAACTTTATTTATTTTATAAAACTGCTAATTTTTATTAATAAGACATATATTTATGTTTATCTATGAATTTTATCTTATGTTAATTTACTACATATTTATATTTAGAAAATATCTAATTACAATTTTTGTTTATATCAATTGCTGTTCTAGAAAACTTAAACTCTTTATAAATAGATTATGAAAAGCTTGTACATTAAGAATAACTTTTAATTACTGTTTATTAATTTTTTTTCATAAATTTCTTTTAAATTGAACTAATTATTACTTTTAAATCAATTAATACTTGGTTTTTTTTGTTTAAGTGAGAATAATCAGTTTCCTGTAATTGGAAAAAACTTCCACTAACAGAAACCGTCAGCTTCCAGTAATCACCCTACATCAGAACTCTTCCTTAAGCCGTCAAAATATAAAAATATATGTTTAATGTTTATTTATTAAGGAAAAAAAAAAACATATATTTTAGCGACAATTAAACGGTGTTTAGCCTCAAAACCTGATCGTACAGTAACTATATTTCAATGTTTTTTGTTTTAATATATCCATCGCATCGGTTTTTCATTAAATAAATGTATAGTTTATATGTTAATAAGTCAACGTTTAAAGTAGACTTTTTTAGCACCAGAAGTTACTAATTTGATCAAAATAATGGTATTTCTGTATTAGTAATGAACTGCTCTATCCATTGTATTAAGTGAAGCATTTCCTGCAATGAAACATTCCCATTCCCGGTTTGATGCATTCCCTTTCAATTTTTCTGTATCATTAACAAAAATAAAAACAACAAAAACAAAAAAAAAACGAGTTTTGTCAAAACGATTAAAATACAACATTAAAAATATTTTGCTTATGACATTACCTTAACATATTTTACTGTATATAGTCATAGAGTTAATTTATATTTATCTCTACAATAAGAAATTTTCGACAGAGTATCATGTCCCAGGCGATTATCATCAGATTGGCAAATGAGTGAAAGCTGGTGAATACCTAGCTGCCATCTAAATCAAAATGAAAATTAATAAATCTAAATTATTAACTCAAATTTCGTATTTTTTTCATAGGTTCATTTATATAAAATTATTTCGTTTATAAATAATCCATTCAGACCAATACAGTTCATTAAAGAATATTTGTCATTAGACCTTAGTTAAGAGGTTCAAATATTTGATTTGATCCTGGAGTTTTTTTTTATTTTTTCTTAATATTTGAAAGTTTTAAAGTGATCTGCCGCTGTTTTTCAGAGTTGATATATGATGTATGGCTTGATATATTGATCTCTGACGGTTGATATATTGAGAGCCTCTGGTCTCAAGCCTTTATGATGTATGGAATTCTTCACAAATCCAGTAAATATCTATAAGTTCCATATTTACAAGATCAAATCTAGAACGACCCAGTAAAATGGATTGTCACTATTAAAACCCAAAATTAATTAACAAATGCCAAAATATCCATCATGCGGACAATGCGGATACTACAGAGGCAAACATAATGTTACGACAAGATCTGAGCAATAAAAACGGAACAAAACATTATTTGTTTATAAAAGCCAACCAAAATAAAGGAAATAAAGGAAAATAAAAAAAAAGGAAATAAAAATAAAAGAATGATGGCAACAATTTGTTTTTGTTTGTTTAGTTTTAAAAACTAAAATGCTACAAAAAATAGATTAAACAATAAAAAACACTTCTCATTATTTTTACTGTTATCAGTATATATTACTAAATACTAAAAATCTAATATTCAATTAAAATCTAAAGATTATTTTTATTGTTTGAAAACGTAAGTTACTTCTCTTATCCTTAGTAAATAATTTTACAGTACTTAATTAGAATAAGTTCAGTTGGAATACATTTCAGTAGGAAACAAAACTGATTCTTTATCGATGTTAAATATTGCTATTTAAATTACCTATTTTTCTCTTATGAGATTTTGAAATAAGGTATTTTGGACCAGAAACTCTGATGCTACTCTAGCTGGGAAGAGCTAATGTCAGCTTTGCCAGTAAATACATGTCTAATTGTATTATTGTTTAATTAATAAATAATGTTCTTCTATGTTGATTATTAATGTTTCGTTTAAAATGAAGAGAAAAGTTTAGTCATTTTTAATTTAATTTAATTTAATGAAGTAAGTAAGCTCGAAACTGTTTTCTTTTGGTCATTAATATGTCTTATTGCAATCTGTAACGATTCTGAAAGTAGTGCAGTTGTGAGAGTATATTAAGATGTTTCAGTCAGTCATTTTTCCTTGCTATTTCCTATTGGAATCGAATATTGAGGATATGTGGAAAAATGTGGAAATTGTTTTATTTAGCAACAAAACAAGCAAAAAGTAAGGAGCAAAGGGGTGTACAGTGAAAAATATAATGGACCAGTATATTGTGTTACTCGGATGTTGAATGAAGTCAGCAATGGTTAGTTCAAATCTGTATGCTTGAACGATCAAAGAGTGCAAGTTTAAACAACATACGTCAGTGTTTCAAACCAGTGAACAGTATTCTTATTTTAACATGTTTGACTAAAATGAGAATTTATTTTATGAATACGACTGTCATAGATTAATGAATATAGTTTGTGAAAATTTATCAGTACCAATTTGATATAGCCTTGAAACACCGATAGAGTTCGCATATTACAATTTCAATATATAATTTACACAAAACAGAACAAAGTATTAATGGTATCCATATGTGTTATTAATTTCATGAATATGATTTTGATGCTAGAATCAAATTATAAAGATCAGTAGGATATTAAAGTTTTTCTGATGCTAGTATCATATTATATATAAATTCATGCATTTCATCATTACCATAGAGGTTAGTATTATTAATATTAAACATATAATCTACCGTCTTACCTCGTACATTACTGCCGTAGCTGTCGGACCGGTTTCGGGTGTCACCCATCTTCAACACGAACTGTTCGTGTTGAAGATGGGTGACACCCGACAGCTACAGCAGTAATGTACGAGGTATGACGGTAGATTATATGTTTAATATTAATATTATATATAGTCGGATTATTCAAGTGTTTCTGTATCGGTATAAAATAATGATAAATTATCAATGATATTTATACAAATTTCCATAATTTAGTTGTCTGTATCAATATAGATTATTTATTTCATATATCCACTTTCTAAATACGTATCAAAGAGCTCTGATATTGATCATAAAAAGCGATAGTGTATCAGCTACTTCTTACTAGAGTTCATGATCAGGTACTCTATCACGAATCAAAACATCTTATGATATCATGAACACTGTATCCTTACAATATTGTAAGAAAGGTATGAAGTTATGGTATCTATTGAATAACATTAATAGTAATGTTTCTGAGTTACTGATATCAATTCCAGTTACATATACCATTGATATTTTCCTGACATTATTATCATATGCAATGATATTGTGTTAATCACACCTGATAGCACAGTGGAACCTCTACATACGAGATTAATTCGTTCCCGGATCGTGCTCGTATCTAGAGCGAACTTTTCCCATAAGAAATAACTGAAAACCAATTAATTTGTTCCCGGCCTCCCAAAATCATTCAAGTTAACCCTAAATAACTATGAACACATCTTCCTGATTACTAAAAAGACATTCAAATAGTGACTGAACATAAAAATACAGTAATAAGATAAATAAGATGATATTAACGAAATAAATGGGAGTTTATTATAAGCATTTATTATGAGCACTTCCACTTAAAATTAAAGTTAACTTTATGAAAAACTAAATTTTTTTACGGCACTAATTTATTTATGCACTTTTTTCTGCTTTTTTTTGCTTTTTAACATTACTGTATCAGTTTTTACTTTTCTTCGCTTTCTTTTGCCCTTTTAGCTGGAATCGCAACACTTTCACTTTCTATAGGTATTTTGAAGAAAAACTTATCCAAGGAGGTTTGAACCATCTGGAAATTCTCGTAACTTGGATTTTCTCTCGTATGTAGAGCAAGATTTTTGCTCGAAAGACCTCTCGTATCTCGAGTTTCTCGTAAGTAGAGTAGGTCGTATGTAGAGGTTCCACTGTATACCAATATCACTTTTGCTAGTCGTCATGTTCATATTCAAAATACGAGAATAATACAGTACTCATACTTTAAACTACCATTATTAATTCATTACAGTCGATATTTTTGTTGTATCATCATAGTCAAGTTTTTTGTATCAGCTTGTAAATGTTTAGCAGAAATAATGTACTTCTGAGTTTACATATCTTCCGCTAAGACTTTGATATACATATTTATTGTTTTAAGTTTTTATATTTATTGTTTTAAAAAGAATATTTATTGTTGAAGACAATACGTCAAAATATTCAAGCGGGTTTTATCAATTCTTTTTATGTATTACATCTGAGTAATTTATATAAAGATATAAATGTTAAATTATATAGATACTATAAATTTATATTTTTTTATAATATTTCAAATGTAATGCTGCTTATACATTTGTTGATAACAGGATTTTTTTTTCATAATTTCCATTTTCTAACATACATTTTTATTCATCCCAGAAAAAAATTAAGGCATAGAAGAGAACAAAACTAAACACTTATTCATTAATTGAAAGGTGATATGTCTTAGTAATTTTATATGTGGGTGAGTACTTTTTATTGAGGTATTTATGAGAGATATTTTTCTTTCAAGTCAACTATAATGGTATGTGATTACTGAAAAATAATAATTGGAACTTAGCAAAGTTTATTGCTTAAACATTTATTTTTAACAATAGCCGTTTTGAAGTAATTTAAACTCCTCGAGTACTATATGTTAGTGAAGTAAATGACAATTTACTTTTAATGACATCTTACTCATTTACTTAATAGCATATCATGTTTTTCTTTTTAAGACATGGCAAATTTTGAATCAATACTGTTCACTGAGTTTTTATATAAATACATCAGTTACCTTTTTTTTATATTGTTTTTCACAATATGTATATATGTATGAAATGTATTTGAATTGTACATAGTTGATTCATGTTTATACCTGTACATAATATATTTGTTATAGAGCAATCCCATTTACTTCCTCTATGATAATATGATCTTTCCCTAATGTTGGCATCATCGGTATATAAGTTATTATATGTAGATAATAGCTGATGTTAATTTTCTTTTTGTTTGTATATACTTACTAAGAAACATGTAATTTTCTTGTTACATACAGCAAAAATGTGTAGTTGACTTGATCAACAAATCAAAAAAAAATATATATATACTCGTCATATGTTTTCCTTTCATAGTCTTTATGTAAATTGTTCCAATGTTTAGCTCTAGGACTGAAGAAAAACAATTTTCAAAATAATTATTTTATCATGTGTCAACTTGTATTTAGAAAGTTAGACTAAAAAACAAAAAAAAATGTTCTTAATTCAAACATATAAGCCCCCCCCCCCTTCCTTCCAAATAAAAGTCACGTTTATTGTACTTAAATGTAACAGTAATAATTTGCACAAAACGAAAGTTATCGTAAATAGTTTGCAACTATTCAATACTGGCTATACATATTTATGTTCATCACAAGTCACGTTCATTTCGAATTAAGACTGACGCTTCTACAATAATTGTTTTATTTATTTGTTTTCTAATATATATTGTATACACAGGGTTACAAAATTATATTTACTTTATTTGTAAATAATGTGGTTACTGTTTTTAATGTACGTTTAACAAATACTTATGTGTGTTAATGTTAAACATCATGTGTTTATGACGAATATTCGATATTTAAGGGATTCCTCCATGATGTGACATATAAATAAATTTCATTCAAATAAAATGGTTTCTATATAAAATATTAAATACCCGTGTTCTAATAAACTATAGTTACTTTTTTTTTTATATCGGAATGTAAACAAAGAAAAAACGTTCTTTCCTGCAATCAAATGAGAGGGAAAAGTGTTGCATAGAGCTTTCACACAAGGTAACACAAGCTCTTACACGGTGGGACTAAATCTTACATCAATAGATTCCATATCATGGACAGTGCCAGGTGTTCTTGTGATAGTGTATCACCACGGACTTGAGACAATATACTCTTCAGCTGCCCAATTCTTGACCAAGAGCGACAAATATTTATGAAATTCACAATAATAACCGGCTGTGACAGGCCTCCAGCAAATAGTATGAGAGTGCAAAACAGTCTACTATTTCAAAATTTTAAAAAAATTCATAAACCTTATAGACTTTCAAAAACTTTTATAGTGTGTATCTAAATGTTTAATTCAAAATAAAGAATGGTTTAATTTAATCTTAAGGTAATGTATTTTAATGTTAAATAGATTCGATTGTATGTAATATATATATTCTATATTTTGTTATTGAGGGCTAGGTCAAATAAAAGAAAATAAACTCCTTCTTAGGCCGACGTTTCGATGTATTTGTACACAATTTTTTTTTTGTTTTGTGTTAGTTCTCTATGTGAGTTGTAGATTGTTTTGGTAAATGTATTATAGTTCTTACTCTAATTTTAGCCCTGAAGATGATGTACAATTACATCGAAACGTCGCCCTAGGAAGGAGTTTATTTTCTTTTATTTGATCTAGCCCTCAATAACAAAATATAGAATAGAATAGAAGAGGTCAAGAACAACAATTTTTGGAGATTGTAATATATATATTATATATGGAGCATGCTAAATAAGTGGATTTAAAAAAAAGTTACTTTTTTTGTGCCAATTCTAAAAATTTAGTTTTAAACTATAAATTGGTACTACATACTAATAGATCTTAACATACATACTAATCTTAACTACATACTAATAATCTAGTGTTAGTCATAAATTTAAATTAAAGTTTTTATGGCTAAAAAATTGAAATACTTGAATCAGTTTGGCTGAATAAAAATGTCTCACTGACTTATTGATTCATATAATTATAAACCTTCATTCAGTCACAAAATTTCAATCATCCAAAATTGACTGAATTTGATTACTCAATTTGAATAGTATTATATGAGTGCTAATATACCCGTCTACCAAATAAAAAATTATCTCAGCATTGCATAATATGATTATACCAAGAACTAATGTGCTAGCCTACCATAATAGAACATTTAGTCTACAGAGGTAAATAAATATCATAATATTAAAAAAATTCGTCTTCGTAAATCGGTGTTGAGCTTCCCAACATGTTCCATGTTGTGCATTTTCAAGTCTCTAATAACCTGTCTGAGTGTGGAATTTCAAAAATCATGATCGCTAGTAAAAAAAAAGCAGAAAACATAATTTCTTAGCGCAAATATTGATGCAGTTGAAGATATAACTTTTGATATTTGTCATGTGAGGTGGATAAATTTATAATACAGTTTGAAAAATCTTTCATCACTGGCTTTTTTATCACATTTTTCAAACAATAATAACTGTAATAATTGAAGTAGAATTTTGTATAATTTGGAAGATCTAAGCATATCGCACAAGTCGCAATATTGACTAATCTTAAACAATTTATGGAGTAAAATTTGACAATTTTATTTGGTAAGATATCCATTCAATAGTTTTGTTTCATTTTTCATAGTCTTTGCAGAACAGTGGTTACCAATGAGATTGTTCAATAATGCTTGTAAGTACCATTCATTGTGATAGGTTTGTTAAAACTCTATCTGTTTACTAGATTTTTGTGAATTTAAACTTTATAAATATTGGGTTGTAAGCTAAGTAAAGACAGTGGTAGTTATTCAAGCGAACTGAACATACCGTGTGTCAATGGAATTACTTTTTCATGAACAGGATTATTTTCAATTTAACATAAAACGATATGCTTCTTTAATTAACCATCCTGTAAAGGAAAACAATATTTTTTTATTATTTTGGAAATATAAATAACCAACATATTTTTTAAAGTAACTGTTAAAAAAAATTCGAATTACAAGGAAAAACGAATGAAGAGAAAAAAGTTTTATTAAGTGAACCATATATATATATATATATATATATATATATACACGCACTTTTTCGATGAAAATACGATCCAAAATGGACAAATACAGTTCAATGTACAGAGAAATTAAAAACACATTGTTGGTCTCCAGGCATCTCTGTACCAGTGCGCTTGGTTTCCCTCTGTTTCTCTCCTGATGACGGTTCAACCGAAAATTAGAGACTGTAAGTGTGTGCTTTTAATTTCTCTATGTCTCTTTATGTACATTGAACTATATATATAAATATATCAGTGGTTGTCTGCCTACGGAGCGACTTTTTTCAATCTTCCTGATGACGATGCCTTCAAAATATAGTAGTGAGTTTTTGTTTCATTTTTGTGTGTTCTATTTCTCAATATTTTATGTATATATATGATTTCGGAATAAACACGTGAAATAACAATCAATGTTCAAAACAGAATAAGAAACGAAAAAAAAACTATGATCTTTAATCTGTGACAAGGGATCTTTGTCAGAGCCAAACCTCAACTGAGATGTGTGTATGTGTGGGTGCGTGCATAAGACTACAATAAAGAGACAATTTTCTAAAATCGTTGAAATTGTTACAACACTAGTGTCATAAGGAATTAGGTTATCTGCAGTAGTATTTAGAATATAATTACAAAATTTATTACTCCCAGCTCTGTACAATTTTATCAGGAATACCTTCACCTTGATAGCAAGGTGTGCAGCAAAAAGAGAACATTAAGAAAATGAGTCGTCCCCCAGGAAGGCTTTCGTCATTTCTTATCCGTTTCCTTTTTCGTTTATGCTTCAGCCAGTAAAAGATAAGTTGAGACGGTTTTTGTCACAGATAAATATCTGAGGTAAGGAGAAGCCAGCCGTTTCTTTGAGTGGCCTGTCAGCCTTCTAAACGAGAATTCCAACTATTCCCCTCACCCCATTCTCAACATTCCACACATTCCTCAACTAAATCTTTACAAACTCTCTTCATCTACTTCTGACTAAAAACCACCGTTACGTGAAAAAAAAATTATACTCCATTTTTTTTTTTTATTATTCTAAGAAGAAAAAAAAAAGTTAAACAGTTTCCTGAAAATTTTTCAAGTCAATATTCACCTCAGAAAAACTTTTTTGCTTGAAAAGAGATTTTATTAAAAAAATATCCGTTATCTCCTGTGGCAAAGTATTATTTTAAACTTCGTTAAAGTACTTTCATTTCTAATATTGAAAATGAAATTATTATTTATTCTCTGCGATATTTTAAAATAAACTTACTTTAAAACTGAATATTAAAGATTCCTGCCACTAATTGTAATTATTGATTTTCCTTACTTCATATCATACTGACGAAGTTTAATATTGAAATTTTTTAATCAAATTTAAATCCTTCTGACCCTGGAATCAAGTAATTTTGCAACTCTTGAAGTCTCAATATGGAAAATTTGTTTTCCTACCTAATATAGTTCACATTTAATAAATAAATAACTCATAAATTAATCCTCTTTTATATACTCGTATGTACAAGTTTTGGGCAGAATATGAAAACTATCTGTGATTTAAAACAGTTCTTATTGAAAAATAAATGGAATAAATCGTAAATAGTCATATTTATTCAATCTTCCTTGTCAATAGCTATACATATCTATAGTGAAAATACTGGAAATGGTGAAATCAAAACACAAGTTAGAGATATAAAGTTTAGCAACTTTTTTTCCTTCTGAATTACTAAATATAGAATGTTAGAATAATAAGTTATATTCTTGTGAAAGTTCTTCCTAGATTACTCTATAGAAGATTATCATTTTTTTAAATATATCAAAATGGTATGTATTGTAATAAAATGATAAATATTTGGTTTACTATTGGTTTGAAAATCCTTTGAGCATGACATTTGTTTCACCCTTAGACAGGTCATAATTGTATTAAACTCAAACATAGAACTGTATGAGAGATTGAACAGATTAGCGTTTTGTCGAAATACATCAGAAGAAAACAATGGTATGGAACATTACATGATATCAAAAAAAAATTTTTCATGCTAATTAACTGAAAAGAAATGTTCAATTTTTTTTTAAAAAAAAAAGTAAGCTTAAAATTAGGATGCTATACAAGGTTATGATACATTTCGATTACTTGCAGTAGGTAATAATCTATAAAATCTGAAAACTCAATTATAGATAACCAGATGGACTCATCACGTTTGATTACACTTTGATTCTGGCTTCAGGGATGAAAACAAGAAAATTGTAGATATTTTAAAGAGCTAAGATACAGTCTGCGTGAAACTCAGACGAAACCCACTTGTTTTGTTTGAAAGATCTTAGATGCATTTCTAATGTCCTTTGTTGCAGTTTCAACGATGATATGTATATACAGAAGTGGTACAATAAACATTCGCCAGTCTGTAATTAATAAACTCAGGAACAAAAGAAACAAAACTTTCAAAATTATATAAATAAACACCAGACCGGTTTACTTTATTGAACCCTCCAGGAGTGGTCTTTTAAAAATCTCTAATCAAACTACTTGTCACAACCTTAAATAGATATAATTGTAAGACATCTTCTTCTTACTGTTGCTAGAAACTCGAAAATAATTTGTTTTTGTGTAATATTGGAGCATGAAACATGTACATCCTCATTCTTTATGATAATATGACTACAATTTTTTGGCTTCTCCAGTGAATATAGAAGCATACAACTTCTTATTAGATATCGGGTTACTACCAATACAGATATAATTTTACATTAAAAATGACAACAGTTCTGCCTATGGTAAGATAATAAGTTTTCTGTTAATTACCATCTTTATAAAAGATAACTTACCTCAGTTGCAAAAATGTTGGTTAACTTAACGGAAAATTACTGATTGATTAAATGAATTACCGAGAGCTGCATCAAGTGAATGCAATCCCTGGTACCCACTGAATGGTGAACATAAAATCTAAATTAATTTTTTTTCAAATCACACAAAAGTACAGATATGGTAAGTACTGGTGTGTATACCATGGTTAAATACCAGTTTGAACATGTCATACTCTGGGAGACATTTTATAGTATTTTTTTTGCTTATATATTAAATTGAAGTGTGTTATTTTAGTTATTTTTACTGTACTGCATTATTTTGTATTCTTTTCCTGTTCTGGCAGGACAGGAGTGTGATACTCATCTCACCCTGTCGGACATTTAATCTGTCAGACATTCAATCTGTCGGAAATGTGCCTTGAAAAGAGACTAAGTCACCCTGATCCCCCAAAAAGAGAGCTCATACATGAATTATGAATGCATCGAAATCATTTTTTAGGTAAAAAGAAACGCAAAAAAAATGTTTCTTCACAAGAAATGATCCCTTAAATGTTTTCGAGAAAAAACAAGCTTTTGTTGAGAGACTGGCATTTTCAAAATATATTTAGATAAACACTGACAATACTATATCTTTGCAAACAAATATATAGTCCGACTGACTATGGTTTTGAGCGTTCAAACATTGAAGTATTCAAACACTGAACAATCACTTGTTCAATAATTCAAAGGAATATTTTAATTTATTAAAATTCCAAAGTGTAAATATATAAGAACACTAATAAACAGTCAAAATTACAAAATAAATATAAAAAGAATATCAGTTAAAGAGTTTAATATGTTCATCTATATAAAGGAGCATTGAAGAATAAAAAAAACTGTCCTGGAATTAAAGGAAATGAAATAATTATACGGTTTGCCAAGGATTGTGAGAAAGTTTAAGAGAAGGGGATTTTTTTTTCTCTAGTTCGCACGTTTCAGATAGGTATTTAAAGGATTTGTTTTAATGTAACCCAGAGTTTAAAGTTAAACTGCTTGAATGTCTTGTTAAAACGTGTTTCCCTTTCTGCTTTAACAATTATTTTGAATATACTTAAAACTGTAGACAATTTATTTCAAAACAATGAAAAAAAAAGAACATTTTAAAAAGTTTATGTAAAACAGATTTTTATAGAAAGTTGTTTAAAAAGTCACCTTTATTTGTAATACATAAGCAAGGCATTAATTGAAACGCCTTAAAAGTGTATTGTTAAGTAAAGCAGTATTTTTACTTTACTATAAGTATTACTTTACTATAAGTAAAGTATAGTGATCGTGAAAAAATTCGATCTCGAGATTTTGACGGAATTACATGTTTTGAGGTCCCAGAAGTCGTTTTATGAAGTTTTTACGATGATGTCTGTGTGTGTGTGGGTGGGTGGGTGGGTGGGTGCGTGTGTTAGCATTGCTTGTTACCACGCTACGGTCCAGAATCTTTGATGGATCAAGTTGATATTTTACACAAAAATGGGCCCCATTTAGACGAAGATCCCTATTGTTTGGGAAGAATTATGCATGATGGGAAAGTCACTTTTTTTGCCAAAAACCGTTTTTTTGAAAACATTTATTTCTCCTAAACTACTAACCCTAGAGTTTTGAGATTTTGACATTATCTTTGAGGTTACAAATGGAACAAACGAAAAATATATTCAAAATTTTATATCAAGAGGAAATATTTTTTTTTCAATAAAATGTACAAATTTTGACTTATAAATCAATCTCAAACTTTGTGAGAGCGATACAAGCCATACTGTTTGACGGACAAGAATGAAACTATGCCTATAAATAGAACATTATATGGACAATGAGTTGAGATATTTTTTTCTAAAATTACATTCGCTAAAGGGGCGTTAGAGTGCGATTTGTGTTTTCAGAAAATGTTTTTTTGACGCTAAACGGCTCGTTAAAAAATTATGAAAATTTGACCAAAAAAAGAACAAAAAATTAGCAATTCATAAAAAAAAATCATGAAGTTTCAATTACGGGAAAGAGCAATAACGATATAAAAACTGTTTGTTTATTCTAGACTAAGAGATCACCTGCTATACTTGTCGAATTTTTTGTATTTTTTTACATTGTTTACATTGACTTAGAAATTTTTTGAGCGAATCCACTGAGATAAAATTGATGTTTCTAATGGAAAAATGAAAATATATTATTGACTTATAAGAGATGTAAGAGGAATAATATTGTGCAGGTAAATGATAACACTCATTAAAAAAATAAAATCTGGAGTGGCCTACACTCTACTTTACTATAAGTAACTTAATGTCAAATTTCTTGAGTATATAAAATATAACGTCTCATTTAAGCATAACGTAAACATCTAACTGGGATATAATTATTAGCCTTTCATTCCTGAGGTAGTACAGATAGTGATTGAAGGACATATCAATTTGTAAGCTTATTTTTGTACATCACAAATAATTTATTATTTGCAAATAATTTCATTAGTATAACTACAGCAGTAATAACATTTTTGAAAAACCAAAGTGAACATTTCTTGAAACGATTTCTTCTCCTACAAGAGAATGGCTTTCGTTCAAACAGCCAGTGGATTTCTTACATCGTTTACTTAACATCCTTCTACATTGAATATTAAAGTAAAATTTTAAAATTTTAAAACAGGAAAATACCCTTTTTTTCTCTGAAAAACATCTTAAACAGTGAAGAAAATGTTATTTTAAGGTGCTTTGTTAATTAAAGATATACGATAATTACATTTATTAATCTCTAAACGAAAGATTCCAATTATGAATTATCATTTACATTTTTGGTCTTCTATAGAATTATTTATACCGGGAATTTCAATCTTTAAAATAATAATAATAATAAGCTTCTTAGTATTTAAATAAATAACATATATACGAATTTTTTTTACTCAGTGTTATCATTTACCTGCACAATATTATTCCTCTTACATCTCATATAAGTCAATAATATATTTTCATTTTTCCATTAGAAACATCAATTTTATCTCAGAAGATTCGCTCAAAAAATTTCTAAGTCAATGTAAACAATGTAAAAAAATACAAAAAATTTGACAAGTATAGCAGGTGATCTCTTAGTCTAGGGTAAACAAAGAGTTTTTATATCGTTATTGCTCTTTCCCGTAATTGAAACTTTATGATTTTTTTTTATGAATTGCTAATTTTTTGTTCCATTTTTGGTCAAATTTTCATTATTTTTTAATGAGCCGTTTAGCGTCAAAAAAACATTTTCTGAAAACACAAATCGTACTGTAACGCCCCTTTAGCGAATGTAATTTTAGAAAATAATATCTCAACTCATTCTCCGCATAATGTTCTATTTTTAGGCATAGTTTCATTTTGATCCATCAAACAGTATGGCTTGTATCGCTCTCACAAGGTTTGAGATTGAATTATAAGTAAAAATTTTTACATTTTATTGAAAAAAAAATATTTCTTGTTGTTTGAAAATTCTGAATATATTTTTCGTTTGTTCCATTTGTAACCTCAAAGGTAATATGAAAATTTCAAAACTCTAGGGTTATCAGTTTAAGAGAAATAAATGTTTTAAAAAAACGGTTTTTGGCAAAAAAAGTGACTTTCCCATCATGCATAATTCTTCCCAAACAATAGGGATCTGCGTCTTTATGAGGCCCATTTTTGTGTAAAATATCAACTTGATCCATCAAAGATTCTGGACCGTAGCGTGGTAACAAGCAATGCTAACACACGCACCCACCCACGCACCCACCCACCCACCCACCCACCCACACACACACAGACATCATCGTAAAAACGTCATAAAACGACTTCTGGGACCTCAAAACATGTAATTCCGTCAAAATCTCGAAATCGAATTTTTTCACGATCACTATACTTTACTTATAGTAAAGTAAAATCGTATATATGTTATTTGACAAAGGGGAAGGAAAATGATCTTATTAAATACTAAGAAGCCATAAAATTGCCAGTATAATAATTCTGTTAAAAACCAAAAATGTAAAAGATAATTCAAAATATAAATCTTTCGTTTAGAGATTAATAACTGTAATTATCGTACATCTTTAATTAACAAATCACCTTAAAACAACATTTTCTTCGCTGTTTAAGATGTTTTTCAGAGAGAAAAAGGGTATTTTACTGTTTTAAATTTGAAAATTTTACATTAATATTCAATGTAGAAGGATGTTAAGTAAACGATGTAAGAAATCTACTGGCTATTTGAACAATAGCCATGTTCTCTTGTAGGATAATATTTCGTTTCAAGAAATGTTCACATTGGTTTTTAAAAAATGATATTACTGCTGTAGTTATACTAATGAAATTATTTGCAAATAATAAATTATTTGTGATGTACAAAAATAAGCTTATAAATTGATATGTCCTTCAATCACTATCTGTACTACCTCACGAATGCAATGCTAATAATTATATCCCATTTAGATATTTATGTTATGCTTAAATGATACGTTATGTTTTATATACTCAAGAAATTTGACATTAAGTTACTTATAGTAAAGTAGAGTGTAGGCCACTCCAGATTTTTTTTATAAAACCTACGCATTTTATTTTGATTTTTTTTTCACTACCATCAGAGTTTGTTGGCGAAAAAATACATGTAAAACTGCTCATCACAAACTTTGAAACTTGCTATTTTTAAAAAATATTCTACTAAAACAAGTGTTGCTATACCACATTAACAAAAGTACGCCTAATCACATCGTAAATAATGATATGGATAGCAGACATATTTAGACGGCACTGGAAATTATATTGAGTAGTTTATACTCATTCTGTTATAAGTTAATTTATAATTAAAATCATTAAATTTTACTCATTTTAATGTGTATTACAATGATACATCCTTGCACAGAAACCATAATAAAAATGTAGTAAGGACAAGTTATGACTGTTCTGTATTGTGTTATTAGTAGCATATTCGTTTTCTAGAGATACAATATATTTGAAAATGTTATAAATACTAATTTTGTTTCAATAGTTAATGAAAAATTTCAATTTTCTATTATTAGTGATTGAGAAATATAAATAAATACCAAATTATAAAATTGTCCTAGTGAAGCCTTCCTATAAAACGAATTTGTGAAACAAAAAAAGAAACAAAGAAATATCTAGTTCATAACTCCATACCAAGTAATTTCGTTGTTCAATTAGATAATGATGCCTTTAGAAGTGTGGCTAGGATTTCGCTTAAAAGCATCCAGATTATATCTTAACTGAATTTTTTTCATAAATGATTTACTTGATTTTCCATAAAAAAAATCTGGAGTGGCCTGCACTCAACTTTACTATAAATAAGTTTAATATCAATCTTCTTGGGTTTATAGTGTATGATGTCTCATTTAAGCATAATCTAAACATCTAAATGGTAGATGTTTATTAGTCTTTCATTCCTGAGGTAGTCAGATAGTAGTGATTGATCGACTTATCAATATATAACCTTATTTTTGTA
Source organism: Hermatobates lingyangjiaoensis (assembly GCA_026182355.1). NCBI lineage: Eukaryota > Metazoa > Arthropoda > Insecta > Hemiptera > Hermatobatidae > Hermatobates > Hermatobates lingyangjiaoensis. Next base: position 107,717 of record JAPFBL010000572.1, read on the forward strand.
TATCACACGACTGATGCAAATAATCTCATTAGTATAACTACAGAAGTAATAACATTTTTGAAAAGCCAAACAAAAAAAATTTCTTGATACGAAATAATCTCTTTCAAGAGAACATGGCTCTTGTTCAAGTAGCCAGTGGATTTGTTACATCGTTTACTTCACCTCCTTCTATATTGAATATTTAAGCAAATAAATTTTTAAATTTAAAACAAAAAAATACTCTTATTTTCTATGAAAAACATCATAAACATCGAATAAAAAATGTCGCTTTAAGATAATTTATAATTAAGGATGTACGTTAATTACATTTAACGAAAGATTTCAATTATGAATTATGTTTTACAATTTTCATCTTTTATAGAATTATTATACTGGGAATTTTATGGCTCTTGGGTATTTAATGAAATCATTTTCCTTCTCCTTTGTTAAAATCAAGTATACACAGTTTTTCTGAGGGAGTGTTATCTTTTTCCTGCCTGCTGTACTGTGTTATAAGGTTGCTATGAATGTATATTGAGTTTAGCCATATCTATAATATTTAAATTCCGAAAAGAGTAAAAATTATTTAATAATCTTCTAAACCAAGAACATGACTTATGTTCCGTAATGATACATCTACATTTGTTCTATTCTACATCAACCCATGAATCCACTTTTGATACCAGATATAAAATAAGTATTAGGTAAATAAGAAAATGATATTATATTCGGACCACGAGAGTAACGCGCTATTTCCTGATATGTTCGCCAATAGAATTTTTGTTTCCAGCTGTTTTATATTTAAACAACTAAAATATGGTTTACCAGATATATACCTAAAATGGACACGTAAAAAATTAAATATAACGAATTTTCAATTGAGTGGAAATTGACAAACAAGAGTAAAGTACATATCCCGAAGTCGTGTTCTCTGAAATACATGTATTGCTATGTACCAAAGTTTAATAGTAGGAACAATTTTCTTATATTTCATTCATATTACTCTGATTGATTATTAAAGTTATCAGTAATGAATTTAGGTTCATAGTAGGCTGTTTATTTGTTTATCATAAATACATTTATATTAATTACAAAGATTGTTAACTTGTTCCGTTATGCATTTTTTCTTCCTATGACAATTGTTTAATTAACATTTATTCATTTTTTTTTATATATTTATTTATTCATACATATTTATGAACGAAATGAATTAAGAATCGAGGCAGGAATTCCGAATACTGGAGAAATTGTGTAAGAAACAGATACAAGCCAAATATGGGGCGTTATTTAACAATATATATATATATATCTCAATGATCAAACCACAATAAGAAATGGGAAAACAAGACTAAGATCTTCAACCGTAACAAGCGGTCTTCGTCAGAATCAAAAACCCAACTGAACACTAGATGCAGAAAACATCTGGTGAGGAGTTGAGAAGAGTGGGAGGGAAGAGTGGTATTTTAAAAGGGTGAAAGCACAGGAAAGGACTAATGTCCAGAAAGGGATGTTTGGGGAAACAAAGGAGAACAGTAAGAAAAAGTAAAAAAACTAACCGCTAGCTGTCAACTCTCTTTGAAGAGGCTATTGCCCTCGTGACGAAAGTATCAAATTTGAAGAGACCATTACTAATGTTTATTATATACTACTCTTCCCTCCCACTCTTCTCAACTCCTCACCAGATGTTTTCTGCATCTAGTAAATATATATATACACATATATATATATATATATATATATATATATATACATAAAGATTTCACATAAACACGTGAAACAACAATCAATGATCAAACCACAATAAGAAATGGGAAAACCTTCAGTTGGGTTTTTGACTCTGACGAAACCGCTTGTTACGGTTGAAAGATCTTAGTCTTGTTTTCCCATTTCTTATTGTGGTTTGATCATATATATATATATATATATATATATATATTATATTATATAATTCAATAATATATCAACCGTTGGATAGAATAGGTGTATAATGTAATCGGGATTCGGTCAATTTTCCAGGATCAAAATCAAACTCTCAATGCCGACGTTTCGGTTTTATAATAATATAGGCCTTTTTTAGGCCTTTTTTATAGGCCTACAAACAAAGGATGACAAGAAATCATATATAAACATCAACATATAACTAACATCAAAATGGAATATTAAAGTTGTGAAAAAACAAAAATATATATACAAGTAGAAGTAATAGAAAAGCAATAAACATTTTTATGAACTTACAGAAGTCAGAATTTTTGAATTAGAACATATATTCAGAATATATATTCATATTAGAACATATATATGAATATGTATATATTTTTTCTAATTCAAAAATTCTGACTTCTGTAAGTTCATAAAAATGTTTATTGCTTTTCTATTACTTCTACTTGTATATATATTTTTGTTTTTTCACAACTGTAATATTCCATTTTGATGTTAGTTATATGTTGATGTTTATATATGATTTCTTGTCATCCTTTGTTTGTAGGCCTATGAAAAAGGTTTTAAATAAAACTGAAACGTCGGCATTGAGAGTTTGATTTTGATCCTGGAAAATTGACCGAATCCCGATTACATTATACACCTATACGTTCATTATTTATACGTTCATTAGTTTCATCACGTGTTTATTGTGATTATATAGTACACCTATTATATATATATATATATATATATATATATATATATATATATATATTGTGTTTATTTGACTGCAAAGATATATATTGCAGATGCAAGTAGAATATCATCTACAGTTATTGGTTGAAATCCACCATCTTTGGCATAACTCTTCTGAAAGCTGTAAAATTATTGGTCTACTGTTGGGAGAAAAACAAATAGCCTAGTCGGATTTACACATTTGTAACTGAAGGCGCGGATAGAGTAATGCATCACAAGTCTTTCGATACATTATAATAATGGTATTATCATTCATATGCATATGATAATAGATGCATCCACTTATTCCAATAAAATGTGCACTACTGATTACTTTTGAATACTTTTTATAAATTCGCATATTTATTCTTTGATGAATATATATAATACAAGGTAAATGATATAAAATGAAAAGGAGATGTTCTCTTTTTTTATATGTATTAGCTTTTCATGAATAAAATAAATATTTCTTTTTAAAGTTTTCTACAAAAAAAAAAGAAGATATTTGACTTCATAAAATAGTGGTAACGACATAAAGCAAAGAAAATAAGAAAGGCTTTGGTTATATACGTGTTTGGGTGAGATATAGTTAGTCTAGCTTTGCAGGTCTGAGACAAGCGTGCATTATTCATGCGTTGCGGCGAATGTAAGCAGAGCAGTGTCACGGCACTGTTTAGTGACTCATTGAATAATGAATAGTATTTAGCTGCCAGTTTGTCAACCCCCTGTTCATCTACCTGAGACCCACAAGATCCTCCCTCGCACCAGTAGATTAAACATCCCTCCACTAATCCCCCTAAACCTCCATCCTCTCAACCAAAATATATCACAAACTCATTTTCTTAAAACATTTTTTTTTTTTTTTAAATAAATTAGGTTTGTTTAAAATTAATTTTAATATGCATTTTTCATTATTTTAGCACTAATAATTAAGAATTAAAACAATTAAGATTATACATATTTTTAACTTAATGTAATAACTACAGAAAATAAAAAAAAGCTATATATTTGTCCAATATAAAATCCTTTCAACAATAAAACAATGCATTCTTGAAAAATCAACTAAAACAATGCAAAATGAAAAATATTACACGATGTTTAAAAAAATTTTATTAAATGTTTTTAAAACACTATTTAAATATGTATTTTATTGGAGTGGTTGCGTATCACATATTGTTTTTATGATATTTTTTCAAGCGTTTTTCCACTAATGGAAGTGGAGTTGGCTCAATGGTTAGATAATAGACTTGATCCCTCAAGTACTGATTCCCCGAGAGAATATTTCAGAAACCATAGCTGCTATTACATTATTGATTCTACAGCATTCATTCTGTGTTTTACAAATCTTTAACTAATCCTGACCTTAAAGAGACATAGGACTTAAAGATGGTCACATTGATAGCTGAAATAACATTATACTTTTGAGGAACTAATGTATAATGCTTGAACTTTAATAATATGGAATTATTCAAATGAAACAGTCTTAATGAAGCAAAAAAAACATAGGATTTTAGTAATCAAAAACATGACAATGACGTTTAAAACATCTTTTGTAAACTATAAAAACAAATGTTACATTATTTTCCATATGCATGAAACATTTTTTTTTTATATTTACAACAATTTGTAATAACTTTTTTTTTTATAACAATTACAAATTTGAATGAAACAAATAAATTTTCGAATTGTTTCAGCCATAAATATTCATTAATTGGAGTTTATTTGTATTTGTATTTGGTTTTCATACTGCAAGCTGTAGAAATTTGATATAATAATGAAACTTTTTTAGTTATATCTTTTATGATTATTTGGAAGATAGCTATAGAAAAAACAAATATCTACTGCTCAGATATGCTGGTGACCAGAAGTAAACCAGCAGTAATACAGAAACATCATCTATATAATAAAGACTACAACTGATATTGCAACACGGTTATTCTTACACTATTTATAGTTGACCAAAAAAAAAAAAAACCCAGCGGATTCGCAAATGCCACCGCATTATCCAAACACTCCAGTTGAACACCCTCGGAATTTCAATTGTTCCAAACATTCCACGTGCCACTATTATAAGACAAAGTTCAACAACAATGAATTTTTGAAAATGTATAAAACAAAACGGATAGTTATTTGAACTAGTTCATAATTGAGTCAATTTAGTAAAACATTAGTGGGCATTATGATAAGAAGTAGTAAATTTCTCTGTTTTAAAAAAAATCAAATTTATCTCTATAATTATTTAATACTCCTGTTATTTAAAAGGAATAACTCCCTAAAGTAGTGAGAAGAAAAAGGTAAAACATAATTCCTACTAATTCCAATGACTTCATACATCGAAGTTAAGTCCTTGACTCGATTCATTGAAATTATAATTTTTCCGTGGGACAAATGAGGGGATGGCGATCAAGCAAGACAGTTCTTAACATAAATATAAAAACACTTCCAGTTATATCCGTTTCCAGAGGTATTAACACCACTGGCATAAATATATTAATTGTTCAAATAAATTTCTACCAAAATAAGATGATATTAATTATAAAACAAACAAAGTTGAAGTGAACTCTCGCTAAATTCTATTTTCAAGAGAAAGTTAATAATTTTCCTTAATTTTCAACGCCTCTTTGTTACGCAAACAGGCAGACGTAAACTTGAACATGTGTTACTAAGCACTTTCTCCTTACACAGGATTATACATCATTCACTTCCATGAATCTCAAAGAGCGTACTCATTTGCTTAAAACAATAAATTAAAATGTTTTCATAAAAGATAGGGACACAAATTCTTCAATTATTTATATATCCCGCGAAGAAAACATAAATTAATATCTAACGTTCGGTCCTTCTACTCTTTGAAGTAGAATAATCTACTGCATAACATATTTCATTTCTAATGAGGAAAGAAAAGTCCTTTTCTTTTTTGTAAAATCTTTCTCATACAAGTATATCAATACCAGCGGTATCTATATAACTACAGATTATATAAATATTGATTTGAAATACCTTTCCACAATAAAACAATGCATTGTTGAGAAAGCAACTTTAATGCATATACAAATTGCATTAAAAAACTGGACTAGACTAAAAAAAAACTGGACTTATTTATTTTTGGTTTCTACAATTTGTCATAGTTGTTTATTTAATTTTTTTATTTCTTTATATTCTTTATTATTCAAGTTACTTAACCTTATCTCTACTCCTTCTGTAAGCTGACTATACTGACTGAGTGCATATTCAATGAGACTTCACTTCACTCGTGCCCTGTCTGCGAGTGACTCACATTTTACTTCTTGTTGGTGAGTCACTTGAAATATTGTAATTAGTTTTTGTTATGAGTTTTTTATTGTTATATATATCTATATATATATATATATATATATATTAAATAAAATAAATTCAAAACGAAGGAAACACACAGAAAGAAACAGACATAACTCACATCGATATTTCGACCATCGTCGTCATCAGGAGGTGTGAAGAGCGAAGAGCGAAGAGTCCCGCAGGAAGACAGGGCGGTACTCCCTGTTTATAGACGGTCCGCTGGACCGTTTCTTTTAATTGTATATATATATATATATATATATATATATATATATATATATATATATATTGGTGTAAATAGGCAGCAGATCATTCAAACATGTATTCTTAAAGTGAACCGCAGTCTCGGCATTCACGATTATCAGACTGAGAGATTCAAGTCTAAGAACTAACTTCCTGCTAACAGGATTCAACTGGAAAATTTCTTTATTTTCTTTATTATTCAAGTTACTTAACCTTATCTCTACTCCTTCTGTAAGCAGACTATACTGACTGAGTGTCTATTCAATAAGACTTCACTCGTGTCCTGTGAAGGAGCTGACCAAGTGACATGTCATACAAAATCAATTAGATAGTCAATAGTATAATTAAGTTAGTAGATTAAATGAATTAATAAAGGCTAAAAAAATAGAAGATAAAAGATTAATAAAGAACTAGGAACAAAGTAGTTAAAATAAAAGAGTTTAAAGGTCAATAGTATAAATATATTAAATACAGTAATAATTATTAAAATAAATAAACAATTTTTATGAACGATTATGAACACCTATATAAATGAACCTATATGGAATACCAATTATTCATCATTAGTATTGTGTACTTTAATAAAAATTGCATAATTTATTTGAATTTAAAGTTTTATAGTCCATATGAACTGTTTATTCAATTTGGTATTTTAATAAAAAGTCACACCTATAGTATCTAATTCTGTAATGTTTTCTATTGTCTGACTGACAGTTACATACACTATGCTGGTTGTGTTTGTTCAATAAGGGTTATGGAATTATATCTAAGCTAGCTTGGATGTTTGTCTCTTGCTACTTTGTCTTCATAGTATTTCATTTTCTATCGCTTGGTGCAATGTCATATTAATTGCATATCTCTTCCGATTGATTCAGTATTGGGAACAGATGCTTGATAAACTTGAAACTATTGATAAGCAGATCATTGATGCATGTGTAGAACAATCAGCAAGCAGAGTGGAATTACTGAATCAAAGAGGCTTCAATTAGTCTGCTTTGATTTAGTCAGTTGTTCATTTCACTGAGCATCCGAATAAACAGCACGGGTGTTCTTCACCTAAAAGGTAAATGTTAACAACAATTTCACTTAGTTATAACTCGGGAAAACTGCATATAACTGAATTAATTAAAACTACCGATGAACATGAAGGAACATTGCCAACATGAATGCAAATAACAGTGTAGGATTATAGTTGTTTATGGTTTGATATTCCACAACTTCTTGGAAACCACACGTTCCATGCTTGTAATTTAGATCATCGTTAACTTCTTCTTGTGCGAGGCAAGAAATTTGTTGTCTAATGGGTGTAAATCCCTTTAGCACAATACTATCATGCGTACTTTGAAAGATAATAGTACCAATATAAGGAGTAAACTTAACTTGGGGGGTCAGGCTAGCTCAGTGGTTACGTGTACGCCTCAGATCTGATAAGACCGGGGTTCGATCCCCACCTAGCCCTCGATTTATTCATGCGGGAGGTGAATAAATCTGAGCACGTCGTCCCTCGGAGAAGGATGTTAAACTGTCGGTCCCGCGCCTATACGATGTCAGGTACTTGTTACAGTTACCTACTCTAAATACACTTGAGTTAGGCAAAATTTAGGACTCCCACTGTAGAATCAATCTTCATTGTGTGGTATCACAAAGGGCCAATACTCGGCCTAAGTGTGTTCCCTTGAAGGACTGCAACTGCAACCTAACCTAACCTAACCTAACTTCGGGGGACATCATTGAGCCTGCAAACAGAAAAATATGCATGAGAATTTAGTTTATGTCCAATCAGAAATATATCGCGCATATATTAAAGTCAAAATATCAATAATCGCTGTTACGTTAAGTTATAATTAGTTATTTAATAACAAGAATGTGAACGAATTAACTCCATATTTACGAATAATGAGCTGTTCCTAACTGTTTTGTCATGTTTCACATCCTCTATGATATTGCTACCAATATGTCAACTTTTTAACACTAACATGGGAGTTATGTTAACATAATGTAAAAGTTAAGTTATTTATCTTTGCACTAATTTATAATTATAACCCCAGGAAAATAACTCAGTGACTTATCATATCACTAAGTGATAGGATGAAATATCCTTGAAAATTGCCGATGATGTTCGAAACATGTTGGATTAGAAAAATGAAAATTTTGGTGAACTTATGTATCTGGTCCCGAACTTATGGAAGTCATGTGTGAGAAGATTGGAAAAATAAATCAGAAAAGGTATAAAACTAGAAGTAGGCATTGTTTTTAATAAAACTTGTATAAATGAAGACCTGCTCCCCAAATATACGAATATATATATATAAACTAGAATTTAAAAAGAACACATAGAAAGGAAATCACTGAACTCACTACTATATTTCGATGTCCTCGTCTTCAGGAAAAGAAGTGAATCGCTCCAAAGGCTGATAACGACTCATATATATATATATATATATATATATATATATATATATATATATATATGATTCATATATATATATATGACTCATATATATATATATCAGTTCAAAATTAAAGAATAGTAACACACCTAGTAAAGAAACAAACTAACAAACTCAAATTTTTGGGCAATCCATCTTCAGGGGAAATGAGAAAGAGAGACCAAGCACGTTGTAGACACAACGGCAAGTAACCCATATATATATATATATATATATATATATATATATATATATATGGGTTACTTGCCGTTGTGTCTACAACGTGCTTGGTCTCTCTTTCTCATTTCCCCTGAAGATGGATTGCCCAAAAATTTGAGTTTGTTAGTTTGTTTCTTTACTAGGTGTGTTACTATTCTATATATATATATATATATATATATATATATATATATATATAACAGATTCAATAATATATCGACCGTTTGATGGAATAGGTGTGTTCTCTAATCGGGGTTCGGTCAATTTTCCAGGATAAAAAATCACAAAATGTGATTTTTTATCCTGGAAAATTGACCGAACCCCGATTAGAGAACACACCTATATATATATATATATATATATATATATATATATATATATATATATATATATATATATATATATATATATATATATATATATATGGATTAATTTACCACAATGAAAACAATTTTTGAAACAATGCTCTAAGGACTTTCGTTAACACATCTTCGGAGAGCAAGTGAACTAAAAAAACTAAAAAAAAAATGAATTAATATACGTGTCTTCAGAAAGAAGAAGAAATATCGTGGAAAGTGCGCTCATAAAGAACTTTTATGAGAAGTTGATGAACAATAGCCTAGAACTCTACAAATTAGATGAAGTTTTGATTAACGGGATAATTAAACAGATGAAGACTTCATCATTAAACACATTCAGGGTTGCCATCAATTCTGGAAATTTCAATCAGCCAAGTTAACAAGTATTTTTTTTTTCTTTTAGTTCACTTGCTCTCCGAAGATGTGTTAACGAAAGGCCTTAGAGCATTGTTTCAAAAGTTGTTTTCATTGTGGTAAATTAATCCATCTATTATATCAAGTGTTATTTTGATTATTATTCATATATATATATTATATATATATATATATATTTTGTTATTGAGGGCTAGGTCAAATAAAAGAAAATAAACTCCTTCCTAGGCCAACGTTTTGATGTATTTGTACATCATCTTCGAAACATCGAAACGTCGGCCTAGGAAGGAGTTTATTTTCTTTTATTTGACCTAGTCCTCAATAACAAAACATAGAATAGAATAGAAGAGGTCAAGAACAATTTTTGGAGTATATATATATATATATATATTTATGCATGTATATGTGAATGTTTGTCTTTGTGTCTGCATATGTGTATTGTCTGTGTGTATCCTATATTTCAGAAATAATCACGATTGATCTCGATATTATAAGTGGTTGAACTACATGGTTGTAATGTTCTCTATAATACCATGATATTAGGGAACGAAATATATTTTTGATTTGGAATTAAATACTTCACTATGAATTGATGTTTAGAATATAAATGTAAATAAACAATTTTAGTTTTAAAATTTTGTCTTTTGTTTGCCTTGAAGAAGTGATCATACTGAATTAAGAAGAATGAAGATGAAGAAGAATGAAGAAGTATATATAGAAGTTAAATAGAAGCAAGTAATATTCTAGTTTTAGAAGATAGGTTATTGATTTCAAGTTTAAATGTTCAACGGTTGAAGCAAGGATCGTTTGAAGAGGGTAGGAATTCACTAAATTGAATGTGTAGCCTGGGTCTTTTCAGCTACCTATCTAGTTCGTCTTGAAGCTCGAATAGCAAGGTTCACTACAGTCCCTTAAAGCAACCACCCTATCTCAAGTAAACCCAAACCAAAAATTTATTTATTCCTCTCACAAGTCATAAAATATCATGACAACAATCAATTAAAAACTACCTTTCATCTAGTACAATTTGCTATGAATCACTTTCAAATAAAAATATATGTTATATGTTATAGTTTAATCCATTAATATCTTTTTCAGTTTATTAATATCGCTATTAAATAAAAATAAATATATAAAAACGTTGTGCAATACAAATACAAACTACAAATACTAATATAGAAATACAAATTAATCATAATACTCGTACAATTAACCCGCAGATTTGTTATGATTACAAGCACAATAGACCAGGGATCGACTTCGGGAAATGTTATATAAATAATAGCATGGTGCTTGGTGCTTGGTCTCACTTTCTCTTTTCTCCTGAAGGCGGATTGCCCGAAAATTTGAGTTTGTAAGTGTGTTTATTTACTTTGTGTGCTACCTATCATCAATTTTGAACTGTTATATAAATATACTAGTATATATAGGTGACAAGATTTCACAATAAACACATGGAAATATAAATCAACGTCCTAACCACAGTAAGAAGTCAGACTTTTCTGGTCTCCTACTATAGTTTAGACTTTGATGTAGATAAAGGTATTATTCAATCGGGATTCGATCAGTTTTCTAAGTTCAAAATCAGATTCTCAATGTAGACGTTTCGGATTTCTTTGTAGAGGCTCTTTGAATTGTCATCTGATCAGTCTAGTCGAAACTTTTGAGTAATAAAGATTGTTAGTTCGTATATATAATGTAAATTTTATTTTCTAATAAAAATTATAGATATATTATTGAATTTATAATATATATAATATATATATATATATATATATGATTAAAAGAAACGGTCCAGTGGACTTTTTTTAATTAAAACAAATTCAATTCAAAACGAAGGAAACACACAGAAAGACACAGACATAACTCACATCGATATTTCGACCATCCTCGTCATCAGGAGGTGTGAAGAGCGGCGACCTACCTTCCTGCGGTACTCTTCGCTCTTCGCTTTTCACACCTCCTGATGACGAGGATGGTCGAAATATCGATGTGAGTTATGTCTGTGTCTTTCTGTGTGTTCCTTCGTTTTGAATTTATTTTAATTATACATATATAACTAGTGCTCTTAGCGTACTAGAGGTCAACCACACATTACTCCATTCTTATATTATATATATATATAGATCAATGATCAAACCACAATATGATGGGGAAAGAAATCTTTCAACCGTAACAAGCAGTCTTCGTCAGAGTAAAAACCCAACTGACTCTGACGAAGACCGCTTGTTACTGTTGAAAGATCTTAGTCTTTTTTTTTTTCATTTCATATTGTGATTTGATCATTGACTGTTATTTCATGTGTTTCTGTGAAATCTTGTTATAATATATTCAAGTACCTTGTGACTCAGGAATACAAAAGAAGAGAATCTCTCAGAGTTCTCAATCTTTTTGACATCAAGTCGTGAATGTCACTAAAAGAAGAATGTTGAAAAACATATGCGTGAAATATATATGTTTTTACACATGTTTTATACAAACGATCAGTAAAAAACATTTGCAATCTTCTGGGTATGTTTGAGCACTTGTACTGAGTGAAAATCATATCATATGGAAATTCATTTTTCTAAAATGAATTGATACTTATGAAATTTTTAACATACTTTCGGTAGTGTTAGTTTTTAAAAGATTGTCAGAATAATTTAAATTTATATAAACTATCTTGCTTGGAAAAATTTATTTCTGTAGTCGTGTGCTTTTCAAATAATTTTATCTTCACAGAGTGACCATTCATTCACTCTGCTGTCTGCCTGTAAAAATAGAATTTTTACGAGTATAAAAATAAAATTAAAATCTAAGATTGTTTTAACGATTAAAGTTACTATTGATTTTTTTTTCTACAAGAGTTACATGAAATAATTAATTTTGAGGAGTTTAAAAAAGTATGAGTTTATTTGAACAACTTTTACGAATAACTCAGAAGTTGTTCAATTGGTTATAGAGTGGTATTTCATAGAAAATACCGGTAAAAGTATTCAGATAAAATATGGTTTTTAATTAACATTGACTGTATTTTTTCTTTACTGATGCTTTCCAGCTACCAATACCATTGGAATCAAAAATGGTTTTATAAAGCATATTTTAATTCGCCGACTTTTTCATTTCTTATTTCGCTTCACAAACACTTAGATTAATGTTTAGTTATGCTTTAGATCAGCTCTTCACTCTCTTTCTTACACAGGGCGCATTCATAAATTAAGAAAAATTCTGCGGTACAACTTGAATTTCAATATGGGAAAAAATAGCAATGAACCTTAAGTTAGTGCCAATCCATTGCACTTGATAAGAAGTTAATATTTAATATTTTTTAAGTTCTAATTTTAGGTTTTTACTCAAATTTTCTTATATTATCTTGCTTCTCATATTTCTTTTTGAACTGCTTTGATTGCTAGAGGGTTTGATATTTATGGTCTGCCTGATGAAAATGACACCATTTATAATGGTGATATTAGTATTTAATGACAACAATAGGAATAACAAAATATTACATACGTATTCTAAAGAGCTCTTAATTTCTGTACATTATATTTTGCACTCTATTATCTTAGTTATAAACATACTCTCAATTCTCATCAACACTTTTTATACCAGAACTGCTTTTACATTAAATGCTATAGAAAAACCTTGTTCGCAGAGATAATTTGTAGAAAATTGTAATATGACTATCAATGCTTTCCTAGTGTTAGTATAAAATGTCAACAGACGAAGTATTTCCTTTGATATGAAAACCACATTCCTGGGATAGAAACAAATGATAAAATTCACTCTAATTTCTTAAATATTTAAATATAATCTTCTTTTACTTTGAGGCGCACCCGAGTGTCTTCCTTGGCATACCAGTGCACTTGTGCGCACCGTTTGAGAAGCCCTGGTTAAGACTGTCATACAGTATATGAATTAGTACTACAGGTGTGTAAAACATTATGTCTACAAAATATTGTCACAGTCAATGACAATATTGTGACATTAATAATGTCAATAATAATAATATATATTATATATATTATAATTCAATCAATGATCAAACCACAATAAGAAAATGGGAAAACAAGACTAAGATCTTTCAACCATAACAAGCGGTCTTCGTCAGAGTCAAAAACACAATTGCGCTTCAAAGTAAAAGATTACGTTTGAATATTTAAGAAATTAGGATGAATTTTATCATTTGTTTCTATCCCAGGAATGTGGTTTTCATATCAAAGTCCAGAGTTTTCAGAGTCAAATCCAGTTGGGTTTTTGACTCTGACAAAGACAGCTTGTTACTGTTGAAAGATGTTAGTCTTGTTTTCCCATTTTTTATTGTGGTTTGATCATTGATTGTTATTTCACGTGTTTATGTGAAATCTTTTTGTATTATAATACGTATAGGTATATTATATATTATACATATATATTACATACATATGTAATATATGTATGTATACATACATATACGTATATATTACAATACAATAATATATTGTCACATCATTGAAGTGTCTGTTTACTGTTCAGCATTAATTTATAAATCCACTTGTGTTTAGAATTCTTATAAATTACAATGATTCTTGTTGATTATTAAAGGATTAATGAGGAAAGATAATTATATTTAATGAGGGAACTTAGAATAAAAGTTAAGAATATTATAAAGTCCAAGAGAAAGTACAAAGTTGATATCAAAGATCCATCTATAATGAAATATTTAGAAAGGGTGAAAGAAGAATGTATTCAAGAATGTATTAACGAGAATAAGAAAAGGCGATGACTTGCGTAAAAGAATCTGTAGTATTTAGAGAGAAACAGAGAGAGAGAGAGTGGTTTTCAGAGAAATTTTGATAAAAGGTATATTAAACAATGCAAGGAATGAAGGACAGAAAAAAATAATTTATATTAAAAATATAGAGTAACAACTAACTGAGAGGGTTACTAAAATATATAAAAAGAAAGATAATCTATATATAAAAAGCAGTTGAGAATTAAACTTGACACAGACGGTAGGTAAAAGGAACAATGAAGAATTCAAAAAGCTAGGGTAAAAAATTACTTTATCAAATATTAAAACATAGCCATTGAAAAAGATTAAGAAATGTTAAGAATCGAATTATAATAACTACAGAAATGTAAAGAAAACATCATATTTTTTTATGCATAAAAGAAAGAAAAAAAAATACTTAAAATATTGAAGTAGAGTGAGTGAAAAAGTAGAAGGAGCAAGATAGGGAAATGAAGAGGTAGAGAATGAGGAAATTTGTAGAATCGATGAAAATAAGGGATATTCGGCAATGGATCATCACAGCCATTGAACTTCCTTTAGCCGGGCAAAAATAATGGAATCACCTGCTTTCAGCCAATATCAATCCCTAGCTACACACAATTATATCTGCTCTTTTTTACCCAAGCAATGCCGACTACTGCATCAGAACATAATCAATCTCAAAAAAAAAAAAAAAAAAATGTAGTCTTTTCTCCGTGTTTGTCATACAATACTGACAAGGAAATAACTACTTTCTACATGAAGTTTTGGTAAAAAGGTTTAAATCATTCTTAATGAATAACAAACAAAATATTTTTAGCTAACTATAAAACCATTTAAACTTGACCATTCTACTTGGTTTAATTTCTGAAGAGTTTAACAACAACACATTTTTCATTGTTTATATTCATGGTCAAAAAACCTAAGTTGTGGAGACTAAATTGATACTTTAGTTAGAGTCTATGTTAGTGTGAGTCTAGTTCAGCTCAAGTTTGCTTAATTATATTCTCAATTATTTACTTATCTAATCCATAAGCATCTAGACTAATATTGATTAGAATTTCAAAATTACCTTTCATCGGTAGACTTTTTCTTCATTTCTTATTGAAGTAGATTGTTATTTCATGTGTTTATTGTCTAATCTTGTTATATACTAATGTAGAGAAGTGGTTCAGAAGTTTTAACTCATTTGACATCTACAAATGACTTGATATCCAAATGCGAAACTTGATATCCATATCTGAAACATTCGTACAGTGGCGCTAGAGACAGATAGAATAGCACCGTCCTGTGATGTAGGAGGCTATCAAACTCGTTGTGATGGTCTTTTTGACCTACGAAAGTAATACCGCAAAGCAGAAGGCTCTGCTCGAATTCTTGCTTAAACCTTAGAGCAGATTTAATTCGGATATAGAAACATATTCCTTTTCAGGTATTTATTCGTTTTCATACTCTTTATTGAACTCAGAACATTATTCAATCTGGGATTGGATGCCGACGAAGTTCCCTACGTGAAACTGGAGACGATGTCTGTTATTTTTTATATTATGAACGGAAAATAGCAAGCAATCTTTATTTTTTTACTTCCAGCCATATACAACTACTTTTTTTCCTAGTCACCAATGTCTTTATACGCAACAATTTGCTGCATAATTATGATATCCATGCAGAGTTAGTAACCCAAATGTGCAGAAGACATTTTTCCGGATTTTTACTAAGTATTTCTATAGAACTTTACGTGAATCCATGATTTGGTTCCTTGTCTGAACATTTCTTTTGTTCAGGACATTTTCCACTATATTTATTTAGTTTGGATTCTTACTAGCTCTATTTACTTAACAATGCACAGTAGACAATTTTTCTATCCACAGAAGCAGCTAATTCTATAAAAACAAGAGGGAGTTAGGCATTAATGACATAAGTGGGTTTGAATCTCTGATTCTCTAGTGATTTTCTCAAACGGTATTGAACCCTATTGTTAGGTCAAGGCTTTAATACTTTTACATCCCTTTAGAAGGACAACTGAACGTTAAAATTGCCATGAACTCTGAAAAACTGAGTAGATTGGGGTATCTAAGATATGTGTCATACAATCAAATATCCTTTATAACCAATATCATCAGATTTTGCTACTTGATCCAGTACATGCTTCTCATATAGTATCTGTGCACAGTAGAAATTAAAAACAGCAATATAGTAGTCACCAGTAAAAACTAGAACAATTGACGATCACTCTACACAAAGTAATTTTACACTTGCTCCAAGTTTTTTAAGGCTTTCCTTTAATAATTCCAGCATTACAATATTAGCAAGTATCGGAGAGACCGGAGATCCCATCGGTAAACCATATTTTTGTTTGTAAACAACTTCATCGAATGTAAAATATCTTGCTTCACAAATAATTTCTAATATAGATATAAAAACTTCCTTTGACATGCTGTCAAGGAAAGCCTTAAAAAACTTGGAGCAAGTGTAAAATTTCTAAAATTATATGTAGATGATTTGTTCTTAATAATTAAAAAAGGAGAAGAACAGCATGTTTTAAATACGTTCAATTTATTTCATCCTCGTTTAAGATTCACATGTGAAGAAGAAAAAGATGGGAGTATTTCGTTTTTGGATATGAAAATTATACGAGGGAATAACGGAAATATACTAACAGATTGGTATAGTAAACCAACCAATTCAGGGAGAATATTGAATTATTATTCATCACATGCTGTAAGTCAAAAATTGAATTGTGTAAAAAACTTAATAAAAAAGGTGATAGATATTAGCAGCCCGTGTTTTTTAAAGGAAAATAAGAAAAAGGTGAAATTCCTGTTGGAAAAAAACTCTTACCCAGGAAATCTAATAGAACGCATTTGGAGAAAGTATTTAAGAGAACAGACGGAACACATGGAAAGAACTACTGATAACCATCAAATGATGAATAAAAGATATTTCAAATTCCCATTTATTGAAGGGCTATCACAAAATATTCAAAAACTGTTAAAAAGGAACTTACCAGAAATCAATTTAGCATATTATAATAAACAAAAAGTAAAATTATTATTTTCTAATTTAAAAGACAAGATACCAAAAGATTTAGAAAGTAATATTATTTATTCTATAAAATGTATAGAATGTAATAAGAAGTATTTTGGTGAAACCAGTAGATTGTTAAAAGAAAGGATATATCAACATAAATACTCTGTTAGAACAAAAAAGATTAATGCCACAGCATTAGCATATCATTCAATAAATGAAGGACATACATTTGACTTTGATGGAACAACCGTTATGAGTAAAGAACAGGACGAACATAGAAGAAGAACCCTTGAAATGCTATTCATTAAAAAAGATCAAAATTGTATTAATCATAGAAACGATATAGCGAATTTAAATAGTGTTTATTCTAGTATTTTGAATACCTAACAGATTTAGTGAAATTTTGTTCAATAGTTACCTGCTTATCAGCTGTACAGAGTCGGTTATTAACGGTTTTCATTGAATAGTTTAAGAGTCATTACTAGTTCAGAAATGAAAATGTAATAGTTCCTTCAATTGCCAATACTCCTACTTATGTAAGTACATTGTAAAAAAAAAAAACTTTGTTTTTATAGTTAGACTCCATCTTTTTCTCTTTTTTATTATTCTGTCATTGTTATCCTAATACTCAAGATTGTATTTAATTTTCATAGTGTACTTCTTTTGTTTGTGTTTTAAAAATGTACGTATTAAAATTCTTGTTTTTCCTCTGTTTGTAGGCCTATGAAAAAGATTTTGAATAAAATCGAAACGTCGGCAATGAGAGTTTGAATTAAAAAGTGGAAGAAACTGACCGCATCCCGATCAATCATTTTTTAGTTGTATATATATATATATATATGACCAATTAGATGAAGCGATTCTTCGAACCGAATAAACTAGAATTTTCAAAAGAACACATAGAAAAGAAATATAAAATTATATAAATTTCGTATTGTTAATGAAATGAACGAAAAGTATCCCCGAGTAAATATGATTAAAATTAAATAAATATATAATAACCGTATATAATTTATAAAAATAATAATTTATAATTTAATACTATATAATATTATTATATTATAATTATTATTATTATAGTAATGTTATAATTATAATGTTATAAAGGTATTATAATTATGTAATTTATTTATAATAAATATAAATATATAAGAATAAATAAATAACTGCTTAATCGATAATATAATTTTAAACTCAAGTTAACTAAAAAGTTTAGAGAGTACTGCTACCACAAAAATACTATTGGTGTAATATGGTGTATAAAAATTACTATATTAATAATATCAAGTAAAAATATTGATGAAGATAAAGTGTAAATGTTTGTGAAATGTTTGAACGTATAATAAAGAAATTGAGCTAAAACCTTGAGGAAATACCTTTTTAACAATCGGTATTATTAAGAAAAGTTAAAAGTTTTAAACTGGGTTTAGAAATGAGTTAAATGGTAATGGTTGTGATTTAATGGAGGTTGGTTTTAGAAGTGTTAGGACTTAATAAGTGAAAATATGGAATAGGTGGCGAGGGAGGAGAAGAAAGTAGTCTGGAGAGGATTATAAGGAAGTAATGGAGGTAGAAGAGGCGATTTGAGGTCGGCTATTTTCTTGTAGAGGGGTTCATTATGACGAAGTAGATGATTATGAGACAAAACATAAGCGACGAAGCGGCAACAATGATGCCTCCCTTTGGCCTGACCTTTTGTTTGTGTAGTGGCGTCTGCCTCAAAACAATGGACTCCCTGTTGCCGAGTTCCCACTTTCTCTATTCCACTAAAAGTCACCATCTATTACCTTTACCCGTCGCCAACCTAATCCACTAGCATCATAACTTCAACTTACTTCAAACTTAATACATTTTAATAATATTTTAATTACAGGTTACACTTAACTAACTTCGCAACTATGCAAACTTCTTTATTATGTAGTACAGTATAAAATACTCGGGCCTGAGAACAAATGGTGTATTTTAAAATATTTATCCTTACCATGCAAATGGTTTGAGTTATAATTGGTATCTTATCTGATTTACCTATAAAATAGCTAAAAAAAATTTTTACAAAATAACCAATTAACAGTTATTATATTTCAAATAAAAATAATATTTTTTTTTAAATACTTCGTTTGGTTAGATATTTGAGGTAAATAATTTTAGATACTTTAAAGAACGAGCTCTAAGTGTGAAATTTGCTTGGAAACAGATTTCAATATCATTAGTGGGCTTATTTTATGAATAGGCAAACTTTACACTGATTAGCATAAAGTACAATATTTCAAAAGGAATTGGGTGGAATGAATTCATTTAATATCCCAAGGCATAGGGCAATGGTAAATGTTTGATGGGGGATTTCAGTTTAAGTTTGAGACAAGTGAAGCAGGCTGAGAAAGTGAGATGAGAAGAAGCTGGTTGTTTGAAGAAGTGAGTGAGAGCATAAGGTAAATAATTACTACTTTGAAGAGAGGGGCGTGACGGAGTCAAAAGGGACATTTGTGCTGGGGCACCTGAAAAGGGCGCTCAATTCACGCAGAATCCTTACTTGCAACAAGATTACTATTCAAATTTACAATTTTGCTGCAAAGTACCAACAACTTTAACTCTTAATAACTCAAAAAAAGTTAATTTTTTTATACATTTTTATTGAAATCATGACACAGAGATAGTAATTTTAAATACAGTTCTATATCACATCCATATAACAGACTAATTTATTACGTTTTGCTGTTGGACTAATTTGGCCGCTATGTTAAAAAAACATGGAAGAGCTTCTGAAGTAGCTCTCATTTGGTTGTTGGATCCTAGAAATCCCCCAGTTCTAAGATTCGCTAGCCATAATCCAAGCTGAAACGCCCTTTCTAGGGATGGAACCAGCGTTTCCACTCTGCTGCTGGGGTTAGACATTTAGTAAATGTTTGGCTACAGCAGAGGTTAAAGAGGAGTTGGCTGAACTGAACAGACAAGCCAAACGGTCTATTCAGAGCCCAATTGTGAAAAATAGACATTT
Source organism: Hermatobates lingyangjiaoensis (assembly GCA_026182355.1). NCBI lineage: Eukaryota > Metazoa > Arthropoda > Insecta > Hemiptera > Hermatobatidae > Hermatobates > Hermatobates lingyangjiaoensis. Next base: position 128,048 of record JAPFBL010000572.1, read on the forward strand.
TCTTATTTTCTTCTAGGGCTCGGTAGGAATAGGCTGAGAAACTTATAGAAGTTCTCACTGGATACTATAGATTTAGAAGACATTTAAACATTATGGGCTTAGAGAGCAGTGCTGTGTGTCAGAAGTTCTTTAGAAGAGGAGGAAACATCTGTCCACTATGTGGCTGACTATCCTGAATTTAGCCTAATCAGGTTAAATGTGTATGGAACAAGCACTAGTAGGAAAGATAAACTGTAGGGACTTGAGTGGTAAAATCTCCTGATATTTATGGAGAGATCAGGTAGATTTTCCACAGGGTAGTTTGTACCTGAGGTACAAAGAAAGGGTCTATCTAGTGGTCTACTTGACAGACCTTTAGTCCCACACCCTTAATATTATTATTATACCCCAGTTCTAAAAAAAAATCGGCAACAGAATTACGGGACCTCAGAAAATTGTAATTCTCGTAAAATCTGGAAACATATCTTTTATTTTTTTTCCTATTCTTTAATAACTGTTATTATTAATTAAAATAATGCTTAGTATTCAATAGTTAAAGTAAATGATGAATTTAAATAACTATTTTATGTTTCATGAAAGTCAGCCGAGCAGAAAATGCGCATATTGTGTGTTCAATGTTTGTTTATATAAAGTTGAACAACCTTAATAATGTGTTTGTATAGCTGAAGACAAGCAAAAGCTCAACGTTGGGGCATCTAATTCGAAAGGAGTTTGGAATAACGTTTCCTTGCTTCATGTACGCCTATTTGCTCGGAAAATGATTCTCTACTTGTCCTTTCTAATCTGTTAAAGTTTTAAAAGAAACTGTAGAATAAATTGAATTTTCCATTATTTATATGTAACAAATGTATTATATAATAGTAAATTTGCAATTAATAAAAAATGTTTAAATAAAAACAAATTACGGTATAAACAGAGTTCGAAAGACAAAGGATAATTCAAAATTACCTTGCAATCGATATACCTGTCTTCTTGAGGAGCTCTATATTCAAGATGGAAGACAACAGTCGAATTTATTTTGTTTAATAGACTTTATAAGAAGTTATATAGATTTCAGCATTCATGTAGCTATATTTAGGCTATTTATATGTTACGATACTTATAACGCAAACTAAATAGGACAATGGCGAACTTTATAAACTTTCTTAATGTTGATTAATACTCACTAGTGCATTTTCACCTTATTAGCAACACTGAAATAAATCTATTTGTTAAAATTATTTTCATTCAATAGTCTTTTCGTTTTATATATTTTTATAAGCACAGAAAAATAACATTTCCAATATTCTGAGAAGAATGAGGATTAGACGACAAAATACACTGATAAGATATAATATTAACAAAGACAAACATAAGGAACAACATATACGAAGATAGAAAAGAGTATAGAATCTTGAATATGGATGCTTATATAGACATCCTTAGTGGGTGTGATTTCTGATTGGTACAATGGAATTACCTTATTGGTCAGTCAGAGTACAGGTTTCAGTTTTCGTTCTTGTTCCACTTCATGCTAGGCTCTATGTTCCTGTTTGTTGGAATGACGAACATTTCTTTCACCAGTATATATATACATATATATGATCAAATCACAATATGAAATGGGGAAAAAAAAGATTGAGGGTTGGGTTTCTGACTCTGACGAAGACGCTTATTACGGTTGAAAGATCTTAGTCTTCTTTTATCCCATTTCATATTGTGGTTTGATCATAGATTGTTATTTCGCGTGGTTATGTCTATATACAAACAAAGTAAAACTTTTATCAGAATTAGGTTACTTCTTGAAGTTCAAACAAACTCTAATTCCATCCTTTCTGTTTTTATTTAAAACGTTTGTCATAGGCAGAGTATACAATTTTGAAACAGAAATACTTATATACTACATCAATATTTTTTTAAAAAAAAAATCACTTTGTGGATTTCAGCAATATCACTCTAGGTTTAAATAAACACATAACACTGCGTGACGTGTTTATTCAACTAAACTTTTAAACTGAATAAACACAGTGTCACGTGTTTAATCAAACTAAACAGTTGTTGCTGATATTTTCAAAGTGCTTACTTTTTAAAAAATATCTACAATGTAGTATATAAGTTTTTCTGTTACAAAATGTTATACTTCTGCCTGTGAAAAAATTTTAAATAAAAACTGAAACATTGGCAATGAGAGATTACTTTAAAACTAAAGAGCTGACCGAGTCATGATAAAAATTTTATTTTGTTTCTACTTCACGGTCCATACTTTATCGATATATATATATATATATATATATATATAAAGATTTCACATAAACACCTGAAATAACAATAAATGATCAAACCACAATAATAAAATGGGAAAACAAGACTAAGATCTTTCAACCGTAACAAGCGGTCTTTGTCAGAGTCAAAAACTCAACTGAGAAACCCAAAAAACTCAGTTGGATTTTTGACTCTGGCGAGGCCGCTTGTTACGGTTGAAAGATCTTAGTCTTGTTTTTCCATTTCTTATTGTGGTTTGATCATTGATATATATATCAATATATAATATATATATATTTGGTATATATATATATATATATATATATATATATATATTATATCAAATAAAGGAAAATTTTCACGAACTAAATAATCTGGATTCACGAAAAGAACACACATAAAAGAGATCTCAAGAACTCACTTCCATATTTCAACCTTAACGTCATAACGTAAAGGAATGAATCGCTCCCAGGACAGGCGACGTCTGAAGTCACATCATTCAAGAGACACTCAAATAGTGTAACCACCTTACGGAGGAGAGAAAGGCAAGACTAATAAATATTAACACCAAAATAGAATTAATATTAATAAAACCATTAAACGTTTATTTAAAATTTTTCCTTTTATTAAATTTACCATGTAAATACGAAGGTGTAGGTATACACGAAGAAAGAGTATACGGATTTGTATCCTATTTTTGTAAAGCACATATTTAAATAGTAAAAGATAATCACGAAATATAATTATTTAGTAATTTTAAATTATCTAATTATAACTGCATAATTTTCAATACTTTGAGATTATCTATAAGAAGATCTCTAGCCCTAGGTTCTTGCTAGAAATGACTATTTCATAAGACATTGCGTGCTACACACAGGTAAAGGAAAAAAATAGTATTTTTATGTAAGGTAATGATATCATAGCCACATTTTTGTAACAAATCATAGTATTGGCAATACAGACCAATAATGTAGATCAAATCAACTATCAGTCTCTGGACAAAGCATTCATCATTTTAAGAATTATTATATACAACAGGACTCCTTAATCATTGTTACAACCTGCGTTTTACTCCTTAATTACGTTTAACAAAATATTGTACTGATATGATTTTCTCATTAGTATATAAGGAGATACTTTATTTTAATACCATGTTTTACAGAAAACAGACCGTTAGGATAACATATCAAACGATTTCAAGAAAAGACACGTGGAAATAACATACAACTCACTTCAACATTTTGAACTCGTCACCATCTGGAGAAGGAGAAGAAGGAGAGTTCTGCTTGTTTTATAAACACCAACTCAGTGGTAGCAGCAACTGTCGCTGTCTTCCAGCCGTGGAGAATTTATCTTCTTCTCCTTCTGCTGTTGACAACGAGGTTGAGATATTGGAGTAAGTTGTGTGATGTTTCTACGTGTTCTTTTCTTATAATCATTTGATATATTTAACACGATAAATACATTCCATTTGCTTTAATTCAAATAAGTGATAAGTATATTTATATGTGATGCTATATTAAAAGGCGTATTCCAAATGTTACATTTCGGTTAAAATTATGTACATAATTGAATAATAAGTACTTTTTTTACATATTATCAATCACAATAAAAATAATCATGACTTAAATATATAAAGGACTACCTTATTAAAATTTCATGTTATTATAATTGTTTTAATTATTGTGCATTATTATTTTATCATAACTCAGAAAAGTTATTACACTATCTGCAAGTAAATCAACCTAACTCTTTAATATATGAACAGAGAAGAAACAACTTTGCAAGGAATTCAGATGTTAGCTTTACAGAACTACATTATTAAGAAAAAAAAAGATTTTGACAAACTTTAGAATAATGCATTTTTAATGAAACTGAAATATCAGCCTCAATAAGGAAGTATTTTAAGGTTTTTAATTAATTACTTAGTACTCTGAGTGATAAATATTAAGGCATTTTAATATTCATTTCAATTAAAGGGAATTAATTAATAAATTATAAGGTTCAAGAAGGGAATTTATTAATAAAGAAAACTTCTACTTATTATCCTATATTTATGAATCGTTAAATGCGAATGTAAAATCACTTTGTTTATTAACTTATTTTAGAATTAAATATAATTTTCTTTAAATATTAATAAAAACATTAAAAGTTTTCCTTTTATTAAATTTACCATGTAAATACGAATGCGTGGGTATACATGAAGAAAGAGTATACGGATTTGTATCCTATTTTTGTAAAGCACGCATTTAAATATTAAAAGATAATCACGAAACATAATTAGTTAGCAATTATAAATTATCCAATCATAATTGCATAATTTTTAATACTTTGAGATTATCTATAAGAAGACCACTTGCCCTAGTTTCTTGTCAGAAAGGACTATTTCATAAGACATTACGTGCTTCAAGTTTGCAGTATATGTTATTAAAACATAAACACTTCTATTCCTCATAAATCATCATCTCTGTTTGACTAGTTTTTGAACTTACAAACATAACCAAACTTACAAACTTTCCCTAAACCTGAACATAGAAACGTATCACAAAACTTACAAACTTACCCGAAACCTGAACATACAAACGTATCACAAAACTTACAAACTTACCATAAACCTGAACATACAAACGTATCACAAGACTTACAAACTTACCCGAAACCTGAACGTACAAACGTATCACAAGTGTTACTAGATATGTTATTACAACATAAACCTCTTCCTCATAAAGTATCATCTATTTGATTAATTTTTGAACTTACAAACATAACTAAACTTACAAACCTACCCTAAACCTGAACATACAAACGTATCATCATACAAGCATGACTTCATTCTCTCCCAGGCGACATTCCTTAAACAAACCAAATGTCTTTTGCAATTTTTGCGGGGAAAATACGTTGAAATACATATTTATTGCAAATATTTGGAATACTTATTGAATATTTGTCTTAAAGTTAAATAAAAATATTGTTTCTTTGATTTGGCTGTCTTTTTTGAAGCCATCGCTTTCCTAGAGAAAGGGGTATTGCATAGCAGGAGAACTAGACATAACACAGAAAAAGCAACAGCATTTCTGCAATTAGCACCCTTGAATTAGATAAAAGCAATTAAAATATTTAGGCATCATGACAATTTTTTTGCCCGTGTTATCATATAGTAACATCAAATAAATTTATAAAAGAAACAAATCCTAACAGGGCCACAAGTGTGGGAAGCATTAATATTACACCATTCTATTCTCATCTTTAAATTAATTTAAAGAGATATTATTTTGGTTATCAGGTTTTCGTTATAGAAGGAACAATCTGCAGTTTACAAGCGTATCAGATTTTAGATTACCTATGCCCACTACGCAGTTTATACTAAACTACAGAATTATATACCTGTACCAGTCGATTACACTGCTCAATACATTTTTTGGTGATCAAAGTTTCTCGGATGAATTGGATTAATTTGGGGGTGTCTATTCCAAAAATAATACTATTTTTTTCTCAATGGATCAATTTATTGAGATTCTTGCTATTTCATACTTTTTTTACCTTAAAATTAGACGTATTTCTAAATATACATTCTTACGTCATAATTACAATTGTAAGTGGTTAGATTAAATCGTTTTGTTCAAAAATGTAGAAATAAATAAACTGATTAGAAATATCGAAGGCATACTTGTATGTAACAAATAATTCTCATCAATATTTCCTAAAAATATGATGTTATTTATTCTCGCTAATTGAGCACTAGTGTATTCTAGTTAAGACCATACTAATTGAGTAAATTTGGTATTTATACGTGGTATGATATACAGAAAAGTTTGGGAAACACTGATGCAACCGATCAATTTCTATGAAAGAAACAGGAGCACTTGATGTAGTTCTCAGTTTTATGGAGTTAAAGTTTGAAAGAAAAAAACACTACTGTTTCATCATGCATAATGTAAATGCAAGATCGAATGACACCTTGTTGTGAAACTTGGAAAAATTATCATAAATTAATGATAATATGCACTTATTATGAACTTAACACACACATTAGTTTCAACCCAACCCTCTCAAGCATAAAGCGCTATAGTTTTACAACAGTCATTTTATATTTTAAATTACTACCACTTGAAGTACCAGTATAAAACTCATAGGAATTAACAGCTACATAAATAGGTAATATGTGTTTGAATATTCAGCAAGATTTGTCAAAAAAATATTAATTAAATATATATTTGTAATCATGTAGAATAAGGAAGATCTTACTATATTTTTTTTTTTACTTTTGCCTCTGTTTAAGAAGTTTATTATATGAATATGAGCAATAAATTAAACATTAAAAATGCCTGTCCACTAATTTTGCGTGGACCTTGTTGTGCATTGATAGCTGACCCTTCATTCATGAAATGTCCGTTAGGACAATAAACTCGTTAACACAAAGAAAAGAACACAGAAAAATAGAATAACAGAGTTTCAGTATAAAAAAAATTCAAAATATGACTAAGATTTGCTGTTTAAAATGGAACATCACTGTAGTTTTAAAAATCATCACAAAATAAATTCACGGAAGAAATTTATGTTGTCCTGCTCAAAAGTTATTAAAAAATTTAGTTCTATAACTGTTTGTAAAAAAATATAGCCATTGGAAGAAGAAGCTAAGAAATGACATTAACTGCTAAGGTTTTTAAGAAATGAACTGTATCACTGATTGTAAACTGGTTATTAACAATTTAAAGTTTGCTTGGACAAAATAGAACTAATAGGGCTACTTATAACCAGTTGAAGTTGAAGAAGTACCATATTTTCTTTTATATAATAATAACTGGTCCAACGTTTTTCAGTAAAACAACTAAATTATAACATAGTGCAATCAGTTATTATGTAGTATTTACTCATTGTAGGGTAAAAAGCTAAATAAATTATCTCCACATATAAATTATGTGTCTCCTAACCTAAGAAAAGGTCTCCTCATATGTGGAGACCATTTCTTAATCTTTTTACCCTACAACAACTAAATTTCCCTAAAATGTCATTTTCCTATTTAACCTGATATAATAATGATTGATACAATTAGAAATGACTAATAAATCATCTGTGTTTTTAAATATCAAATTCCAACTTTTTGTGGTAAATACAAAAGATGTTTTCGCTTCCAAAAGCTCGGGTATTTCTATTCATTCCTCGGACAGATAAGTCTAAATGAGATTTAGAGCTTTATGCCGATTCTTCCTCCTCTTCCATTACTTCAAGCTGTCCTGAGCTATCTTAGGGTCAAAATAGTGAGCTCGCTAGGTAATCAAAATCAAACAACTGTAGATTATATGCATATTTTTTTCTACTTATTTCGAAATAACCCATAAAGTATTTACAAGTATCAAAATATATAACAGATAAAATGCATTTCAAAGATATAACAGATGACATAGAAATAGTATACTTACAGGAAGTAGAGACAAAAAGTCAGTTCAAACAAAAAAATGTTTCTTAATGTGGTAATATATATATATATAAACTGTGATACGTAGACAGAAACATAACAAAGACTCACTTTAAATATTTCGACCATAATGGCGGTCATCCTCAGGAGAAGAAGTGAATAGACGGAGGGAGGACAGTCAACTAAAGAACTCACTGAGTGAGGGCTAAAGCAGTGCTGCCGCAAAGGAGAAAAATAAAAAAGGAACTAGGGAGTCGAGATCAAGAAAAAAACTATATATATATAACAGTTCACATAAACACGTGATATAACAATCAATAATCAAACCACAATATGAAATGGGAAAGAAATACTAAGACCTTTCAACCGTAACAAGCGGTCTTCGTCAGAGTCAAAACCCGAACAGAGTCAGTTGGGTTTTTGACTGTGACGAAAACTGCGTGTAACAGTTGAGAGATTTTAGTATTTTTATTCCAATTTTTATTGTGGTTTGATCATATATATATATATATCAATATAGAAAAAGTAACATAGAGAAATCAAAAGAACACACTTACAGTCTCTAATTTTCTGTTTGAACCGTCTTCAGGAGAGATAAGAGAGGGAAACCAAGCGCACTGGTCCAGAGACGGTTGGAGACCCTCCAAGACGGTCTCCAACCGTCTCTGGACCAGTGCGCTTGGTTTCCCTCTCTTCTCTCCTGAAGGCGGTTCAAACCAAAAATTAGAGACTGTAAGTGTGTTCTTTTGATTTCTCTATGCTCCTTTTTCTATATTCTATATATTTGTCCGTTTTGGATCGTATTTCCAACGAAAAAGTATATATATATATATAAATGTAAAATGTTTTTTTTGGGAAATCACGCTTAATAATGTATCAATTAATGTATTAGTTTTTCCAATATTATGAAAATTTTCGAACGAAAAGCCACCTACTAAATCAAAGTAATTTGTACTCTTTATTCACAATTATAAACTCCTAAAACAATTCGTTCAATAAATGAAATGTTATTAAACAACCTGTGATTTTCTTTAAATCTATCAGTTTATGGAAGCAGACAAACCTTTACGAAACTCTACAAACAGAAATCATTGTTTGAAAAAGAAAATTACACCCTTTGTTTATAGAGAAAATAAAGGTTTGTTTATAGAGATATATACTTTGTAAAGAAAAAAATAAAGTTTTTTTTTAAATAATTTTCAAGTGTAACGCAATAATTTATGTGATTGACTTGACAATTACAATGCATGTATACGTTATAAAATGTTATTGAGTGCCTAAAGTATATTTTAATATTAACCTAAGTTTAGTTTTAATATTTATTTATAATTATTTGGTATTGCTGTTTTAGTTTTCCAATATTTGAACCAAGAGTAACAACTAATTGTAGAAATAATGGTCCAGTTGAATGAAATAAAAGTTGTTTCAAATGTCAATAAAATCTATTAACAGTTTTTGAGCAATAAAAAAAATAGTAGATGAGATAACTGTAAGGTATGATATTATAGGGTATGAATAAAAATCTGCCGTTAAGTTCTGGTGCTGTTAATACACTTCATAAGGGTGATAGTAACTGTCAAAAGAGATAGATGATTGAGATCTAGTGGTATTTGTTAGTACAAATATTGGTTAATTTGAAAGAGTGGCTGAATGAAACCTGATTGGCAAAGCAGATTGTGTTGATTAGTTGGACACGATTGTAGGCACACGACTGGCTGGAGAAAGGCCGATGGAAATGAAGTGAAAGACTTCTTAGCGAGCTACTGCTTTGCAATAAAGGCAGCAACGAATGAAAGTTACTTGGACTTTGAGACACGTGTAAATGAAGAGAGGCAACGTTATTTATAGTAGAAGGAATAACGTCAGATTCAAGATACTTGAGGCTATCTGGAAGATAAGTAAATCCAATGTGTGTAACCCCTGAGCAATTTCTTATAGACAACTTTTTTAAACTTTTAAATCCCTTGTTAAAACTCTTGGCCCATCCTTCTTCAGTAATCGTATTGGCTCCAGATATTCTAAGTTCTTCAAGCTTTTCCAATTTGCTAAGTAAATAGATATGTTCATGGCTAAAATAATCAGCTTCATATAAACGTAATGTAACCAATCCATCAGATATCATTGAACCATAATAACTTTTCTTCAAGCCTTTGCACCAAGCTGTTACTTCATCAAAACCTTGAAACCGTACATATTCATTCCAATCCTCGCGGAAATAAATCTCTAACTTTTTTTCTTCTTTTAAAACAAAACAAGAAAACAAATCCCTTCCGTTTGCTAAAAACTCCTTGACATCTATGTTTGTTTTCTTATCTTCAAACATGAACAGTCTTATATCTTCAGGAATATTTTCCAACAAACAAATAGCATTATCCTTGTTTAGCTCAATGTTTTCTAAATACAAACATTTGATCGAACCAGTAGAAAGCTCTAATATATATTTGAGCCAATTATTAGAAACCTGGGTAGAATTGTCATATCCTATATGTATCTCTGAGACTCCTGAAATAAGAAAAAACATAAGTTAGAAAGAGTACAGAAAATAATTATTGACAATAACCTTACTACAGAGAACAGAATGAAAAATAAAATATTCTTTAATATATTATAGTAAAAACCATTGAATATTACCAAGAATAAAAGTATTTATTTTGAACCATAATTTGTAAGGTTTACGTTTTTGTAAGTTTACTAAGGTAAAAAAATGTAGGTGATTATAAGAAAATATCAATTTTTTAAAATTTTGAAGGTCAACACGACCACACGTTTCTCATTTAAATGTTGGAAGTAAGAGTAATTTCATTAAATTATTGAATTAAGAGTGCAGTTAGAAAAAAATAACTAGTTGTTTCATATGTTAATTTAATCTATGAACAGTTTTTTTGTGCTGTAAAAAAATTAATAGAAGAGACAAAATGTAAGGTAGATCACTTCAGTAAGGTAGTTGTGTTACAGAATTTTGTAAAGTAAATAAGAATTTTAAACTTAATAAGAATTACAGCTTAGAGAACAACAATTTTCAAAAACAAATGTAATAAGTACAAAATGATAGATAAATAGACAATTAATACAAAAATTAGCGTTGATAACAATGATTGCAGGGGTAACAATAACAAATAAGGACAAACAATTTGAAAAATGTTCTCAAGCTATTTTCATGTTGTACAACATTCTACAACAAGTGACTCTTTTGACGATCACTGAAACTTCAGTAAGATCTATATTATTAATATAGCAAACCGTCATACCTCGTACTATGATGTTGGAGTGCTTTGTTGGACCTTGTACATCTTCAATCGCAACTAACTAACTAACCTACTGAGCTGTTATATAGGGAGTAGGTTTTCTGTCAAGTCCACTGCTATCCTGATATTATTACTTTGATTTTATATAGTTATTTTTTATTTTTAGTTTTTAGCTATTATTTAGTTTGATTTTTTTATATTTTCTAACTTCGTCATATTGTCTGTACATATAAATCGATAAAAAAAAAATCAAACTAGATAATAGCTAAAAACTAAAAATCAAAAATGACTAAATAAAATCAAAGTAATAATATCAGGATAGCAGGGAACATGACGGAAAACCAACCCCTTTTATAACAGCTCAGTAGGTTAGTTAGTTAGTTGCGATTGAAGATAGACAACGTCCGAAAGCGCTCCAACGACTCCAGCATCATCGCACGAGGTATGACGGTTTGCCATATTAATAATATAAATCATACTAACAACCTCAGTGGTAATAATAATACACATGTATTTTTATTCATTATTATTATTATTATTATTATTATTCAATAAGGTCACTGAAGTTCATAACTCCAATTCTAGTTGTGACGACTTAAATATCTACGAGATGAATGATACATTCTGAGTTCAACCAAAAGAACTGTAAAAACGTATAAAGCAAATTTCACTATAATTGTCATTTTTCAAAAAAAAAATCAATTACATATTTATATTGGTTTCTTAATCAATATTTATTAAGGTATAGGTTTTGTTTTTGGTACTATTTCAAGATCTTTTTTCCTTATTAGATGTTCGTTTGAAGTGGATTAACTCTCAATCCCACAACAATCACTTTCTTATTGTAATCCTCGTTATATTCTGACCCATTCATTTTGATTGCTGAAATGTCGGATTATATATATAATAGAAACTTTAGATGTAGTAAAATTAGTTCATTTTACAATGACATACTATATAATAATTATTAACATCGTTGTAATTATTACAGCCATTGTTAGGTGTAGTAAGAGAATATAAACTATCATTCATCACAAATTTCTCTTCTATTTCTTCAGTTTCTGAATTTCCATTACCATCAAAGCTAACAATTAGTTTAAATTTTATATTTTTTTTTATTAAATAACAAATGAACGAAACAAAAATTGAAACAATATAAAATCGAACTGATATAGCTGGCATAACTGACAAAATAATGTTTTGCATACCTACAAATATCCTATCAAATTTTCCATAACAGGCACGTTCTGAAACCTGTCGTGGATAGAATAGAAATAGAAATATATAAGGAATGATGTCTATTTAGAAAATATATAGAAAGTAACGTTTACGTGCGATGTATAATATTGTACATGGATATCATATATCATAAGTTCAGTTAAATAAGACCATTACTATTGAATCATTAATTAATCTATCAAAGGAAAACTCATAACGTTATAAGAAATATTTGATGTGAGTTTGTCTATACAACTTTTATTCAAATTGCTACAAATAAACAATCATCAGGAAGTTAAATCAAATTACTTAAATTACTGTCTATGTTCTGGAGAATAATTAATTGTAATAATAGCTAACAATATATATATATATATATATTGTAAACAGAAAAACGATCCAGAAGGACAACAAACGTTTCACAATGTATCACAAACACAGAACTAAGGAACAAAAACACTTACTGTCTCTAATTTTCGGTTGAACCGAAAAGGAGAGTTGAGAAAGGGATACCAAGCGCACTTGTGAAGCGACGGTTTGAGACCCTCCAACTTGGTCTCCAACCGTCGCTTCACTAGTGCGCTTGGTGTCCCTTTCACAACTGTCCTGATGACGGTTCAACCGAAAATTAGAGACAGTAAGTGTGTTAGTTCCTTAATTCTGTGTTTGTGATTCATCGCGAAACGTATATACTATATATATATATATATATATATATAATTAAAATAAGCAGTGACACATAAACAGAAACACAACAAAGACTCACTTTTCAATATTTCGACCGTAATGGCGGTCGTCCTCAGGAGAAGAAGTGAATTGACGGAGGGACGACAGTCAACTATATATATATATATATATATATATATATATATATATATATATATATATGTGTGTGTGTATATATATATATATATATATATATATATCACATTCAAAACTGTATGTCCTACTCAATCCAATTAAATATTAATGTTTAATATAATATACAGAGACAAAGCTTTCCTCTTCTTACTCCAGGGGCGGTGGTAGAAAGGCTCAAGTTAGGTTATTATCTTTGCCAATTCATTGCTTAACAAAGGTACTCCCTTTGTTCTTGCTTATAAATATAATCAAATGAGATGAAATTTATTATCTGTTATCTATGCATTATTGCGATTAGTTTAAATTCTGTAACAACTTAATCAGGACATCAGAAAACGGTAAGTTATCTCCCATAGAGAAAGGTTTCATGAACATTGTAACCATAAAGATCATTTTTACTGAAATTGTTTCCAACTTATTGGTTATTGAACCTCAAGAAATGTAATAATTGTGATTAATATTATGTACGCTGATTTCTATTTAATCCGTAAAAAAAATTGTTTCTTTTAAACTATTCTCTCAAAAGTGGAATTGAGCGAATAAATAAGTGCAATAGCAAGTAATTTATAGAGATATCTAGACTAAAGTAAATACATATTTCAAAAATTGTTTATTTATCATTAAACTATCTTGAAAAGCAATTCAGATTTAATAACTTATTGAAGCAATTTAAATTTGTCACTTAGCGGATGGAGAGTACTTATCAATGTTTGCTTATTGTAATTAAAATCAGATATTACAAATAAACCTCTCAGTTTCTAAATTATTTATAGTTAACTCCCTACCATAGTTTATATTTAAATAAAAGTAATATTCTGTAGCAAAATTATACTAGTAGAAAAAATAAATCTGCAAGAAATAGTAAAGATGATAAGAAAGATTTCTGGTTGATGTTTTACCTATTTTTTTAGTGACTCTGGCATAAACTATTTTATATATATAGTTTCATTAGGATTTTACAGTTCTACTGGAAATAGTTGTTAAACGTAATCTAACAAGAATATAATAGCATTTCATTTTTATTACTTTCAAGTTAAGAACGTACAATTTTTTACATAAACTTCTTACTGTGGTTGGTATCCTTTAGGTATTTCAAGCTAACAAAATACTGTTTTACTGCTGAAGGAATTCTAAAAACTCTCTTTGACTAACATACTGGTTTTATTTCCAGTTACAATCAGACCAGCTATAGTCTCAGAGCCTCTGTTTATAGTTGTAGATCGCAATTATTTTTCTATTTAACTTATTTTTCCAAGAAACTTAAGAACAAACCTATTATCAGACGGCCAAACATGCCATGGCAAAATTACTCATCGTTTGCCAAAATATCACAAGAATGAGAGTTTCTATGAAGAATATCTATGCGTACACATATTTTAAGTAAAAATGTGATATGAGGTAATATTTTTATGAGTTGACCCATAAAGTTGTATAAGTTTAAAGATTTCCTGTTTTCCAGCCGAAAAATCCAAAGAATTTCTGAACAGGTGCGTCAATCATTAGGTATTGTCAACCAATTCTTCTCTTAATTTTGTATTCGCACATATCACATTTATTTCATACAGTTGGATTAATGTTCTATAATATTAAATTCCTTAATGCCTGAAATTACGCATTGCATCAAATTAAAAATGCTGTTTTTTATCTTTTAGGTATATGTATACACCTTAAACACTCACTAGTTTCTTGCAGATAAATAATAATGAATTGGGGCCAGTTTTATTAAACACTTCAATTAACTTTCGTTTGATTCACTTTTGTGGGCCACATTCCTGATTGTTCCTGATGTCAATTTTGTCTTGTACATTCAAGAAACTTTCCCGTAATTCGTCACATATATTTTAGTAGTTTTTTAATTCATCCAAAGTAAGAAACGTCCTATTCTCTTGATATTTTAGATATAGATCAAGTAACTTTTTTTTTTATATTTCCAATATTTTGAATTCAGTTTTAGCATCTTCATAAAGTTTTTAGTTGACATCTTCTAAATTTCAACATCTGTCGAGAGGCCTTTCAAAATTTTTGCTTTGATTTCATAAACTTTAATTTATCCCTTCTGAATGTGGTTTATACTCGTAGTCAACAAAAACGTAGCACTCTCGTTATCTCAGCTCGCTTGGCTGATATTTCACATTACAGTTGTTACAATAGCAAACATACTAAAAGCATGAAACAGTCACTACTAGGTGAGTTCAAGACCATAATAAATTATTAATTTAATGAATTTAATAACAATTAATGAAGCAATTGAGGCATATATAACCTTTTAAAGCATTTAATATAAATTTGTTACGGATCATAAAACGAACACAATAATTACATTGATTAAACATAATAAAAGTGAATGTTTCATCATATTTTTTTCGTACGATGTACAACTCTTTTAGGTACCTATTGTTCTCTTAGAATACCTACAGAATCGGAAAAAGGAAGCACGGTTGCTTTTTTTTACAAAACTTTTTTAAGTAGTGTCTTTTTTCTTTTATACTGGAAGAATAAATAAACACGTCGTGGTAACTATTAACGGCTAGTCTAAAGCCAGTATATCACATAAGTGTTGAAAGACATGAATGATCAGACGCTTTTCTTTAAATGACTTTATCAGGGAAATCTCTGTAACCATCTTACAATACCTTTTCTAGTGAAGCATGATTATATATTTTCAAAAATTTCCAAATCTCCTATAATTTTGTAGGAATTAATTTAAATTTATTTATCTGAAGCATATACAGATTTTTCTCTACATGAAAATATATCATACCAAATGTCTGGTTTCACTTGTTTCATTTTGAATTTAGCCCTAAGGAAGACCAGATTTATTGTTTATAAGATTTTTTTTCTACTGTATATACTACATACAAGTTTCTTGTTTCTTTTCAAACGTTGATCTTTATTCCACATGCTAACAGTATTACATTTACAATATCTTGTCTACTCAAATAGGAGACCATCTAATTTTTGACTGTCTTCTTTTGGATCACCTTAGACATCTTTTAGGTTAATTAATACTAATTTGAATTAATTAGCCTCAAAAGAAAGTTTTTTTATTACCAAAAATTTAAATAGTCATTTCGCGCATAAGTATTATAAAAATTCAACAACTATCGACTAATATAAATATTGACAGTTCTTTCAATTCACTCATCCACAGATAGGGATGCTTTGCTTTCAATTTGTATGAAATATTTATGTATAAAATGTATAAAATAGGTAGTGATCTTTGTTTTGATTACTTCCTTAAAGTTAATATTTATGAAATTTTATTGATGTAATTCTAAAATATCTTTTACTTCTATATACTCCTAATATGAAATGTGTAAGAGATATCACGTACTCCTTTCAATTATATATATTAAATTTAAGATGAACTTCTCATAGAAGCGGATTGCTCAACTTGTGTTTCAGATTTTGCTACGAGCACTGATTATTTACAGTAATTGAACATTGTATAAATCTTTAATTAGATTTGGAGTAAATAATTAACAAATGTTGCTGTATCTACTGGCTTCGGTTTTCCTGAAGGGCACATTTACGAAAGCAAAGGTGATTAATCCACTAAGGGTGCACTATCTAGGGAGCCGTTAGTATTATTATCTCAAGTGTGCTTACTCAAGTGTTGCTTCTACTCAAACAGACTTGTTACTGGCTTTATGGCAATGTGAACATGACATAAACCTCATCAAGTGTAAATCAAAATAATTACTCTCTTAATTACAAAAGTTCATCTCTTGGGTTCAACATTAAATTTAGAAGTAATTAGAAAGAAAAAATAGTTTTTCTTTTCTTTTTAGAACCTTATTACCAAATATACTACCACTTTTAATGCTACCATTCCTATAATTATAGTTAACATCTACCGTAGTTATCCTTCATTATGTCACCGTTCTTTTTAACTACCACTGACTCAATCTGGTTTGATTTAATTATCACTATAATTATTATTATTATTATTATTATTATTAATATTATTGTTATTGTGTGAGGTTTCACGCAATTTCTGAGCGGACATGGTTACTTCTGCGCCTACCTATGCAAGATAGGGAAGTACCCAACATCCGAGTGCCTGTATCGTCCAGCGTTAGATGATGTGGAACACACATTCTTTTCTTGTCCCAAATGGAACAGCCAGAGGAGAGACTTGAATACACTGAATATTCTCCCCAGAAACGATCATTGAAAAAATGATCCGGAGTTCTGGGGTATGGAATATGGTAGATGGCCTAGTTAGAACGATTTTGACTACGAAAAAGCGATACTTTGAAGATCTAGAAGAATAAATAATAAGTAAGTATGCCTCACCCAAGGTAAGCTACGACCAAGCCTGAAGTAATGTGGAAAACAGTTCCAGGCTAGGTCCTAGGAGAAAAGGGGGTGTTTTAGTTGGTAGTCTGGTTTGTGTGGAAGCCCAGCACTATGTGCGTAAATGCATTTCACCTCCTTACCCAAAAAAAAAAGAATATTATTTTGTGTAATTGGTGTTTTTAATTTAACATGTACTAGTCAATGTAAACCTAAACATTGTATTGCAAAGGGAATTTAGTTCTAGTGTAAAGAAATATATAAATTCTTATGTTGATTAAGTGTATCGTCTACCTTTGTTTATAATGTAAATTATTAGATTTAATCATGAAAATGTAATGATCTGAATAATGAGAACATTATACTTTTTAGTATTTTTTATCAGATTGTTTCAAATTCAAGTAAAATGCGTTCAGAAGTTTTTGACTTTTCTACAACGAGCTTATATTCTTTTTCTGTTACACTGAGCAGGGGTTCTCAATGGGGGTGAAATTCACCATTAGGGGGCTTTCAGGGGGTGAATTGTGACTACAATAAGTTTATAGAGTAAGGAAAGTATAGGTTTTAACCTCTTAATTATGAATTTAAAAAAAAATGATTATTTTTTTATTTCTATCAAATGTAATCAGCATTTAATTTGTAAATTTTTATAAAAAACATAATCAATGTAAAGTTGTAAAATATATATTGGAAAGAAGAGGGGGTGGGAGAATGGCATTGTGGGAAATGGCGAGAGGGTAAACGGGCCATGGAAGGCTGAAAACCCCTGAGTTACAGGGTTCAGTACCTTGTAAATTATTCTAAATTGATTTGGTTATTGAGTTGTTTTTTTCTTCATAACATGACATTGAGATTGTGTGCACTTTTCAAACTGATATAAGGTACTCCAATCTCTGTGTTTGATCAGGTACAAATCATCTCACGATGGTGTAAAGTAGACATGCAATGCTGGATAGTGTTGCTTAACGACTTTAACTAAAAACTAGGAAAGACACGTGACAAAAATTGAAAAAAAAAATACATAAAACTCTAAAACTTAGTCTTTCATTTACACCAATAAGAAAAGAATTATATCAACTAAAAATGAGACAGTAAATAACACCTTCCTATTTACTAAAAGACGATTGAAAATACTGGTTTTCCTCTCGTTCCTTCTTTAGGCAAACGAGGTCCACTAATTGTTTATTACGGCTACGATAAGAGGTATACCTATTGCCTTTAGTCACGGAACAGGTAATGGTTGCTCCAATTAGAACATTAATTTACCCACTCGACTGAATAGCAAGTTTCAGCGAAAAATACTTTTCGTGGAACAGGTCACATTCCAATTATTTAGTAATATCAGCGAGTTTTTGGGCAAAACATAATTCATTTCAACTTGATGAAACATATGAAATATTGTTCGTTGGTAATTAGCATAAACTAATACCTTTGCTTTATAAAAAAAAAATGTTTTTCGTTATAGAATAAATGTATGGGGTTAACTGTAAAAACAATGCATTATATATAACAGTGTTATTACATAGCCTAGGGGGTTATATGAAATGATGCTTGGGGGCTCTAACTGGGGAAATTCATACAAAATGCAGTAGCTTTTATCTGCTTCTCTCTTCTACCTACGCCCATAATAGATATATCTATACACTCAGAGTAATGAATAACATCCACCCAATCTACTAACCTGCCAATGACCTCTCAAATATATCAAATGAAATGAAATAAATACAGACTGCTTTGCTAGCTTCCACTTTTCATTATATTATCAAAATATTCACTACCAAATTCCATAGATATGAACAAACCATTTTTTGCCTGCTCACATAACTTAAGCAACATTTGGATTTGATATCAATTGGATGGTGTTCACCCATAAGTAATATGGTTTTTAGATTGTTGACAAGATTTTCAAACATAAATTGTGTCACAATTTTGTATTCTGTACCTCCTTAGAAGAATTAAACCTTAATTAAAAAAAAAAATGGTAAATATTTATATTCCTGCCTTTACACTAACATATGACATAGTTATAAAAAGGTTGTAATTATGATACAAATATAATTATTATGGCTCAAAGTTTTCTCTGAGGGACAAGACGCTTAAATTTTCTACCTCCTACATCAAGAAATTGAGGACTAAAGTGAGAATTGAACCTTGAATTTACCAGTACAGAGTCGGACACACATGCCATTGGGCTACTCTGGCCTTTAAAATGACCTTAATGAATTGATATTATATAAAGTCAGGTAAATAAGTTACAATAGTGCATGAAGTTATTTCCCTTAACTTCAGACAAACATGTCAATTTGCCGTTGGTAGGAAGTCACACAGGTGACTTCACATGTATTATGTTATGACTTCAATGTTGTGAAGTATACAATTTCAATTGTGTATGTATTCTCAAGGAATACCACAAATGTTAACCATAACACCTGAATACATCTTACACAATAAAGATTATTACTGTAGTATTAACATGTACCAAACTATCTAAAGACACATCGATACTAATCATAAAAGAAAAAGCACTGGCAGGAATTCTATTCATTCTCTTAACTTTGTATACGTTGTTTCCAACAATTTTTTAACTTCTAAGTAAAAAGGAAATACAGACATTTTTTGCTTGGTAAATTAAAGTTGTTTCAGTCATAAATCGATAGATTTTCCCAACTTTATATAAAATAGACTTCTAAACTTCTTTTTGTTTAGGCCACCATCATTTTCACCTTAATTTTAAAATATCAAGCACCCATGGATCATCCTTAAAATATCTCTACCATTAAATTACAAAGAGATATATTAGTTCGAATGATTAAAGGAAATGCAACAATATCATTAATTTAAATATATTATATAGACAATTATATGTAAGGTGAGAGAAGAAGAAAAGTCAAGATTAGTTGCGCGGGAACAAAAGAGAAACATGATATGTGCATTTCTCTTACCTTTCCTCTATACTGGTATATAATTTAAATTAGACTATTGGGGGGCCAGGGTAGCCCAGTGGCTTGCGTTCTCACCTCAGGAATGACAGATCCCTGATTACATACCAGTCATTTCAGCAGACAAAATAACTAATATAGTCTAACCTTATTATTTCTTATGATATTAAAAATCTGAGCACGTCATCCCTCGGAGAGGACGTTAAGTTATCAGTCCCAAGCCTATACGATACCAGATATACAAAAACCCTAAATATTGTTTTGTTAGGCAAACATTAGGACTCTCAATATGAAATCAACCTTATGATCTGGCTCACACAGAATTGGAGTTTGTGCCAAATAATAAATGAGTTATAATTTCCGTTTCCAAAAACAGCACTAAAAGGTGAAAATCTATAAGTGTTAGCATTGGAAATCAAAACATTTAAATTATTACCATCCCTATGTCCGCTGTATTAAATTAACCTAATATACCGCATTGCATTTGTCTTTTATATATAACCTGAAGAAGGACACTTAATGAAAAAAGATCAATTTTATTATGAATCTTCATGTGTGAAAACCAATTTGTATTGTTTACATTATGAGTAAAACATTTCACAATAACTGATTACAGAACTAGTCATAATGACTAAAATTTAGAGCAGTGATCACAAAAAATCCAAAATTCTGAGGATTTTTATAAAATCTGTATAAAATCTTATATATATTTATAAAATGACACGTATCGAAGACCAATATTCTTTAACTTTGTATTAGGAATATTTCACTATTTAGATAACGAGTCCCGCATACTATTGTTTAGAATATAATGTTTTTAGTATAGCTGAGCTAGAGACAGTTATAGGAATAATGATTCTATCGAATAACTATGCCTTTTACTGGGGTAAATTGATAAATTAAAGAATCGACATAAAAAAAAGAAGTTTTTTTGTTTTACGAGTCTCGAGCGCTTCGCGTTCACATCGTCAAATAAAAAAAGCTTCTTTTTTATGTGTGGAGATTTTGATTTATCTATTTACCCCAGTGTGAGTAAATACCACACAAATACAGATTGCACAACTAATGAGTTGACTAAGTCTTATTTCTGATTATATTCCCTGTGCATCATTGGTACTACAGCGGATGGTTGAAGAGTAAGCTGGCTGGATAACTTAGCAGTCATCATCCTTATACGTCAAGGGAGAAGTAAGAGATTAAAATTTCCCTTGATTTCAATATGATATTTTGAATATAATATATGTAGTATATTATTATATTATAGTTAGATTCAAATCATATATGTACTATGATTATTTTCATTAGATTGATATATAACAGTTCAATTATATGTACAATATATTCCCTTGTACATGATATTTTAAACGATCTGTTGTTTCGTCCATATTGCTGGCCTAAAAAAAAACTACTACTTGATTTATTTCACAGTATATTCAACTAAATCTGACCTCTTTTATCTCTTGTAATGGCGAAATCACCAACTACAAAGCTCATGTCTTTATATAAACTCATGCATTTCGTCATTACCACAGAGATTAGTATTATTAATATTTGAACTATAATATACCGTCATACCTCGTATACTGCTGCTGTAGCTCTCGGACCGGTTTTGGGTGTCACCAATCTTCAACAAGAAATCAAGTTCTTTAAGAGGGTTCTTGTTGAGTTCTTGTTGGAGATGGATGACACCCGAAACGGTCCGAGAGCTACATCAGCAGTGTACTAGGTAAGACGGTATATTATATGTTTAATCTTTATATAAAGTTCGTGAGTTTGTTTGTTCACCCATTTCCCGTGGAGATAGAGACCTGAAATTAAATATATTGTACTTACTACCTGAACAATGTAAATAAAAGAAAATTATCACTATATTCCGAAAATTGGACCCACGGTAGCAAGTGTCTTGCGTACTTGCCTATAACAGTGGTGCAATATATTATATAATTTTATAATTGTTATTATATATATATATATATTTATTTTCTTCTAGTAGATGTGTTATACAGACTTTTTTCCATTAGTTTTTTTTTCTTTTCTTTAGTGAAAGTTGACTTAGTGCTGAAATGATGAAGCTAAAAGTGAAACAATATGTTCTTATTAAGTGTTTGGATGTTATGTAATTGTTAAAAGCAAAGCATGGATAGTCTCAATAGTTAAAAATTAAATGAAATAAATTGTTTCTTAGAATACAATATTTTCAATAATTGTTGGTTGATGGTGTTGCTATACGTTATATAATCTGTTGTTTTAGTTGAAACCGAATAGAAATACGTCCTCAACAAAATAATAGTATTTTATATTTATGTGTGTATGCTTATCTTACTAACTTAGAACAAAATACCAAACTGTTTAAACATTGTTTTATAAAAATGTAACGAAAAAAAGGATATTTCTTTATGCAGTAAGTTGAAACAGTATTGTAATGAATAATAAGTTGTGTAGCGAGCTTAATAACGTATAAGTAACTAACACACATAAAAACAGACAGATTATATACAAAAAGTATAAAATACTGCCATCGTTATGTTAATGCTATTCAAACCTCAAAGTTTATGTTTTCATAACCATTATACTTTAAGATATAATGTAGTCTAGATGTAATAATTTAATGTTACACATATTATATATGTCTTGTGAAAAGTTTAGGAGAAGAATTTTAATAACACAGAAAATATGACAGTAGCGAAAATGGGGAAAAAGTTGGTATCATCTGAAAAACTTATAAGCTCCAAAGATTTGTCAACGACTAATCGGAAAAACAACCAAATGTGAAAAAATTTGAGGAGGTTCCTTAATTACATTTAGATAATGATTAATATGATATGGTGTAATAGTGATGAATGACTATTATTCGATTCTGCTAGTTTTCACTTTCCCTTATTGAAAGTTGACATAACATTGAAGTGGTGACGCTGAAAAGTGAAATATCTGTTTTCATTCTGTGATAGAATATTTGTATACTATTAAGAGCCAAGCATGAAAATAAACCATTTCTTGGCTAAGATTGATGATAAATTAAATGAGGCGGTTGACATATAACTGTGTTATTTTCCAACTAATATGAAGCACATTAAATTAAACAAGTTATAAGTTATAAAAATAAAATATGTTGGACAGCTACGTCTCTCTTTTGAAGAATACGTTATTAATGGAGGAGCTAAATGAAATCTCAACAGGAAAATCTGTTGCTCCTAGTTATTCACCTAATCTTAGGTTTATATGTTGAGCTTATTTCGGCCTCAACTGTTAATTCTTTTATAAGAAAGTAAAATACGAAGAAAAATTTAAACAATTCAAAGACTACTTTGAAACAGCTGTTACCATTGCAATTAGAAATGTAATCACTCGGTCTCTATTCTATGGTATTAATTAAAATAAGTGATGTGTTTTTAATTAAGATTTCTAAAGCTTTAATTAACTTTGTTTTAGTCTCAGCTCAGAATGTTTTTGAGTTCTATTCGGTAACAAGAGTTCTGAGGTTTATTCTAAAATCATTACATGATGAGAGTTTGAGCCTTGTTTAATAGAACAGCTTGAATTGTTAACCACCTTTTACCCATTAAATATTGAACGTATTCAGCTGATTTTGTTGAGCTTCAAAACTTGACCATAATCGGCTCGATAATATTTAGACATCTCTTGCTAACTTTCAAAACATTACAACTTTAGCACAATCCACTCAATAACAACGAAGCACATCAACCTAACTTTATTGTTTTCATAGAATTGGCCGAAGTCTGAAACTTAATAACTTAGTTCGTTCAACTAACTATAAAACATAGCTCTAGTTAACTTTTTAATAACTTGACATATCTAACTAACTTGGATTAAAACTTTTGACCACGGTTTGATCCATACTTCACCTATCTTATTTTCAAAAACTTATTAAACCATCACATTCAGATTCTAAATAATTCTATTCGACAAAAACTGATTATTGTTTACACAACAATATTAATCACGGTCAATGGCTTAACAATTCAGTTTTTTATGACGTATTTGTTCAGAATACAATATAACCATACTTGAGTAATTCTTCATGCAAAGAACATATTCAAAATTTAACACTTTTTTATTTTTTACATTTTAAAAGGTCACAAAGGACCTAATATTACGTAAGGTCACGTTGCATTGGCAGCCCCAACGAGAGAACAATGGTCGAAGAATGGCCCTTGGTGAACCACTAAACTTCACAAAGGGGATATGATTTTCGACAAAGGGAAACGAAAATGATTTCTTAAAATTCTAGCATACTATAAAATTTTCACTATAATAAAGTTATAACAGACCAAACAAAATTGAAAACATCCTTTGAAAAATAATTGATGAAATTACATCTTAAATTCTACATCTTAAATTAAAAATATATTAAATCAAGATTTTTTTCTTATACGTTTCTGACATTTTACAGACAAAATAGGAATATTTCCAAGTTTTAAATGGGAGACTTTGTCTTAAATCTTCAGTGTAGAAGGAAGTGAGATAACCTATGTAAAAGATCCACTGACTATTGAAACAAAAGCCATGTTCTCCTTTAAAGCATCATTTCGTAACACGATATCTTTAAATCATTAGTTGTGCAATCCGTAATTGTGTGGTATTTACTCATTCTGAGGTAAAATGGATAAACCAACAAAAGTCTCCACACAAATGAAGTTTTATTCAACGCGTTTCGAACACTTTGTGTTCATCATCAGGAAGACACATTATTTCATATTACTTCACTCTAATTTTTGTAACTAATTAGATATAATTTGTATTATAGTGTCTTCCTGATGATGAACACAAACTGTTCGAAACGCGTTGAATAAAACTTCATTTGTGTGGAGACTTTTGTTGGTTTATCCATTTTACCTCAGAACGATATCTTTACTTTCGCTTTTCAAAAAAGTTATTACTGCTGTAGTTATACTAAGGGCATTATATGTATTAGTTGTTTCATAAACAAAATAAGCTTTTATACTGATAAGTGGATCAAACACTATCCATACTACCTCCATGAATGAAAGACTAATAAACACCTCCCATTTAGATATTTATACTATGCCCAAATGGGACATTATATATTATATGCCTAAGTAGTTTGATATTATGTTTACTTATATTAATTCTGAGTGTAGGCCACTCCAGATTTTTTCTACAAATTAATAAATGAAAATCTTATAGCATTACATCTGATTACAGCTGACAAGACGTTTAAGTAGAGTCTAATAACATAATTTTCATTCTAATGTTTTGATTGGAACTTTTATTTCTACTTTTGTAGCACCTTTTGATAAATTTACTGTTCTTAAATAACACTATTTATAAGCTGGGCTTAAAGGGGACCTTTACACAGTAGTTTCTTCCCTCTTTTTTATAAAGCTTGACTTTGCTCATGCTGAAATTTATCCTTGATCTCTATCTACTTTATAATTACCAGAGTTGACCAGCTAACATGAATAAACTTGGAACTTCTGTATGGTGTGTGGAACAAAATAGGTCTGATACAACTAATTTTGTTATATTTTCATTATTGACCACAGGCTTTAGTTTAACGACAGAACTGAGAGTTTCATTGGCATAGACCAGCCTTCATCACGGAGACGTAAATACCAATCTTTCAGTCTTTGTTCTTTTCACCCCAGTAACTTTGTACAGCTTTTAATTTGAAACTGGGTTAGATATATCTAACTAAAGAATTATAAACAAAAAGAAAACTTATTTGGACGATTTTACCAAACATGTTTTTTTGACTACAGCCGACCTCATAAATTAATCATCAATTTCCGTCGAGTTAATTTAAAACCAGTAGCATAGCAACTATTTTTACTGCCCGGAGAGATCATAACATTTGCCCTCCCCCCCCCCCCCCCTCCACAAGATGACCGTTGATAATCTGTTAACCATCAAAATTCTAAAAAGTCTACAAAATTAATTTATTTTCATGAAATTACAATCAAGGATCTAATTTTAGACTGCTATTATTAGTAACCAGACTTTTAGCTTATGTTAATACTCCTAACAGATATACAATGAATGTTTATTTATGTTTACATATACAAACATACACAAAGAAAATCAAATATTTTTGAAAAAAAAGACGTATAATTCAAATTAAAAAAAACTGTTGAAAATTAATTAACCCTAATTATAAGAAATATAAGAAACTTTCAAACCTTTTAAAAAACTGGTTTTAAATAATTTAAAATAATTTTTTTTCAATGGTAATATTTCAGTTGAAAAATCTATTTTAAAACAGAATTAGATACATAAAAGCAATTAGGAACTCAAAAACTCAATTTGGTTTAAAAATTTCAGATTTTTGTTAGATTTTATTATTTCAATTTTTTTTCTATTTTCTATTTTTACTACCTGAAAATGCCGCCCTCTGGTAGGACGTCCCGCCCGGGGCGGCCACCCTTCCTGACCACCATCCCGACCACCCCTCCCTCCTTACTACACCACTGTTTAAAACTTTGCCTCTTTCTGCTATATGAATACCTGACTTGATATCCCTTAACCATAGCTTTTTTGTTTTACAAAATAACTGAATTTATCTACTGAAATTTCTACAACGCAAGCAAATCCGTCAAATTACTCTCAAAATTTTGGCCAAATGATTATATTCATCTTATAGTGCTGACAACCGATTGTAACTTAAAAGACAACTCGTTTAGGTGACAGTTTTGATGTTGCAGCCTGATTGCAGTCGATTCTTCAATAACCTGACATGTCAAACTAACATCGTTATACGAAATGTGGCCTTCCAGTGGTCAATAAACCTTGACTGATGCAGATACTTTTGTTTTCCTTGACGCATTTACAACTAATACCTGCAGACAGTCCATTATACTATATTCATTAGGTTATCAAATAATTTCCTATATCGTTTCTAGGCGTTTTGACAGACATTGAAATGCTAAAATACTTACCTATTATAGATAGAATTTGGAGAAGATAGAACTAAAATATAGTTACCAACAGTCAATAATAATTAGAATTCCTTAAAGAAATGCACTAATGTAGTCCTGTGGCTTATACATACACAATTATTCTCAAAAACATATTAACTAAACGGTTATGTATTCAATTTTATAAGAACAGATAGTTGAAAATTTCTTTTAATTTAATTTTTTTTTTAACAAAGAGAGAAAGTAGTTACAAAAGTTTTAAGTGTTAAAGACGTTTAGTTTTTAAATTAAAGATATTTCACATTTAATTCAGTGTTTTCTAATGCTTCTAAAAGTTGAATGCTATATTAAAGGTTGCTAGTTTTATTGACTCAACAGTTATATTTCTGTGTGTCTTGATATAACTAATTTCACTGTAATATGATTCGGTTATGATCATGAACCCAATGAACCTTATTTGTAAATAGGTAAGAAAATAACTATACAAAGGAAACTCGCAACTTATTTTAAGAAAAATATAATATGATGGATATAATTTATATATTATAAGCAATCATTGTTATACCAATTTCTCTAATTGTTTGGCACATTTAGTCTTTGCTCGGCTACATGTGACGGCAGAACATTTGTTGAAACGCACCTTCAGGATATACATTTTTTATAAATAAGAAAGTGTTATATATTACGACTATTTACAAGCGCTTCTAAAGTCGACTTTCTTGTTCATTCATTACTGTACTTAAGCTCTAAGGGCTACTTGTTTTACTAATATCAATTAATCTGAACAAAAGGACTTCAGAACACTTGTTTGTTTAGGCGGATTTTGTTTTTTGCTTTTTAGTTATGAAAGGGGAAAGGATGTGTTTAGGGAAAGACAAATGTGAGGTAGAGAAGACTAAGTAAGAGGGATGCAGCAGACCTGGGAGCTCCATCAGTCCCCTGGTCTGCGGCCGGCTGACCGATGGCCCAGAATCACTTTGGGTCTCCCCAGTCCCCACCCAAACACCATACTCCAATCCCTTGCTTCCAACTAGTGTAAGCCTTAATTAAATACAACACATTACAAAATTACACCTTAAACAAGTATTTTTAATTATCTTGATGTTTTCATACAAGATTTATCATTAATCATGATTTATAGTATTTAGTTTAGTTACACTCAAGTAATTCCAACAAGAGAACACACATACGCCGATCAATGGTGCGTTGTGATACCACACTATGCAGATTAATTCTACCCAAGGAGTCCTACATTTTTATTAACTCAATTGTATTTATAGCAGGGATCTTTAACTAGTACTTGATATCGCACATGTATGGGATCGATGGCCCGCCTCCGCGATATCCACCTTGGGCATGCTGAGGGGTTCCGGGTTACTCAAAGTTTTAACTAGTTATAGTTAACTATACTAGAATAGAATAGAATAATATCTGCATCCAAAGTATAAAACTATATACAAAGGAGTATTACATTGCTAACTAGTTTAACATTCATATGATAGGTTTTTCAAGCCATAATATAATCAATAATAACTGAAATACTTATCAAATTTACTATTATATATCTATGAAATATGCATAAGTTAATATCTCTTGAACATTTAACTTAAAGTTCAGCCTTTTTATACAATACAATCGAATCATTCGTTTTTAATTCACTTACGTATTTAAAATAAAAGCACTAATTTTTTTAAATATTTACAAAAAAGTTAAATATATTTGCAGCCTGTCTTTTATGTACAAATCCTAGGTCGAAGGCAAGGTTAGTTTCATCCGACCACTGGTTATTGAAAAAGCTGTGGGGTAAGAAAACTTCCCTTTGAGAGCCATCGATAGGACATTTCAATACTACATGGACCAAAGTTCCACATTCCTGCATATTGCATATTGTACAGAGTTAGTTAACTATACTATAGTCAACTAGACTGTTTCTGGTTGAAAATATACTATTATAAGATAATATACCATTTAGTACAATATAATATAGTACTAATATTAGTATAATATATGTTTAGAATATAAGCAGTACAATATACAATTTTTAGAATTTACTCAAAGTTGAAAACTAAATTTATACTGAAATAACCAGTTTCGAACACTTAGTTTTTTTTTCACGGATATAAAGCACAGTTTGACCCTTTTAATTCCTAAGTTGTAAATTCATTAACAACTGGTATTTACCATCCGTTAAAAGTTATAAGAAAAGTCTCAACATAATAAACTTGTTTTATTGTGAAAATGATGTGTTTCGTCAAGTCTGTGTTCTTCTTCAGGGAAATGGTTAGGTTAGGTTAGGTTGCAGTGGTAGTCCCACAAAGTAACACACGTAGCCCGATCATTGGGTCTTTGTGATACCACACAATGAAGAATGATTCTACAGTGGGAGTCCTAAATTTTGCCTAACTCAAGTGTATTTAGAAAAGGGATCTTTAACGAGTACTTGACATCGTACAGGCTTGGGACCGACGGTTTAACGTCCTTCTCCGTGGGGCGACGTGATCAGATTTATTCACCTCCTGCCTGAATAAATCGAGGACCAGGTGGTGATCGAACCCAGGTCCTATTAGTTCAGAGGCAAGTACGTTAAACACTGAGCTAACCTGACCTCGTCCTCTGGGAAATACTCTTGATAAAATACCTACTGTCAGAGCTCAGCTGGTTATCATTCTCGTACTATCAATCACTATGCGGCTATTACTCATTGTTACAAAATTTTTAAAACAATCGTGCTGTATTATTAAAACATTTTTTTAGAAATTTCATTTTGTTTCTTTTTTTCAACAAAATACAATCAGTAAAAAAAGATGGCTGACAGGGACTGACCGAACTATTTTGAATTCATGATCGTACGATCAGTCACTGTATGGCAGTGTTTCCCAAACTTTTTCGAGTGACCGCCCCCTTGGGTCCATAAACCTATAACTCAACACCCTTAAATAATAATCGCATTCCTAGACTAAATAACCAAATGAGTAATATTTTAATAATTTATTTAAAATAATTACTAATCGAATAATCATGTAGAATGCAATAGATGTATTGTTTCATAGCATATTATGCAAAAGAATTAATACACAATAAAAGAAACTTAGGTAAGAATATACTTTTAACATAAAAATGAATTATCAAAACAAATAATTTTAAGAAGCCCTTTCCTAGAAGTTTACATGTCGTGCTTTCACTTAAATTTAGAACTTATATTGCATGAACATTTTCAATTTATGGAAATAGAATCCCCGCTCCTTTTTCCATTACCGCCCCCCGATATCAAAGCAGCGCCCCTAGGGGGGCGGTACCGCCCACTTTGGGAAACACTGCTGTATGGTATTTACCTATTAATTTTAGAAACACAAAATAACTTTATTATTACCATGTTTAATAATTAAATAATTAAAACAACACTTTTAGAACACACAGTTTTCTTCGCAAGGGAGTTGAAAATTCAGAACTAATTAATCATGATGGCTTCATTGAGCATTCCTAATTCATAGATTGTTTTTTAAGCCATAATAGGTATTTACAGATGTCTGAATGTTATATGTAAAAGCATCATATTGTCTTTGATATGTGCTGTTTTAACAACTGAACTAGGAATTTTTTTTAATAATTTCCAAAAAAAAAGTTATATAATTTGAACATTCCGTTAGAAGATTCATATCAAAAGTCAACAACGTTTGGAATAGAGAATATATCTTATAATTCAATGGTTTGATTAGGCGAACAATGCACTAATCAAAATTATTCATTTATGACTATTGTGATTAGGTCCAGCAAAATTAAGTTCAAACAATTCCAGTACTTTATAATATTAATTAACTTTTGTAACACACAGTACAAATTCAGAATGTATTAGATTGAAAAAATAAAAATCAGTATTTTTGATGAAAAATCAGAAAGGGGTGTTTATGAAGGACATTTAATTAAAAAATATTCTTGGAAAGAATGAAATCTAACAGCAGATTGATAAATTATACCAATGTTCTATTTATTATCAAATCCCGGTTGAAATTTCAGGCTCTAAAATTATTGCACGTCTCATTATAGTTATATTTATTTTTATCTACGGCTAATGAAAACAGTATTAATAAAACTAAAGGTTTGTAAGAGTAAATAAATAATTATAGTTTTAAATAATCGTTCTGTTTATTAAATGCGGATTTTGTTCTATTTAAAATTATATACATGTCTTACTTCTGTAGGAAGATATAATAACAGTTTTTCTTACTGTTATAAGAAAAAAAAGGTAATATAACCATAAAAACTAAAACCACAACCTGGACTAATAAGTAACCTGCTGTATTTGTCGAATTTGTTTAAACTGAAGAAATATATTTACAAAAACGAAGTAAAATAAATCATTTTTTTTAAGATTTAGTAGAAAATGTTTGAATAATTTTAACGAGAAAAAGAAAAATTAGAAAAAATAAATAAATATAAGAAAAAAAATTTAAAAATATATAAACACTGGCCCAACAAACATATAATAATCCCCGGAGTGAAGGAAGGTTGTTTAGAAAAAAATGTCTAATCTGTATAGTGATACAGACATTAACATATCTAATTATTTGATCATTATTCCTGGTATGTTTAACAACTCATAGTTCTTTGTTAGTATTGGAGCATGGGAACGGAACTTTTTCACTCTTTATGACAATGTAGCTACTATTTTTAAACCACATTTTGAATGATTCAATAAACATAAATTTTTAAAAGTGTTACTGAGAGTACAAGAAGTGGGAGTATTGGAATGTTTGAGAAAATTTGATTAATTTCATGTTTAAATAATTCAGGGCTAGCTCCTACTACTCGTATTATCACAGTCAGAAAGATGTTTTAAATAGGGATATTTAAGCAGACATAAGCATGAATATCGTGATTATGATATGTACACTAAATAATAACTCCATAAACGCTTTTTAGATAAATCATCACCTTAGCAAAACTTAGCTTTTTGTAAAACTGTTACTTTGGAAAGCTGATAGAAGTTGATAGAAATTAATACAAAAAATTAACTGATAAAAGTGAAAAATTTAATTGAAGAAAAAATTGTTCCCTTACAATTAAGTGCACCCAAGAACTGCTATTACATTAACAGATTAAGCTTCATAACTTGGTGTTGGGGGCAATGATAAATAAATATCTATATTATTCTGCCAATTTAATCTAAAAAAAACGAATTTTGTTACATTGAGACTAAATTACATTTTTAATTAATCAAACTGAACCAACTTTCGGAATACTGGATTGTGACAATTTGTCGGAGATTTTTTTTTTAAATATATTTAGGGAAAAAATGAGGTGCACACATAAAGAGACACTGAAAATTACTTGATATGGCGACTATTTTAATACAAGGAATAACTTTATTTAATCAGAGCTACAGTAAAACCCTCCGTATTTCAAGTATGCTTCGCTAACTAATGTATCATGTTAATAATGAAACAAACAAAATTATATAAGTGGCCTATTACGATAGGTTATTTGATTTTCATTCAATTAACCTTAAATTAATTAACTTGTGTAAGTAAATCAAGTTATTTTATGATTTACTAATTATCCTGTGTATATACTCTTGACGTCTACAGTAATGTTTGTTATGCCAAGGGTCTCAATTTTGTTCACCCCAAATGGAATGATTTAAAATCATTTTCCACATTTCATAATCAATTCGAGAGCAATACTTGTCCAAACATAATTTAATCATTCATTCCACTTTTTTAATATTTTTTTTATTTTCATTATTTTCAGATAGAAACATATATAATGATACAATTTAAAATAATGTTACTATACTGTTATGAGACTGCTAAGTAGTGCGTATCACAAATAGTAAACATGACATTTCTTCATATTGTCTTATCTAAAATATACCTTCACTCTTCAAAAGGACACAACAATGACTGCAGCAATTAACTGCATGCTTGCATACTGAATTGTTACGGATATTGCAAAGGTGTGAGACAAATATATACTTTCATAAGAATAGCTATGAGACACGAAGCGGAAAAGGAAACTATTCATAAGTAGGATAAACAAATATATACTTCAATTGTAAAAAGAAGGTAATGACTGGAAAAAATGTTATTGCAATCGTATACCCTATCATTAAAAAGTACTTTAAATAATTAATAAAATAATGTTCCTCCACTTCAGGAATCATCAATACAAGATGTGTAAGAGTAGAGAATACTGTCCCTGCTATCCATAATGAGATGAAAATTACAAAAAAATAACCAAATTCCAAATCAGTAGAACAGATAAATAATAAATAAATCATTAAATGTTTATTTGAAGGCCAATATGACGTTGACATATGTTGCTACTATTATACCTTTCGCATAATAATTTATATAATTTTTTTTGTAATTTATATTTTGAAAGATGTAAACTGTGTTATTTGGCACAAAACTAAGATAGATACTCATCTTATCTATCTGTTTATTGTACTCGTAATAATGAAAATAAACGTTACGCCAAGTTGATCAAATGTTTACACAGGAGTGTAGCACGAGAAAAATGTAACACAGGACACAAAAAGCCTTAGAATATTATAGGGCAAAACCAACAGTTCCTTTCTTTGTAAACTTTTCGCAAAATTGCCTTTTATAGCTTTCTGAAATCAAATTAAACTTTGTATATTACATTGACAAATATTGCATATCAGTGTCATAAGCACTTTAGAAGAACTTTCCCTATTGAAGTAGGGTTCAAGGACCATTAGATTTATGCTGAAAATGACTGAGTACGAAGGGTTTCCTTATCACAAAGAAATTCTTTAGAAGAACTATGCAAGGAAATTTATAAAGACCATCATGTATGCCTCTTGATATAGAAAAGCTAATTACAAGTTTTGAATAGTTTAGATTACTTTTCTTAGTTGATATTAACAATGTTGTTAACAGTCACGAGTTTAAACATAATCCAAATTTCTCCAATTATTTAAAAAAAAAAAAGAAACTTAAGACAAACCTTGTAATAAGAACGGGTTTAGTTGTTTTACATTCGCCTCACTAAACTCTCTCAAGAACAGGGTTTGTGTTTTTCTTGGTTTTATTAATGATGGTCGAAGAATGGAAGAATCTTTGAGCGTATGTTGATTGATAATGTCAAACCATCTCTCGCAGACAGCTGAGGATAAAACCTGCAACAGGAAAACTAAATACGTTAACTTATAGTACGAAGAGAAATTTACGAAATAGTAACTATGCCACAAATACAATAAAAATGTAGTAATTAATATTAGTTTAAATAATACAAATAATATTAATTATAAAGTTTAGATATTCTAAGCACACTGTAATTAGACAAAATTTAGGACTTCCAATTTTGTGGTTTTCGTTACGGCGAAGCTGCACATATTCTGTGCTACCTCCTTTCCCCTAGTCTACCAAAAGAGACTCAAAACATTGAAAGTGAGTTCATCTTTCTATGGCATCAAGTACGGAAAAATTATATTTCTACTTATTATTATATTTATTTATGGATTATATTTATTATTACCAGAAAAAATAGAGTGAAAATAATTCCATAACACTTAACAAAAATATATGAATGATTTTTAATAGAACTAGGATAGAAAATGGTAGTATAAGAAACTAGTTTACAGCTTAACAGATTAATGATCAATTCATAATATAGAATCTGTCTTATAAAATTGGTTGAATTCCAGATTAAAAAAATATTAATTAAATTTCAGTTGCAAAAATAAGCCATATATAGAAAAGAATGACATAATATACTGATATATAATGATAATTAAAATGCCATAGAAGAATGGTTTATGAGATTTGTAAATGTTATTATGTATTTAGTGTCATCGACTATTATTCTGTCTTTATAATAGTGGTTTTGAAATTATACGTGCAAATAACTTGATAGTATATTATTGTATGTTATCATTTTTTGAACTATATATATATATATATAATAATATATACAGTTCACACAAGAAAGAGAAAAACAAATAAAGACACACACAAAAGACTCACAACGATATTTCGACAGTCACCGTCATCGGGCAGAAGTAGTCCCTTTGAGTAGCTGAAGCTAACTGAGCGGTAGGCCGAATGCGACGAACACGCACGCACTCTGCCGGCCGCCCTAGGTAAGCTACTAACTACAGAGAGAAAAATAACTAAAAAGAACAAATAAAAGCAAATAAAAATAACAGAAGGAGAAGGATAGTAAATGAAGCAATAAACAATTTAAAAAAAAATAAAAAATAAAATAAAATAAAAAAAATAAATAAAAATAAATAAATAAGAAAATAATAAATAAATAAAAAAAATTAATTAAATTAACGGTACAAGTTGAGGCCAGGAGGAGAGCGAGCTTTGAGAAGACAGATAATTGCCTCCTCTGAAGCTCTTTAAGTAACCCGAGAAGACGGAACAGGGATATGATTAAGAACTTGGAAAAATATAAATATATATAATAAATAAATATATATATATATATTCAGGTAACTCACCACAAATGAATGAAGATAGTCGCTCTGAGGCCTTTCGTTTTCACGTCGTCAGAGAGCAAGTGAATACAAGTTGTACACAGGTTATGAATTTTGATTTAAAGTTGGATTAAGATTGGCATCATTGACAGTATTTTTCCCTATTACAGTCGAAATAGTCTTGATTTGTTTAACGATTTCTTCAATTAGAAATTCATCTAATTTAAAAAGGCCTGGACTAGTGTTGACTAAGCTCTTAGAAAAGCCTTTTATGAGGGCGCTTTCAACAATGTTTCTTCTTCTTTCATATGACATAAATACCAACTCCTTTGCTTCTGCCCAATTAATTAAGTGATTTTTGGTGAGTTACCTGAATATTTATATCACGTGTTATTGTGACGATTTTGTATAATATATATATATATATATTATATATTATATATATATATATATAAGTCGTTATCAGCCTTTGGAGCGATTCACACCTATTCCTGAAGACGAGGACATCGAAATATGGTTGTGAGATCAGTGATTTCTTTCCTATGTGTTTTTTTGAAAATTCTAGTATATATATATATATATATATATATATATATATATATATTAGTGAAGTACTCAGACAATGCGTACTACTGTAATAATGATTTTCATAGTACTATAATGGAATACTATTATGTGTAGAGTAAATAGATATTTTTCAGCGACACAAAGATAATAAAGGAAACAATATTTGAATACGAAATGAAAGAGGTATAGGGCAAGTGTGGTGAGGGAGATTTGATGGTTCAATTTCCTGCCTGAGGGCTAAATCGCTGCCAGACTGGCTTGGCTTCGCGATGGCACTGCCATTAATAGTGCTGTAGTCAGCCTAGTGCGATTGAGCCGCAGATTTCAATCTGCTCAAACACTCCTGTCTTCCCTCTTTGAATCACAATCAAATTTTCCACGTCTCTTAAATAACTCAATTATTATTTATTAAAAAAAAAACTGTCCTGTTTTGGAATCAACGACACATTTATGATTATCATATTTCTACCGTAATGATTTTAGACTGAAGTAAGATCTTTTAAATTGTTTGATGATTATCATATTGGAACCATAATGATTTTAGACTAAAATAATTTTTTTAAAATTTCTAGAAGAAAAATCTCAAACATAAGGAACAATTTTTTTTTAAAACTAATGAAACATACCAAAAAAAATTAACAATGATAATTATTATCTTTTTTTATTAAATAAACGATTCTTCATAAGTTTTATAATAAAAAATACCTTTTTTTATATATTGAAGTCTAACCGAATGAAAAAAATCGACTCAAATATCTTATTCATAAAATTAGAAGCCCAACTCGTTTAGTGTACTAATTTTAACTAGAACAATATAGTCCAGTATAATAACTAGTTGATACATTTTTTTAGTAATAAAGAGGTTAAGAAACAAGATATTATTGTTAAAAAATTTTTAAAAAAAATAGTCATACCTCGTGAATCGGTGTTGCAGCCGACTGACCGGTATCAAATTTTGCGCGTCTTCAAGCACGCATCGTCAGAACCCCACTTGAAGATGGACAACGTATGAAATCGGTTGAGCAGCTACAGTGCCGATTCTCGAGGAGACGGATTTTTATAATAACATGAATTTTAATATCATGTAATGTCATGTTGCGGCAGTAACAACGCTGCAGTGGACGATTACAATACGAAAAATAATTTGTGATGCTTGCATTTAATATTTTGCTTATTTCAAGATACGCTTTCACTAAACTAAAATTTAAATTACTTAAAGATAATATCAATATAATTTGAGTTATCTACGGTTGCCTCGATTAAAAGTAGAAACATCTAAACTGTCTAAAACAAAAAGAGTCTTACATTCATAAATTTCGATGATTGACGCTGATATTTTGCTACAATCTCAATGGTGAGATATTGAAATCAATAAATTATTTCAAGTATTCGGAATATAGGCCTATTGAGTTATGCTGCGAATAATATTGAGATTTGACTTAGGTGGTGGTCTGCAGCTGAGAGCCTGTATAATTACATTATTCGCGAGTCCCCGGCTAACCTATTTTCTATAAATTGTGCCATATTATTAACTAAAAGATTTCATAACTCAACACTGGATAAATTCGTCTTACTCTCAAGGCAGATATTGTCATTGGACCAAACCTCAACCAAAAAAAAATTATATATATAGAGTCAGTTGGGTTTTTGACTCTCACGATGACTGCTTGTTACGGTTGAAAGATATTAGTCTCGTTTTCCCATTTCTTATTGTGGTTTGATCATTGATTGTTATTTTACGTGTTTAAGTGAAACCTTTATATATATAACATATATTTTTTATTATAAAAAAATATATTTTTCTGCATATATATATATATATATATATATATATATATATATGCAGAAAAATTACTATTAAACACGTGAAACAACAATCAATGATCAAACCACAATAAGAAATAGGAAAACAGGACTAAGATATTTCAACCGTAACAAGCGGTCTTCGTCAGAGTCAAAAACCCAACAGTTGGATTTTTGACTCTGACGAAGACCGCTTGTTACGGTTGAAAGATCTTAGTCTTGTTTTCCTATTGCTTATTGTGGTTTGAACATTGATATATATATATATATATATATAATTATATATGAATTAAATACCACAATAAATAATATATATTAATTAAAATTCTCTAAGGCCTTCGTTACAACATAATCATTAATAAAAGAAATAAGTAAGCAGATCAAGACTCCTTCAAGTTAAGGAACATTAAATTCAGACAGGGATGCCAGCAATCCTGAAGACTTCAATCAACCAGGTTAACTTATTATATTTTTTACTCGTTTCATTTAGCTCTCTGATGATGTTGTAACGAAAGGTCTTAGAGCATTTTAATTAATACACATTGTTTATTGTGGTATTTAATTCATATATTATATCAAGAGTTATTGTTGATTATTAATTTATACATATATATAAAACTAAAGTTTATTGGGACTCGGTCAGTTCTTCAGGTTCAAATTACACTCTCATTGCCAACGTTTTGGTTTTTATTTGAAACTTTTTTCATAGGCAGAAGTATAAATTTTGAAACAGAAAATGTAATTATTATATTACAAATCATTTTACAAAGAAAAATAGTCTGTCGATTTCAACAACTGTAGTTTGAATGAACACATGACACTAATGTTCATGTTATGAAGGAAGCGAGACTATTTCAGGAATTTCAAAGAAAATAAAAAACAATGAAAGAGAACAACAGTTTATTAATGAAAGCAATTTTTTGTCAACCATGGTTAAATACACCAGATATTGATTTAATTTGTATATTTTTGAATGTCTGTATATTTTATGCTTACTAATACATAATACTTATTCTTCAATACTATATTACTAGCTTAACCTAAATCTCTCAGCTTTTTGATCTCTTTCGATGCCCTGTTCACTCTTTAAAATAACTTTTTTTGCTTCCCTTCCTTTTTGTGACCACACTACTAGATGTCAAAATACACTAGTTTTGTCAGGTCGAAGACTAGATGGTTTGGTTAAAGGACTTAAATCTAATTTTGAAACAAATTTGTCCAGAAATCTCAATTGATATGTTGTTCTGCCATTCATACTAATATAGTTTCTAGTAATGGTAGTTAGTGAATAAAATTTACCTGAACTTCAGTGGGCAGCTTCTTGAAGATCAAGTTGAGTACTTCAGTTGGAAGTCTGTTAATATCCATAAGCCTGCAAAATAATAATAAAAATTATATTCATATTTATTATAAATATGTTTACTAGTTTATGATGTATAAGTAAACATTTGTATTTGTCACTTAATTTTTCTAATACATTTCATCGATTAATCTTCTAATAATGGCAATAAATATAAACAGGACCTAATATTACAAAATCTATTTTAAAACATGACATTCCTTCCTTAAATCAAAAACCTGTCAGGGAACTTCAGAGGAAACAACAGTACAGCAAGTCCAGTGTTATTACTAAGAAATCGTCTTTATGAATGCAAATATCATAACAAAAGTTCTGCTTTTTTTCAAGGAATGAAGAATTTTGAAGTTCTTGATTATAAAAACTTTAATTCTTAAAATATAAGAACTTCCACCCAACATTCAACCTCCACATTTATTGGTTTTCATCTTCAGTATTTCTGCTCAGTACTGTTGTAGGACCAGAAATTGTGACTCATTTATTTTTTGGAACCCATTTTAGTAATGGACAAGCCAAATTATCAGATTGGTTCAAAATCAAGAGCCTTAAATTTCGTTTTATTCGAGTTTATTAGAGTAGGTAACTTATATTTTTAATATTATTATTGAACAAGTCAGATTCTCTTTAAATCATTATGCATTATTTTAAAGTGAAATTTTATTTTTACATGATAGTATTATTTTAATGTTAAGGAAGATATTTCATATTAATTACAAACCAAACTAGTAATTATTTTAAATTCCCAGGTTTCCACCTTTAGTGTTGTTCTAGGAACAGATAGTGTGATTCATTTATTATTCGAAGCCCACTTTAGTAATGGAGAAGCGACATTACCGTGTTGATTGAACATCAAGAGCTGTAATCTCGTTTAAATAAATCCCTGATTAATTAATAAAACACTGATCTTGTTTTTAACAAATCTTATCTAATTCGACGAATTATATTTCTAGTGTTATTAAACAAGTCAAATCTTCTTTAAATCAAAAACCTGGCAAAGAATTCACTGAGAAAACTTCAACGCAGGTCAAGTGTTTTTACTAACAAGCTCTTTTTATGAGTACTAATATTATAATTTTTGCTTTCCTTGAAGTAATTAAGTAAAATATCTTAAACAAGTAGCTTACATCGTGCAGGCTCAGGGCAGACAGATTCACATTCTAATTTAATGGTGTGTACAACATTTCCAATCTCCCACATGAATATTTTATGGTTATGATCAAGATTTGAACCTGTAACCACAAGTACGAGTGAAGAAAACGCGACTATTTAGTCTGCACCTGAGGTATCTCTAAACTAAATTGAAAAATCCTATTTTATTTTTATTAGGCTAGCCGCTAGATTTGGTTATAGTAAAAGCCTACGTAGTAAAAAAAAATACAAGATATTAATGATTAATTGTACTTTTAATTGATGATTACACGAGTTTATTTTTTCATTAACAATATTAAAAAAATAAAAAAATGTAGCAAGCTGTGTATTAAACGGAACATCGATAAAATTTCAGAATATTGTATTCAATATGAATTGAAATTGCTTATTAATATGATTTTAATTTATTGTTGCATTATTTATAAGTATGTTACGAAAGGTATTTGTGAATTTTAAAATTTGGTTACTGACATATAACATGGTGCATTAGCCGTGAGATGTCGGATAAAGGAGACAGTAAATTCATTTTCAAATTGATCCACTGCCTGTGGATTAGACGGTGTTTAGGGAATTGATTTGTAAATAAATTATAAAGTGCATTAACATAAGAGCCGACAGCAGGCTATTTCTGGATAATTAATGAAGTCAAAATATATCTAGTGACTAGAATTCTACTGGATTCCACTTCATCAGTTGATATAACATGTAATAGTGAGACTCTAATGTTCCAATCAATATGTTATGTCTTACCGATGGAAAGAGATGGACTATCAAACTTACAGTTTGGCATTCAAAGAAAAACTAAAATAGTGCTTATGTGGTAACTTACAGCAACATTGATTCGACATTGTGTTTCTGGACATTATCATAAAGTTTTTTTTATCCAATGTAAGAATTATTAATAATTATGCGACGTCATATGCAGTACGATTCAACACCAGTTCATCCGTAACTTAATATCACCTTATCACTGGAGACTAGCTTACCCTGTATTTTTCGAGCGAAATTCAGTACAACAAAAACATTGGATACCTGTTAAAGCTGACGTGGATTCCTAAACTGTCCATAGTCAGATCTTTAACCATTTTTTAAGTTCTGTGCATATAAAAAGAAAACGCATAACAATGCACAATTAGCTATAAAATTTTGAAATTATTTGGAACCCAATCCCAAATAGGCTCGGCCCAGGTAAGGACAGCGACCCCTTAGTTCACTCACCCCTCAGCTTTGAACAAACAAACTTAATCCGTCTAATTGACTCTCCTTTACCCATATAAAAAGAAAAGCATTTGAGAATCATTTTTGAGTCTAAGATGGCTCTAGGAAAGAATCGAAACATGTTGACAGTAGAAAGTATGTTATCTGGTTTAGATAAAATAACAAAAACCATATTGATGAAGGCACAGAAACTTATCACGAACCAAGTTTCTGCAAATAATGGTTAAATTTGTAATAATATTTGCTCAATGGAAGGACTACTACCAAAATTTTAAAATATATAAATAAAAAAATTTCACAGACACACGTGAAATAAGAATCAATGATCAAACCACAAAATGAAATGGGAAAACAGGACTAAGATCTTTCAACATATAATTACAATTTCAATACATATCATTAATGAGAAATAAGTTTATTTGAAAATATTATTCTATTTAGACCTAACATACATTAGTATGTATTATATTAGTTTAATACCGTTATACTGGCATATACTACAGGAACATAGAATTATAATTGGATAAATTAATGATGTGTCATTATGTTCTCGTAGTATATTTATATTCGTAAACTAGATTGGTTTTCTAGATTAGTTTTTAAGGAAACTAATTAATTTGTATGAGTAAAAATTTCATGAGTATGAAAATTGCAAACTTTCGTACATCGCAGCTGAAAGCTAGTCATGTTTCATAAAATAATATAGCTTTATACCATAGACCATACCTGTATACCATAGACTAGTCTTTGGCTATAATATACCAACTCCAGTTACACTCAGGGAATGTGTTTACTATTTTTGGTAGCTTTTGATGTTACTATTAACAACTTAAATTAATTGTTTGTTAATTCATTGCATAGCTGCGTGTTTTATGACAGCTTATCCTTGCATATATGAATGAAGTAATTCATAAACAATTTTTGACTAAATTAAAAGTTAATCACTTTAAACAAGTATTGTAAAATAAAATCTCCATAATATATTTTTCAACATGTAATTTAAAATGAAGGAAGTAAACTAGTTTGAGAATTGGAATGAATGATATTATGAGAGAGGGAAGGAAAGCAGAGGAGAGGATGACAGAGAACTGTATAACTAGATTCCGCAAGTTTTGAGAGGCACAGCCTAACTCTGGTAACCTAATGAGACTTGCCAAGTCGATATGTTACACAAGTAAGCCTCAACACAGGTTTTTAGGGTAGCATCCTCACAGATTGTTCTCTAATTGTTTATATCTATCAAAAAGGAGAAAGAAATAGTAAACAAAGGATTTAACAGTTACAAACACCCTAAAGAGAATAATTCTACACTAAATAAATAGCGTTTCCTTAATAATATAAAATTATCAAATAACACAAATACAAGACACTACACAAAAGTGGATGATAATAATAGTAAAAAAATCTTCTTCTCTCCAAGTAGGTTGTTTCAAATCGTGAATGGTTACGTTTCTATTTTACAAGAATTACTGGCAGTGGGCCATTCCACTTATAGTAGAATTTTACGTCAGTAGTAGTTATTTTCTCATTTGAAACTGCTAATTACGTTGCACATTATTCTGAAGGAAATTTTTGTAGAGCCATTGACTC
Source organism: Hermatobates lingyangjiaoensis (assembly GCA_026182355.1). Classification (NCBI taxonomy): domain Eukaryota; kingdom Metazoa; phylum Arthropoda; class Insecta; order Hemiptera; family Hermatobatidae; genus Hermatobates; species Hermatobates lingyangjiaoensis. The sequence goes on from JAPFBL010000572.1 coordinate 171,290, forward strand.
CGGTTTTAGACACAGCCTAGTGAAAACCCAACTGAATTTTTGTTTCTGTCACCAATATTTGCCTATTTCTTCAGTTATTTTACCTGTAGTATCTACATTTTTTTTTATTACCGAACAGTTTCAATTATACATTTTCTATGAAAAATCGACAGAGTACGGTAAATACAAATGGTAAATAGGTTGATATGACAATTTTGTAAACAAATTAAACGAAATTATTAATAAGAATATATCGTTGCTTGTACAATCCATTATAATGTGGATTCATGATAGGGAATTTTAAAAACAATTAAATGTCCACACAAAAGAGATTTATGTTTAAAAACAAACAAAGAATTTGGAATACCTAGTTTGATCTTCAGGTTTACATCAGCACTGCTGAGGGTGTTGTGGCAATAGACACCTTGGAAGGAGTCCTTAGAAGGCAACAGAAATTTATGTTCACTGACTGTGATTTTTACATGTGAAACTATTATTCCTCTTATATCTCATATAAGTCAATAAATTATTTACATTTTTCAATTATACTTCTAAGCATCAATTTTATTTCAGTGGATACACTCGAAAAAATTCTAAGCCAATGTAAATAAATATCAATAAATTTGACAATTATAGCAGGTTATACATTAGTGTAAGACAAAGAATCAATTTATACAGCTTTATTGCTCTTTGTCGTAATTGAAATTACTTTATCTTTTTATAAATTTTTAATTTTTTGTTCAAGCTTTTGGCAAATTTTCCTGGTATATTAATGAGCCGTTTAAAATAAAAAAAAAAATTTTCTGAAAAGAGAAAATGTACTAACTGCCCTTTCGTGAATGTAATTTTGAAAAAAAATATTTTCCCTCATTGTCCATAGGATATTCTACTGTTAGGTATAGTTTCACTTCGATCGGTTGAACTGTATGGCTTGTATCGCTCTCACAATCTTTCAGATTGAATTATAAGTCAACATGCTTACATTTTATTGAAAAAACATTTTTTTTTCTTTTAATAAACTGTGGTTAATTTTCATTTTTATTTTTGTTGCCTCAAAAATAATGCCAAAATTTGAAGACTCTAAGATTAGTAGTTGAGGAGAAAAAAATTGTAGTCTAAAAACAGGTTCTTGGCAAAAAAAGTGACTTTTGCATTATGCATATTTGCTCCCAAACAATAGGGCTCATCTATGCTACACACATTTTTGTAAACATGAACTTGATCCATCAAAGATTGTGTACCGAAGCGTGGCCACAAACTTTGGATACATACTCACACATCCACACTCATACACACACACACACACACACACACACACACTAAAATCCTGGAGAACATAATAAAATTTATATATGATCTGCATATGCATTGATAATTTCGGTACAAAACGATACAACACAATAAAAGGGAAAAATAATGTTATAAGGCAGATAAAATAATGTAATAAGACAAACATAGAAGCATTTATTAGCTTCAATAAGACTTTAAGGCGATATAAATGGTTAAAGATAATTCAAATTTATAATTAGAAGGCTGAAAATTTATAAGATAGGTTGTCACTCGGCCAACTCATATTTGTATTAACCCTTAATAGAAGGAAATTATTCTGAGGTAAAATGGATAAACCAACAAAAGTTTCCACACAAATGAAGTTTTATTCAACGCGTTTCGAACACTTTGTGTTCAACATCAGGAAGACACCAAGGATGTGGATCAACCCGGCAGTACCACATCCTTGGTGTCTTCCTAATGATGAACACAAAGTGTTCGAAACGCGTTGAATAAAATTTCATTTGTGTGGAGACTTTTGTTGGTTTATCCATTTTACCTCAGAATGAGTAAATACCACACAACTACGGATTGTACAACTAATGATTTAGAAGGAAAATAGTTTGTATTATCAAATTGCTTGGTCAGAAGAATGTTAATGTCAAGGCTGAGGTTCCTTTTAATAATATACACACGTATAATTATCTCAGCAACAGGAAATAATAAAAGAAAAGGATTATATTAGTTTATTATTGTACTAGACTACCCGTATTCTTTGTGCCACTCAGAAATTATAACAATAGGTACTGAAATTAATTCACTGAACATAACTAGCAGGGATACTTTTAATTGTGATTTCTTGTTATTAGGACACGGAAACAAATTCTTATATGGCCTAAGCTTTTGATATAGTATTCTTAACATCATTCAAAATATATACACATTAAGTATATTTAGCAAAATAAAAATCATATAAAAGTGAAACAAAATCATTTATTTTATCATATAAATAAATAAATAAATCAACAATTCTATTCCTTTACATTATTACCAGTGTTTAAGTTTCGCAAATTTTAATTTAAAAGTTTTTTTTTTGTTACATTTATATATAATACATTTTTGCTACTGTTATGAGCGAGCACGCAAGGGACTAGCTGCATTGTTTATATTATTCAAATTTTAAATTCAAACATTTATTTTGTTATATTTTTATTATTAATATGTGCTACTGTCATCGGCGAGCACGCAAGCCAGTGGGTTACCCCTTCTCCATGCCTTTAGTTTATTACCAGTGTTTATATTACGCAAATATTAAGTTAAATTTTTTTTTTGTTACATATATATAATATATTTGCACTACTGTCATCGGCGAGCACGCAAGCCACGGGCTACTCTGGCACTAATTTTAGGAATACAGTTATAATTTTCTTTTATTTAACATTATTCAGGTAATAAATAATATATATTTAATTTCAGGTCTCTATCTTTACGGAAAATGGGTGAACAAACAAACAAACATACTCAGGATCTTTATATATGGAGATCCCCTACCACTAGTAGTTATAAATTAGTTTTTATAATTATTTAATTGGTTATGGAGTTGTGTGTGTTGTTTATTTTCACACTTTTGTAAATATAATTATGAGATTTGTGTGTGCGTGCGTGTGCGTGTGTGTGTACTGTTGACATAACAGATAGGAATAAGTATCGACGTTCCTTGGTTATGGTGATTTATTTGAGAAGTGCATTAGATTAGGGATTCTGAGAAGCTCTAATGCGTCATACATATAGATGAGAGAAATGACCCTATCCCTACGTGTTTAGCACTTTAAGAAACCCAATCAATATAGCCAAGATGACAAACACTTTATTTAACACCAGTAGGCCAGAATAATAAAAACCTATGATACTTCTACGAACCTCAATATTTTAAAATAAACTTAAAGTACTGTTTAAGTAAAGTAAAAATTAAGTTTATACAAACACAAATATGATCCTAATGTCATAATCAGAAATAAGTTCAATTTTTGGTGTTGAAGCAAGTGTCTTAAATATCATTCGTCGCCTCAATGAAGTCAAGTCAAGGTAATATCGGAAATATTTAATGTTTTATAATTATCGTTAACATCTATTTCCAAACCAATGGTATCATTTCTGAAATTACTGATATATCTAATTTGTTAGTAACTGAAAGTCCTCAGAGAATTGATTTCTATTGTTTTTCCTTTTTCCATTGTGGTTGAAACTTCATTGATAGTATCACGTGTTTATTTAATATGATTTCTCTGAATGCATATATATATATATATATATATATATAGTTCAATATAGACAAAGAAACATAGAGAAACCAAAATAACGCACTTACAGTCTCTAATTTTCTATTTGAACCGTCTTCAGGAGAGATAAGAGAGGGAAACCAAGCGCACTGCTTCAGAGACGGTTTGAGACCGACAGTGTTACCGCATGCGCGCCCGGTCACAGAAAATAAGGTAGACAGGAATCAATTTATAATTACATTAAATTAATGGAATATGAAAACAATAAATAAATAAAAGAAAACATTTAAAAAATTAAGGGAACATGGTTTCCCTCTCTTATCTCTCCTGAAGACGGTTCAAACCGAAAATTAGAGACTGTAAGTGTGTTCTTTTGATTTCTCTATGTTTCTTTGCCTATATTGAACTGTATTTGTCCTTTTTGGATCGTATTTCCAACGAAAAAGTGTATATATTATATATATATATATATATATATATATATATATTATTGAAAAGCAGAGCAGATTCTGCATTCACGACTTTTTTAAGTAGCTGTTCTTTTTTCCTAATGACACTTCTATGTTGCGGGGGTAATGCAAATACTAGATTGCCCAGCGACATTTTCAGGCAAAAAACATAATCACATAACTACTAAAATTTTATTCACTACTCTTTAAAACACAAAGCTTTCGACCTCGTTGGTCATCCTCAGGCAGAATAAATTACTAAGACAGATAAATAATATAAAATCTTAAAGTAACAAAATAACAGGATACAACTAGAAATGCAAATATAAGGGATAACAATAGAAAAGGTGATTAGATGTAACAATACTAAGAGGTAATAGTAGGTGGCGATCTAGCGTCCAGGAGGTTAACTAGCCATCACTCCATCCTTGTTAGTTTAATTTTATTATCAAAGTTTCTTGAAGTCGGTATATAAACATTTCACTGGATTGCAAGTTAATCTCGGGCATTCTCCTTTATGTATATGGCTTCTAGGATTTGTAAATGAAGCGGTTTTTCTATTAAAGTTTAAAATGGACGTTCCCTCTACAACCATCTTACGCGTCAGTGAGTGTGGTGTTTTTTCTCAACGTGGGCCTTCGGCGCTCCTGTAGCGGGGTGATGGTGAGACGCCTTGAGAGTTTCGTCGTAGTCATGCCTATGTATCGGGATGGTAGGGTTGCACAGTCCCCTTCTTTAAAATAAATTGATACACGACATGGCTCCTCTGAACTTCGGTCGTCTCTTCCTGCAATTGTTCCTTAAGCAAGTGCTCGTTTTTTTATTGTTGTAATAAATCATAAGACGTAGCGGTGTCCCTTTCGTTCGTCGTTTCACATGACCGCTATGATTTTTAGCAGAGCTTTTCGTCCTGCTTGTACTGCGTGGACATGTACGAACGATAGTACAGAGGTATGGTTTCAGTCTTGACTTGTTCAACTTTATCACCTCTGGAATACCACTTGTCTATGTGTTTTGCGATTTCTTTCTCTACGTCTTTATTTGAGTAGCCATTATTGACCAGAACCTGGGTGGTTCTGTCAAGTTCTTTATGTATGCTGCTCCAATCGCTGCAGTGCGTTATGGCTCTTCTGACGTAGGCACTAATGGTAGCTTGTTTATACCTGGTGGGACACTCACTTTGTCCATTCAGGCAATGTCCAGAGTTGGTTTCAAGACTGAAACCATACCTCTGTACTATCGTTCGTACATGTCCACGCAGTACAAGCAGGACGAACAAGCTCTGCAAAAAATCATAGCGGGTCATGTGAAGACGACGAACGAAAGGGACACGCTACGTCTTATGATTTATTACAACAATAAAAAAACGAGCAACTTGCTTATAAGGAACAATTGCAGGAAGGAGACGACCGAGTTCAGAGGAGCCATGTCGTGTATCAATTTATTTGTAAAGAAGGGGACTGTGCAACCCTACCATCCCGATACATAGGCATGACTACGACGAAACTCTCAAAGGCGTCTCACATGCACCTCGTACAGGAGCGCCGAAGGCCCACGTTGAGAAAAAAACACCACACTTCACTGACGCGTAAGATGGTTGTAGAGGGAACGTCCATTTTAAACTTTAATAGAAAACCCGTTCATTTACAAATCCTAGAAGCCATATACATAAAGGAGAAATGCCCGGAGATTAACTTGCAATCGAGTGAAATGTTTATTATACCGACTTCAAGAAACTTTGATAATAAAATTAAACTAACAAGGATGGAGTGATGGCTAGTTAACCTCCTGGACGCTAGGATCGCCACCTACTATTACCTCTTAGTATTGTTACATCTTATCACCTTTTTCTATTGTTATCCCTTATATTTGCATTTCTAGTTGTATTCCTGTTATTTTGTTACTTAAGATTTTATATTATTTATCTGTCTTAGTAATTGTATTCTGCCTGAGGATGACCAACGAGGTCGAAAGCTTGTGTTTAAAGAGTAGTGAATAAAATTTTAGTAGTTATGTGATTATGTTTTTTGCCTGAAAAATGTCGCTGGGCAATCTAGTATTTGCATTACCCCCGCAACATAGAAGTGTCATTAGGAGAAAAGAACAGCTACTTAAAAAAGTCGTGAATGCAGAATCTGCTCTGCTTTTCAATAATGTATGCTTAGATGAAGATCTGCTGCCAACTTATACATATATATATATATATATATATATATTTTCGATGAAAATACAATCCAAATCGGACAACGTTCAATGCAAACAAAAAACATAGAGAAATCAGCAACACGCACTTACGGTTTCTAATATCGATTTGAACCGTCTTCAGGAGAGATAAGAGAGAGAAACCAAACACATTGGTACAGAGATAGTTGGAGACCGTTTTTAATTTCTCCATGCTTTTTTGTTTACATTGAACTTTATATGTATATACCATACATATATATAAAACTAAAGTTTATCGGGACTCAGTCAGTTCTTCAAGTTCAAACTAAACTCTCAATACCAACGTTTCGATTTTTTTTTTAAACAGTTTTCATAGACAGAAGTATACATTTTGAAACAGAAAAACTAAGTATTACATTACAAATTATTTTACAAACAAAAATAGTCTGTGAATTTCAACAACAACTGTCTAGTTTGAATGAACACGTAACATTGTTCATTCACGTGTTATATATATATATATATATATATATATATATATATATATATATATATACACTTTAACACAGAGAAAAGAACACAGAAATACACTACCAGACTCACTTCGATATTTCGATATCCGTTCGTCATCGGGAAGAAGTGCGAAGAGTACTGCGTTGAGAGAATAAACTGCTACTCATATATATAGTATATACTATATATATATATATATATATATATATATATATATTATGTGTTATATATATATATATATATATAAAACACGTGTTATATATAGGTGTGTTCTCTAATCGGAGTTTGGTCAATTTCCAGGATAAAAAATCAAACTCTCGTTGCCAAAGGTTCCGTTTTATTTCAAACCTTTTTTCATAGCAGAAGTAAGAATTTTTTTAACTAAGAAAATGAAATTTTTAATTATTTAAAGGAACAACAATGTTAATTTCATTTCTTAGTTAAAAAATTCTTACTTCTGTCTATGAAAAAGGTTTTAAATAAAACGAAACGTTGGCAACGATAGTTTGATTTTTTATCCTGGAAAATTGACCGAACCCGATTAGAGAACACCCTATTCTATCAAACGGTCGATAATTATTGAATCTGTTATATAATAAATATATATATTATATATATATATATTTTTTTACATAATCACGTGAACCAACAATCAAGATCAAACCACAAATGAAATGGGAAAACAAGAGTAAGATCTTTCAACCGTAACAAGCGATCTTCGTCAGAGTCAAAAACCCAACTGTCTTAGTCTTGTTTCTCCGTTTCATTTGTGGTTTGATCATTTATATATATATATATAATTTCAAATCGAAACACATCAGTCAAACCGATAACCAAATAACAGGCATAAACATAACCTTTATTACGAAATCAGTATTCGGAAGACCACAAAATAGACGAACGCGTACTCAAGGATATAATTAAGAAGAATATAAAATGCACCCCCCGAGGATAAGGTCGCCTTAATAACCTATTATCGGAGCCCCACCATAAGCAGCTAGTGATGAGAAATAGCAATAAGGTTAAAGATTCTCAATGAAGGAGTCTAATCTCGTGTATGAATACACTGTCAAATGGGGGACGTGAGCCCTGCAACGATTCATACATTGGGATGACAACTACATCACTGTCGAGAAGACTTCCATGCACCTTTCTATAGGCGGTCCCAAGAAACATTCAGAGGACAAGCATAATACCAAAATAACTAGAGAACTCGTGAGTGGAACTAAAATAATTAGAAAAGAAAACAACTTCAATCGGCTGCAAATCGCAGAAGCAATAATAATTAAACAGAAAAACCTACAATAAAATTCAAACGGGTAGTAGCGAGAGAGTACTTAAACTATACGCGCCTGATTGGATGAAAAAAACCTTTTAACTGTCAGTACCCCCACCCACCTCAGTCAGTAGCCTTGCGAATCAGGCCCAAGAGCAGCTACTTCAAACTTCTACTATATAATGTGTTTTAATACCAACTCCAAAGACTAATAATTTTCCTCTTTGTTTAATTAATCACCCTGAAGATGACTGGAAGCCAGTCGAAACATGTCGGTTATAACTTAATTAACATTCTCCAACGTTTGGATGAAGGAAAGAAGAAGGTATTCAGAAACCTTGAAAAACTAGTGAAGAAAATGACATCAGCGAAATACGGTCAGCTGTTCAACGAAATATATATATATATATATATATATATATTTGTTGCGATGTTGACCAATGGGAGTAGAGTTACATGTCCATGCGTAAGGTCCCAGTTGCCCGCTGCTCAGCAAAAAGCCTTTGCGTTCTGCCAATAGGTATAGAGGTTGCACAGTCCCTCTGCACAAATCATATTCCTTTCTCCGGACAACTCATAGAAAACTATATATATATATATATATATAGCAGATTCAATAATATATCGACTATTTGATAGGATAGGTGTGTTCTCTAATCGATATTCGACCAATTTTCTAGGATAAAAAATTGACCGAATCCCGATTAGAGAACACACACACACACACACACACACACACACACACACACATATATTATATATATATATATATATATATATATATAAACATTGTTAGAAATAAGGCAAATTTGGTTGAAACTTGCTTCTTTATAAGTTTTTTCACATTTTCCAAATACGATTCTTATTAAATTTCCACAGTACATAATATATTATCAATCGTCGACATGTTAAATGAATCTATATTTCTACTCCCTTCCCTGGATAGCATACCATAATGAACTTGTTCTGTGTGTTTTCTAGGGGCTCTACATATCTGGTGCATAGTGAGTCTCCTAGAAAATGTAGTGCTAGTTATTCCCATGTATGAGTGTTTGTAGATGTCACCACCCTTATAATGACATTTGTACTCATACACCAGATTTGTTTCTTTCATTGGAGAGTACGTGCAGTGGTTATTATTAGTCATAAAATGGCTGTTGATACGTGACCAGAGAAACTATAAACGTTGGTGTTTTTCATTTATGTTGTTTTTTATAGTCTTTTTGTACACTTTTATCCATTTTTTGCTTGTCTGAATATTGGTTTCCATACTATATCCTATGTATTGTTCCAGCTGTTCCTCTAATTTCTGTTCTTGTTTTCCATCTTTTGTCTAAATTTTCCCTCAGCATGTTGCCAAAATATTCATTAGAATTGCCATTGTTTATAAATGCCTGTCTTTTCTTGTTGATGTTCATATTGACAATCTTTCAGTTTGAATCCATTTTGTAGGTCCTGTGTATCAGGGCTTTTACTGTTGAGTCTTTGTAGCGTTGCCGGAACTTGGTTGATTTTGAAAAAGTGGTTAATTTAACTTTAGAGAATTACTTGAATCAATATTTCGAGACGCAGTTTGTCGTCACGAAGGGACTAGAAGAGAAAAAGAAGAAAAAGAAACGGTACGATCTTTCAGATGAACGGTGCAGATCGAAGTGAAATATGACTGGACTAGAACGATCGTACTTCTCTTCTCTTATAGTCTCTTCCTGATGACGAACTGCTGTCTGAAATATTGATTCCAGTAAGTGTCTCGTCTTTTTATGCGTTGCTTACTATTTAACAATTACTAATTTGTCCGGTTTGTACGTTTCTATATTACATAGAAACTATATATATATTTAATATATATATAAAATATTTAATCAAAATAAACTTGATATAATAGATGGATTAATTTAACCACAATGAAATTTCAAAAATTGTTTCATTGTGGTAAATTAATCCCATTATTATAAAAAAATAATATATAAGAAACATAGAAAATTGAAACAAAAAATTGATGCTCTGACAACTTCACATTTTCATCAGGAAACAATTCACACACAAACAACACAACACACACATATTATATATTTAATATTTATATAATATATATATATATATATTGTGTTAAACTGAATTGCCTTCGTCAAACATACCTTTCTTTTAACAGCATTTTTCTACAAAAAAAAAATTATTAGCTTACTGTTATGTTTACATACTTGTTCGATGAAAATAGTTTGTTTTGTGATGGTTTGAAAATTTTTCTGAAGATGGTTTGGTAGACAGCCGAAACATGTCAAATGTTAGTTAATAAATAATGATGGCCAACCAAAGTTTTGCTAAATGAAGTTTTTGAAGATGATTTGAAATTATCGTATCTAGAAAATTTTTTTTCCAGATACGATAGATATCTATTTTTTCGAAAAAAATTTTTGTATCTAGAAAATACGAAAAACTGCTCAAAAGAAAGGTATGTTTGACTAAGGCAATTCAGTTTAACACACTTGGTATAAAAGAACGTCTGCTCTCTATTTATACTAATATATATATATATATAATACGGTACTGTTTTCCTGACCACAAAATATTAACAAACAATTTCTTTTTCTCGGAGTTTGTTCAGGGTAAACATATGACTAATCACTCTTTGCCAACGTCGTCTTTATTTCAAGACGTCATCAGGGCTATAAACTAACAAAAGAACAATAAACAATGGACATTGGTCATTTGTACTCTGACGAAGACCGCATTATACAAATTGAAAAAAAGAACTTACTGAAGGCTGGGTTCTGTTACATTACAACAAACTTAACTGTCATCATGTGTGTTCGATCATTGATTATTGATTTCACGTGTTTTATGTAGTACAATCATATGATATATACAATTTATACATATACACATATTATAATATACATTATTATAATACTGTATCCACCATATATTGATCTACAATACAATTATAATACGATTATTATTACAAAGAGCAATACACAAATATAAACGGATAACATTGCATCTTACAGACTACAAATTTATCGGATGGATCCGGTCTGTCAGGATAAATTTAATGAGACCAAGCACGTTGTAGGCGCAAGTTCTTTTTTTCAATTTGTCTTATGATGTTTCTAAAGTAGAAATGACACAATGCATTGTTTTGTTTTTTTGTTAGTTTATAGCCCTGAGGATTGTCTTGAAATAAAGACGAAACGTTAGCAAAAAGGTGTCCCATTATATTTACTCCTGAGACGGATTACTCCAAGAAATTTGAGTCTGTAAGTGTTTGTTTCCCTACTTTATATGTTGCTATTTGTTAATACTCGATTATATATATATATATATATATATATTATACACTATAATTTTTTTTATCTGAGGTTTGGTCTAGCTTCAATAATTCAACACCTTTAAGCCGACGTTTCGTCTGCTAGACCAAACCTCGATAAAAAAGAAAAATAGTGTTAAATATATGTGGTCGAGATAAGGAATACATTCGTATATATATATTATACATACATAATCCTTTAATGAATTACAAACTTACTATTTTAATTTCATATGTTTGAAATGACAATATATATTTAGAAGTTAATTATTTCCCGAAAGTACTATTTGAAGTGAATTGTTAAAAAATTGACTTTGGTTGATGAAAATGTAAATTTATCTTGCGCAAAAATGTATGTTTTATTTGGAAACGGAATTCAATTGATTTGCAAGAATGGTAATCAATGGAAAATTTTGTATGTTGATATGTATTGACCAAAATTATTTATATAACCTACACTGTTTATTTAATCACTTATGTATTAACAGGAGAACATTTCTGATGTAGTTTAGTATTGAAATAAACTGGATTTAATCCTGACTCTTGAAAATTAAAATTATTTTAATGAAATTCTAAAGAAATCTTTAACAAAAAGTAAAAATTTAGTGGAATCTGAAACATCCCTTTTTTTGGATTATTACAATATATTGTAATGATGGCTAATTGATTACGATAATCACATGAAATCTTTTAATATGAATAAAAAAAAACATATATTGTTTGTATGTTTATAATGTATGTTCAAGAAAGAAACATATCCTGAAGTTAAAAAAAGATGTTGATATTACTGTATAGATTTTGAACATTTACCACAGGAGCTATAAAGAAAACTTAATACTAAAATTGTTGGACTTTTTAAAAGGCGGTGCGGAATATAGAAATTCGTATGAAGAAAACGTATTCAATTGTTACTTACATGTGTCGCTGAAGGATGCTATTGAATACTGAAGAAAAAGCTGTGATGCTGTTTTAGAATCAGTAAACGTCGTGTCCATTGTTATGTCAGAAGCCTCCGGCGGTCACTGGCTAAGGGTTATCGCAGGCTCATCAGTATTCCTGGTTCAACAAACTCAATAACTAGGTCAGTCAGACACTCTCTTTAGTATCAGTATTTTCTTTCAATAGGTATTTTGATAACAATAAAAAACAATCAGTAATTGGTTTTTAAAACTATTTAACATATCAGATTAAATACTATAATGGGTAATACCTAACAAACTTAGTCAAATATAGTTAATGGGTTAGTTCCACTGAGGTTAGTAATATTAGAATTAGTAATAATACATTCCGTCATACCTCGTAAAGTCTCTGAAAAGCTCGACCGGTTTCGGGTCCGTCTGGATCCCATCTTCAAGAGCACCTAACTGACTGTAAATGTTGTGTTCCTATAACCTACCTACGAGTATATATAGCATCTACATTGTGTAATCAGTGTTGTGTGTGTAGTTAATTTTTTTTTTTTAAACATAGCAATTAAAGAAATAGGGGAAAAAAATTAACTACACATACAACACTGATTACACAATGTAGATGCTATATATAGGTAGGTTATAGGAAAACAACATTCACAGTCAGTTAGGTGCTCTTGAAGATGGGCTCCAGACGGACCCGAAACCGGTCGAGCTTTTCAGAGACTTTACGAGGTATGACGGAATGTAATATTACTAATTCTAATAAAACTTAGTCACTTCTAAATTGTATACGATGTACTTTACGAGGTATGACGGAATGTATACCTCGTAATAAAACTTAGTCACTTGTAAATTGTATACGATGTATTAAAACGCATTTTTTTTGTAGATAGTGTGTTTTCCTCTTGCAAACAGTAGTACGCTGACGTATGAGCAAGTGTGCAGTACACAACTACTATTACTAACACAGAACAAATTTTAAATTTTTGAATACATTTAAAATTTAGTCATAAAATTCTGGTAAGTTAATATATTATGAATTATTATATAATATATATATATATATATATATATATATATATATTTTTATTTCAGCTCTTAAGGGCAGTTTACGTAGTCATTTGACGATTTGATATTGGGTCTTTCGTAGCTACCGATACTAATCGTGAAGATAAAGAAATATATTTAAATGAATTAATTAATAATATATTAATTAACAAAGAAATGTACACCACTTGTCTGATGTCTTATTTATCATATGCGCTGACATTTGAAATTCTATTTTATACCAATAAGATACCATTTGAAGGGAAAAACTTTGGGTTTATATGCAGTTGTAACTATTATACAGGTTAGGAAATAGCCTCTAACTATCCAGTATACCATTATCGAAAAAAAAACTGATTGATCTACAACCATATTGAGCATATAGTCAAAAACTTATTTTTTGGTAAAATAGCATTCTGAGCAAATTCAAACAACCACAACTGCGTAAGAAAATAAATAATGATTTATAAAATATATTTGAATTTTCTATTTTCATAAATCGACTTGATTTAAACCAAGATTATATGTTCTTATTTAATTTATTTTATCAAATTAGATCGTTAGCTTTTCTCTTTAATGTAAATTATTTCAGAAAAAACATTTTTCTTTTTTTGACAAAAGGTACTATTATGAACGTACAGTTGTAAAATAATGTAAATCTTCACTTCAGTATGGATATTTTTGGTTTATTATCATAAAACGAAAGATGCTTTTACATTCTGTCCTACGAAAAAAAGAATCATAATTTCTTTGTTTCTGAATATTTTATTTTAATTTTTAGATAGAATTTTGATTTTCAACGTCATCATTTGGAGATAAACTAGCAAGAAATGAGCCATCATTGTACAGTAGTGTTTTGAATCTTATGGGTTAATTTCGGAAACGCAGCTTTCTCATTGTTTAAATTTCATTGTCAGAGATATAATATGCAAAAATATGATACGAGTGACAGTTGTCAGGAACAGGATGCAGTTTATTGGCATTCTACGATTTGAATATATAAATATTACTGTAAGATTTATTGAATAGTGATCCTGGTTTATTTGAAAAGATTATCAAGTCAGACAAAACGGACTTTTATCTTCATGACTTTTATCAATAAACAAAACTAAAAGTCTTTAGGCATCTGAGAATCATAATCTGATATATGGGCACCAAATGCAACTGGCAAACATATACTGTATGGAGAAACAATAGGACCAACAATTAAGGTCCAACTGGGGATTTCATATAATAATAATTACAGTTTCTGGATACATGTATAGATGAAATGACTACAACTCAGACATAGAAACAGGCATAACTCACTTCTATATTTTGACGATCTTTGTCATCAGGAGGTGAAGAGTCCTGCAAGAAGACCGGCCGGTGAATCATTTTATTATTTATGCATATATTTAGTGTGCACCTATATATATATATATATATATATATATATTTATATTTATATTTTTATATATGGATCAAACCACAATAAGAAATGGGAAAACAATACTAAGATCTTTCAACCGTAACAAGCGGTCTTCATCAGAGTCAAAAACCCAACTGTGATGAAGACCGCTTGTTACGGTTGAAAGATCTTAGCCTTTTTTCCCATTTCATATTGTGGTATGATCATTGATTGTTATTTAACGTGTTTATGTGAAATCTTTATATATATATATATATATATATATACTGCCCTGTCTTCCTGCGGGACTCTTCGCTCTTCGCTCTTCACACCTCCTGATGACGACGATGGTCGAAATATCGATGTGAGTTATGTCTGTGTCTTTCTGTGTGTGTCCTTCGTTTTGAATTTATTTTATATATATATAACTGAAAATGGCTAATTGGGATTCAATCAGATTCTTCCAATCAAACTCTCAATTTTATTCCAAATCTTTTATGAAAGGGCTACAATATACAGAAAAAAAATGAATACATTTTAAGAGAAACAGACGAAGTAGATTATAACAAATTATTTATGAATAATCAATTGTATTAGAACTTACATGGTCCAGAATTGATTTTTGTTTTTATATATATATCTTCTAAATATATAAAGACCGTGAGTTTGTTTGTTTGTTCACTTATTTTCCGTGGAGATAAAGACCTGAAATTAAATATGTATTATTCATTACCTAAATAATCTTAAATGAAAGAAAATTATCACTATATTCCCAAAATTGGAGCCAGGGTAGCAGGTATCTTGTGTTTTCACCGATGACAATAGTGCAAATGTATTATATATAAATGCAAAAAAAAAAATTTTAATTTAATATTTGCTTAATATAAATACTGGTAATAAACTAAAGGCATAGATAATCGGCGCGCTCGCCGATGACAATAATGAAAATGTATTACGTATATATAAATGTAACAAAAAAAAATATTTTTATTTTAAAATTTGCGAAAAATAAACACTTGTAGGCAGTGGCGTACCTAGAACTTTTGCCGCCCGGGGCAATCTCCAGTTTGCCTCCCTTTCTACTATAAGTTAATCAAATAGTGGTTTTTATAAATTAATACACATAAATAAATTATTAAGTTATTTAATCAATACTAATTAATACACAGAGTAAATTTTTTAGACATATTTGTATGTACTCGTAAACATATTTATATAATATCTACTCTTCTAGTTTTCATACTAGTAAAATCGTCTATAATGCTCTCAAAATTTATTTATTTGTAATTTTTGTTCTATTGACAACATTGCAAGATTTTGGTCTTAATTGTCATTGTAGAAGAAGATAATTTTTTATCAACTTCAATTTTGGAAGCTTCTTTCGCAACTTGCGACACTGATTGAAATTGTTAAAAAAAAAAAAAAATAATTTTAAGGAAAAAAGGAAAATTTTTTAATTTTTTTATTAAAATTTTAAGGTAAGAATTTTTTTTTTTTTTTATTTCAAAAAAAAAATTTTTTTTTTTTTAAAATTTCCAAAAAAAATTTAAATTAAAAAATTTTTCCCTAAAAAAATTTTAAAAAAATTTTTTTCCCAAAAAATTTTTTCCGGGAAAAGGATTTTTAAAATTAAAAATTAAAAAAAAAATTTTTTTAAAAATTTTTTAAAAAAAAAAAAAGGAAGGAAAGGGGGGGGGGGGAAAAAAAAAAATTTTTAAAATTTTTTAAAAAAAATTTTTTTTTAAAAAAAAAAAAATTTAAGGGAGGGTTAATTTAAATTTTTCCCCGGGGGGGGGCCCCCAAATAAAAATTTTTTGGGTTTTAAAAAACCCCCTTAAATTTTTTTTTTCCCCTTTTAAAACCAAAAATTTTAAATTTTTTAAATCAAAATTTAAAAAAACCCCAAAATTTTCCGGGGAAAAAAAAACCCCTTAAAAAATTTTTTTTTTTTAATTACAAATTTTAAATTTGTAAATTTAAAAAAAAAAAAAAAAAACCCCCTTTTTTTCCTTTTTGAAGGGGGGGGAAAAAATTTTAAAAATTAAAATTTTGGAAAAATTTTTTTTTTTAAAAAATTTAAAAAGGGAAATTTTGGGTTTTTGTTTTCCCCTTTTTTAAAATTAAAAAAAATTTTTTTTTCCAAAAACGAAAAATAATTTTTAAGGAAAAAGAATTCAAATTTTAAAATTTTTAGGAAAAAAAAAATTTTTTCCCAAGGGTTTTTGTTTAAAATTTTTTATTTTTTTTTTAAAATAAAAAATTTTTTTTTTTTTTTTTTGGGAATTTTAATTAAAAGGTTTTTTCCCCCTTTTTAAAAAAAAATTTTTTTAAATTTTTTAAAAAATTAAAATTTTAAAACCTTTTTTTAAAAAAAAAAATTAAATTTTAAAAAATAAAAAAAATTTTTTTAATTTAAAAACTTTTTTAAACAAAAAAAAAAGGAAAGGAAAAACCCCTTCCCAAAAAAAAAAAAAAAATTTTTTTAAGTTTTTAAAAAAAAAAATTTTCCCCAAAAACCCATTTTAAAAAAAAAGGGGCCCCCGGGTTTTTTTTAAAAAAAAATTTTAAAAAAAAAAAAAAAAAAAATTTTAAAAGGGAAAAAAAAAATTTTTAAAAAAACTTAAACACAACTGTCAATAAAATACGAATGTTTGAAGGTAATATTATTAAGAACACATTCCTTTCAATAATGTTATTTTATGTTAGGTAAATAAATTGAATATTTTAATTTACAAGTTCTGTTTGGTTTTAAATATATTTCATTCGGTATATAAATTTAATTGATGTTTTATTTATTTATATGTTGAAATCAATGATTTTTTTTACTTTTAAATAATGTTTATTTTGCTAAATATATTCAATGTGTATATTTCTTAAATCGTGTTATGAATACTATGTCAAAAGCTTGGGTCATATAAGAATCTGTTTCTGTGCCGTAATAACAACAAAACAACAATTAAAATTATTATTCTGGGCATTAAGAGTTTAATTTGAACCTGAAGAACTGACCGAGTACCAATAAACTTTAGTTGTGCTTCTATTCCACGGTCGATACTTTTATCATTGTATATATATATATATATATATATACCTATGATCAAACAACAATATGAAAATGGTAAAACAATATGAAAAGGCTAAGATCTTTCAACCGTAACAAGCGGTCTTCGTCAAAACATCTGGTGAGGGGTTGAGAAGAGTGGGAGGGAAGAATGGTATTTTAAAAGAATGAAAGCGCAGGAAAAGACTAATGTCCAGAAAGGGATGTTTGAGGAAACAAAGGAGTGCAGTAAGAAAGAGTAAAAAACTATCCGCTAGCTGTCAAACCTCTTAGAAGAGGCTATTGCCCCCGTAACGAAGGTATCAAGTTTGAAGAGACCGTTACTAATGTTTATAGTATTTGATCTATTAAATTGAATTAGAGTCGATTCAATAATATTTCTTAACAATATTGATTTTTCATAGGTAATAAATTTAACTCCTGTCCAATCAATATGATGGTTTTAATTTTTTATATGCAAGAATAATGCACTACTTTTTTCCTGTCTACTTACGTTGTATTGGTGTAGTTTTACACGTGTCTTTAATGATTTACCAGTTTGACCAATATAAATTTTATACAATTTTTGCACTGAATTTTATAATTACCACCGGACTCCAATTCGTTGGGAGAGTTTTATATTAACATATTGCCCACGTTATTACGGTTAGAAAACACTATATTAAAATCAAGTTGTTTGGCTAATCTTGGAAGGGGGTCCAATGACTCATGATATGGCAAAACTATAGAATTTGACAATGAACGGGGCCTATTGAAGTATTAGATAAAGTTTTTTCTAATACTTCTAAAAACAAAAATTAAAAAATTTTTGGTTGGGAAGAATAAAAGTGAACATATGCAAGTACATTCTTAAGTTTTCTAAATACACTAAATACTCTTTAGGTATCCTATGGAACAGGACATCTAAGAAGGGCAAATTTCCCTCCAACTCTTTTCAACCCCTCACCAGATGTTTTCTGCATCTAGTGTTTCAGTTGGGTTTTGACTGTGACGAAGACCGTTTGTTACGGTTGAATGATCTTAGTCTTTTTTCCACATTTTCATATTGTGGTTTGATCATGGATTGTTATTTCACGTGTTTATGTGAAATCTTTGAAATCTTTATATATATATATATATATATATATATATATATATAAGGGTTATTACGAATGCAACTAAGATACCTAGGTAGAGATAACTCATTTCTGTATTTTAACGATTATCGTTATCAGTATTTAGGAAGGCATTACGGTGACTGTTTTATATTAAAAAGTCTCTTGGATCGTTTCATTTAACTCCTATATTTATAGAACAACAGGACCACGAAGTTTAAAGAAATGTGACAAACGATAAATACTTTATAGTTCGGTTCGAAAGCATGTTGTCAGCCATTGATCCCTTAACATGGATGAGAAAATCGCTGAACACAATGCGTGCCTGATATTGAAGCACCGCAAACCTCGTTTTTAATTTAGACTTGTCTACTGATAACAGAACATCGATTTACCAGTAAACTCCCTTCTTCACGTCCCCTCGTTTAAAATAACAATACCACACAATAAACACTGCAGTTATCAATCCAATTTCACAGAAAATATACCCAATTGTTTTCCGTAATATAGGTCCATAAAAGCCATCCTTTTTTTTTCTTTGACTAAAAATCCACAATTGTCGGTGTTATGCTTTTAGTTATTTTCAAGAACAAAAGTGTTCTAACATATGATGTAACACTCACTTAACCACAAAGCTGTAATATTGGGTGGCAACTTCACATCGACGTCTTAGTGATTCATCAGCTCATCTACAAACTTTATTCAATATTTCTTAACTTCGGTGACCTAATATGAACAAGTATATTCAATATGACTTTCGTAAAAAATATAACCACACCAGGTCTTTTTTTACAAATTGAGACATATTACATTTTCAATTAGTCTACTGATTTGAATACATAAAAGAAATATTAAAATTGTAGGGTAAAAATCTAATGAAATGGTCTCCACATATAAAACTTTTAATGATATAAACAACGCGTTTCGAACACGTAGTGTTCTTCCTCAGGCATTAACTAAAAAATACAATGACACCAGAGAGTTATCTATAGTACAAAGTAACTCTCTGGTGTCATTGTATTTTTTAGTTAATGCCTGAGGAAGAACACTACGTGTTCGAAACGCGTTGTTTATATCATTAAAAGTTTTATATGTGGAGACCATTTCATTAGATTTTTACCCTACAATGAGTAAATACCACATAATAACTGATTGCACTACATTAGAAATATTAAAATGCATAAATTGTGAAATTAAGGTTTATAATCAAAGAGTGTTTTAAACTCATCTTGACGTAAAATAAACTCAATATCAGAAATAATGAACAATTAGTTTAGTTGAATCATTCGTATTAATTGAACAAGAGCAATTAGTCAATTATAATAAACGAATAATTGGTATGTTTGTTAAAATTAATTAGTGAACCAATAAGAATTATGGATTGATGATTGGATGGATTGTAATTCAATAATTCTTATTCTTTCTGAAATTCTTCCGGAATAATATAATTATCTAATTAAATAACTTGATTCTAATTAAAGATATGAATGTTTTTTGTTAAGTTGGTTTGAACATTTGATTATAATTTAAATGGTAAAGGTATTCTACAAGTAATATGTCTGATTTTTTTCATACTAGAATAACTAGGGCAAGAAATGCTGTCCCCACAAAGTCACGTCGCGAAATCGTATTTCCTCTGCAAAATCCACTCATAGTTCCTGAGAATGAGTGACACAAAACACGCACGGAGGAGAATGGCACCATCAATTATACAACGTATATTTCTTGGGCTTTTTTTTATTTTTGTTATATAACAGAAGGTAGAAATGTTATTAATACAGAATATAATTTTTTTATACTTTTTTATAAATTTTTGTAATTTCTTCTCCTTTCCTTATGAATAAAATACTACTACATAAAATCGTAATGAAATAGTTAATTTAGGTAATTGTAAGTATAGTGTCAAACGGTTTGGTTTTTTGATCTTATTGTTCAATTCAGTATAAAAACTTTTCTCATTCCTCGAACATTTCTTTTACTCTCTATCTCTATCTCATTTTTTCTTCCAATCTCTTCTATTTATCTTACTTCCTTCACACTCACACTCCATACCTTTTTATCTTAACTTTCAGCTTCAATTTGTTTCCTCTTTTTGCTCATTTACTGTATTAACTTAGTTCTTAGAGGTCATGGTAGTTGATTGGCTTAGGTTCTCATCTCCAGGCTGGTAGATCTGGGGTTTGATACCCATTCTGGCCCTTGATTTAATTTATGCAGGTGGTGAAAACATCTAAGAACGTCGTCTCTTGAAGAGAAGTTTAAGCCTTTAGTCCCTAGTCAGGTACTGGTAATGATCCCTACATTATTAAAAACACACTTGAGTAAGTCAAATTTTAAAACTCCCAATGTAGAATACATATTGGTGTGGTATAACGAAGGGCCAACTATGGTGGATGAGTGTTATGTCGTGATATGACCCCTGAAACTTAACCTAACATAATCTTTACTATTACCCACTATTAATGTTAACAAGTTAACATGAAAAAAAAACTTGTCGTAAACTGCGAAGTTTTTCAATTTTTAGCCAACTTTCATGGATCTAATTTCTACAGTAGAATATAAAAAGTAATCCAATGAAATATTGAATATGTTATAATTTACTATGTGGGCGAATCGGTTTTAACTGTTCCATGTTTTCAAACAGTAGTTTGAAGTTTACAATGCGTATTGTTGGCACCACAGTAGTTAATTGAAATCAGATTACGACATGCTGCACCGTCGTACTTCATATCAATAAATTTTTTTTGTAGCTTACCATAAATTAAATCTAACGCTGATTTAAAAAAATCACTATTCTACGGTTATTCATTTAATGAAAACAAAAACATTTTTGAAATGATAATATGTACCGTAATGCCTCTTTCTCTTTTCGTTGATGTAATTTGAACACAATTCCATTCAGGTCACTCCTTCAATAGGTACTCTTTTTGGGTACAATTTCACTACAAACGGTCCAGTTGTGTCCACAAAGTTTTAAAACCAGTCATAAGTAAACATTTTTTTTAATTTTATAGTTACAAATGCCTCTCCTATAAAAAAGTGAGGTTTTCTTTCCAGCCATAGTTAACTGTCAGATTCATAACTTCAACGCTCTAGAGATGGTAGTTTAGAAGAAAAAAAGGTGTCTAAAATTAACTTTAGGTCAAAATTTCTATCATGTATTGCTGCCTTCAAACAATTGGGAACATTTATATTATATGTCAGAGTCCATTTTTCCGAAAAATATAAATTTAATCTACATAACTTTATGGCCTTTACCGTACCCAAAAAAGTTTTGGATATAACCCCCCTCTCTACCTTCCAAAATACACATAAGTCATCATTGTCACAATCAAGAAAATGTAAATCGATAACTTTGGAGGACAGTAAAATCTTTTTGAGAATTGGTTTTATAGTGTTTTATTGGGAAAAAATAAAAATTATCATTTTAACTTACTCTGGCAGTGCATTTTACACTCAGGTTACTCTTACTGTTGATGTCTATCTGAACTATACTGAGTAACTCAGGTGGTGGTCATGGAATGTTTAATTCACTGGGTTTTATGACAATGATTGTATATTCTTATACACAATCACTCCACTGCATCAATGCTATTCTCTTTTTTTTTCCTTGATACTTCGACTACAATTTCATGTATTTAGAAGTAATTTTGATTTCAGGGTTACTCCTTTAGCTTTTTGATTATGTGACGGAAATTGGGTGGACACCCTTGGTCATCCGTAACTATGTTTAAGCTTTATGACACAGAAAGTCACGTGGCCATTGTCTTTTTAGTCGTCTTTGGGGTTTGTGGGGATTACTAGTAGGGAAAGATTTTGAGCAAGTTTTAATATTGAGAGTTTACTGTGGAATCATTTGTAGCGGCTTTTGCATAGTCGAAACGAAGGGACTTTAAGATCTCGGTGAATATTATATTTGGGACGTAAATGGGAAGATGCGAGATTTTCTGAGTATTTTTGATTGGATGGCTTGTATAGGACGAATATTTGAAGGTTTGGCAGAACCTCAAAGTTCTATGATAAGCCCAAGAAGGCTTCAAGATTTGTTGTATATTGGAGTCTGTCTGTTAGTGTGAGTTTTGATTTTCTGTCTAATAGTCTTATAAGGCGTTTGTAACGTCTGTTGGTCTCTGTTCGTTTCACTCTCTATTCTCTTTAAGAACAGTACTGCTGTCATATATCTTTCAACCTTAAAGTCAAACATAGAAAGACAAATGTTGTAATTCAGGTAAACTTAAATGTATTAGATTGGATTTCACTTTTCATAAAAAATAAATTCATCCAGCTCTATTATCTCTTGTTTGTAATCCTTTCATCCTGGGATAAAAAAAAAACTGAAGTAAAATATAATCTATGAATGTCTGATGTTTTACGTCTTAAGTAGGAGGTATTGTTTGCAAAGGCTCAGAAGGCACTGAAAATTATTAGTTTACTGGTCAATTTGATACAGGACTATCTTTTAACAAAAATCTAGTAAAACTTTATTAATAAATGGTTTATACTGTTTAAATTTGCTGAGGATATCACAATATGGCAGGATTTGGAAAGAAATTGATACCGAAAGAAAAAACAATGCATGCATATTGTTAATACCACTGAGGTTAGTATGATTTATATTAGAAATAGGTAAAATCGTCATACCTCGTAAGATGATCATGGAGTTGGAGCGCCTTCGGACGTTGTCCCTCTTCGATCGCAACAAACCTACTACAACAGAAAGTTTGTTGCGATCGAAGAGGGACAAAGTCCGAAAGCGTTCCATCTCCATGATCATTTTTTTTTTTTTTTTTTTTCTGGCCGAGCCAGAGCCGCTGGCCCACAGTGGTGGCCGGCAACGAACGCTTTTTATTTGTGCTGGGCTTGGCAGTACTCGGCCAGCACAGGTATGACGGTTTTACCTATTTCTAATAGAAAAACAATGGTTTGTTAGTAGAGATGGGGAAAGTTGATAAGGTAGGGTAGGTCGTTGTTAGATGGGTCTAGTAATTGCCAGGGTGAGACCCAGCACAACATGGACAAGATGAATGGTGAGAATCATAGCACCGGTCACAACAACGTCATAACTACAAGGTTTGTCTGTTGCAAATTTAACCACAGCTTAATGCAACTCATACATGAGAAAACATTATAATTTAAATTGACAAATTGGAAATCTGGATATCCATGACCTTATAACATTTTTCTCTTGGTATATTAGTGGTTCATTCCAGTTACTATTATTATTACTCTTTTTTCTTCTTAGTACTGATTGGGGGGGGGGGGGGGGGTATTAAAAAGGTTAAATGTATTTACGCACATGGTACTAGGCTTCCAGTTATACCAGACTACCAACTAAAACACCCCCTTTTCTTCTTAGACACTAGCCTGGAACTGCTTCCAACATTACCTCAGGCTAGGCCATTCTTTTCCTTAAGTAAGGTAATCTTACATTAAGATTTGTTATTCCAACTCTTTTTAAGTGTCACTTTTGTGATTTTTAGGATATTTTTGACCTGTTTTGGTATTATTTAGTGCCCCCAGCTTATTCAGCCATATCGCTGAAAACAACAACAAAACAGACTAATGCCTTTTTTACGTGAAAGCACTTTTGCCGCATCTCGGGAGCTCGGCAGTCTACCATTTTCTACACCTCAGCACACTGGATCATCTTATGCATAATAGTTTTACACGCAGAATAAACAGATTGTCTTCACGAAGTCTCTCCTCTGAGTATTCCATTTTTCAATTTTGGTATTGATTACTCTAATATTATCATAACCTTATTATTCATATCTTATAATTTAACTCTGGGTTTATTACATAATAATTATTTCATGCTTTTACTAGTTTTACTCTATATAATTGAAATTGTAGGAAGGAACCCTGATTAACTAAAATATAAATTAATTTATTCAATCAAAATAGTTCCCTTAAAAGGTGAAACTTTCAATATTTGATTTAAAGAACTAAGGTTACTTTAAAAGAAAGTTGTAAGTTTTAGGTGAAATTATTCCCTTGGGTATTTTCAATTCCGGAAGGGAAAATACCTTTTTAAATATGAAACAAATGTTTTTATGGAAAAATGAAATAATTAATTTAAAAAGCTTTATTTTGGGAAAAATCTTTCTGTAATCTTCTGATTAAGCGTAGAAGAAATTTATTTTTACATTTAATTTTTATTTAATTGTTCCGGGTTAAAATCTCTTTTAAAATTTTAAAAGAAAAATTTGTGTTATTAACAGATAAATTGAATTTTAAACGGGCAAGCCAATTTCTGAACTTTTGATTTGTTTGGGTTATTTTTAAACGTCAAGAAAAACTTTAAAAATAGGAAAAAGATGTAAGTTCAATTCAATGGAGGCGATGTTAAGTAAAATTGGTTGGGGGTTCCAAAATTTTTCCCCAAAAAATTTTCCAAAAAATTTTCCCAAAAAATTTGGTTTCAAAAATTTCCCTTTTTTTTTTGTTTTGGGAAAGTTTTTAAAATTTGGTTTTGGAAAAATTTTTTTTTAATGCCCGGGGAAAAATTGGGGCCCTTTAAAGGGAAAACTTTGGGAAAGGGCCCAAAAAAAAGGGCCCTTTTGACCTTTTTTTTTTGGGGGGGGCATTGATAGGCGATTGTTACTGATATCACTTGCGATGTAACAGATGCCCCTTTCCTTTTCCCAGCGCTTTGCCAAGCCCTAACTGACAAATCGCCAGCCAACTTCCCCTAGTAAGGCTAACTTTTTAGCCAACACGTCTTTTATATAAATAACTCCCTGCTCCACCCACCCCCGCGCCGCACACACCCAACAAACACCTTTCTCTTTCCTCCATTAGAGGTTACTTTTTCAAAATTCGCCTCAAATCATGGCGCAATTTAGAGAAAAAATATATATACCCTCTGACTCCCCCCAACTTCTTTTTCCATTATATTCCTCTATTCCTGAGAAGAAAAGTGAACCAAAACCTTATTGGCCATAACGAATCCTATATCTTTCAAGTAAAGCTCTATTATTTCTCTCTGAGTCACTTCTTTTTATGCCTATATAATAAATTGCCTTCTTCATATAGACTTCAGACTCAGTGAATATAAGTAAAATAATTATTTTAAAAGATTTTTCCTAGTATTATTATTTCCTAAAACAAGATTATTTTGTTTGATTCGAAGGGATTAATTATTCACGGTTAATTATTAATTTATCATGCTGATCCAAAATAATTTCTTGTTTCCATAATGACTAATATAATCAATAACATATGAAATAATCTATATTGCTGTTTTCGAGCCAACCAAAATTGATAATGTATAGAGAAATAGTGGTCAGAAAACAGCTCTCTCACTCTCTCTCACTCTCTCTCTCTCTCTCTCTCTCTCTATATATATATATATATATATATTGGTATACTTTGGGAACAGACCTTCTTTTAAACATACCTCATTAAAGATCTTGCCAACATTAAGTTTAGTATGTTTCCTACATACCTTTTCAAGGTTTCGAATGCTTCTTTTCCATCTTTGTGGTATCATATAAATTAACTCACCGATTTTTTTATCTTTAAATATATTTTTCATTTTACAGGTCCGACGTTTCAGTCTACGTTGACCATTCTCAAGGATTCTATATACAAGGTTTTTTTAACAATTCTAATAAATACTTATTTACAATAACAATTACATCACTTCTATCAAACATAACTAATAATAAAATATACTTTTAAAAAACACTACCTTAATAAACATGAGTAACAGGTTTGCTACAAAATTCCCTACATGAACTTTTACACAACATTATTTAAATCACTAAATAGTTATTTTTTACGAATGTAACTTTAAAATTCTGGAAAAACAACAGGACTGATCATTAAGGTTCGGCTTCTTTTCCTTTATGCATAATGATTCAATTATATGCAGCCTCGTGTGATTATTGTCTGCATATAATACTTCAATGTTGTCTTCCAGCATTTTTCTACTTAGCCTGCTTTTATGTATGTTCATTGTGTGTTCTTTCACGCAGACTTACGATGCATCTCGCAGCCGGAGTTCCGAAAGAACACACAATGAACATACATAAAAGCAGGCTAAGTAGAAAAATGCTGGAAGACAACATTGAAGTATTATATGCAGACAATAATCACACGAGGCTGCATATAATTGAATCATTATGCATAAAGGAAAAGAAGCCGAACCTTAATGATCAGTCCTGTTGTTTTTCCAGAATTTTAAAGTTACATTCGTAAAAAATAACTATTTAGTGATTTAAATAATGTTGTGTAAAAGTTCATGTAGGGAATTTTGTAGCAAACCTGTTACTCATGTTTATTAAGGTAGTGTTTTTTAAAAGTATATTTTATTATTAGTTATGTTTGATAGAAGTGATGTAATTGTTATTGTAAATAAGTATTTATTAGAATTGTTAAAAAAACCTTGTATATAGAATCCTTGAGAATGGTCAACGTAGACTGAAACGTCGGACATGTAAAATGAAAAATATATTTAAAGATAAAAAAATCGGTGAGTTAATTTATATGATACCACAAAGATGGAAAAGAAGCATTCGAAACCTTGAAAAGGTATGTAGGAAACATACTAAACTTAATGTTGGCAAGATCTTTAATGAGGTATATATATAACAAACACTTTTTCTTTTTCTCGGAGTTTGGTCAGGGTAAATATATGGAATTACCTTTTTGCCAAGGTTTCGTCTTTATTTCAAGACATCCTCAGGGCTATAAACTAACAAAAAAACAATAAACAATGGACATTTGTCATTTCTACTTTAAAAAACATCATAAACAAATTGAAAAACTTTCAATTTTTCCTATCATGTTCGAAGGCTTATCTGTTTTTGAACATGTGTGTATTTAAGTAATGTCACGTTGACATGTCTTTGGCCCATTTTATATCAAAATTACCTCCAGTACACTGAAAGTTAGTAAGAAAAATGGAGGCTATCAGCAGAAAGGTCGTAAATGCAGAAGCTGCTGCACATTTTAATTCCATTTGTTTAGAAGAAGACCTGCTGCCCACTTATGCTAATATAACCAAATAAAAAGAAGATAGAACACAGACAGACACATGAATAACTCACTTTATATTTCGACCATCGTCGTCATCAGGAGGGAAAGAGTCCCACGGAAGGCAGTGTGTGTGTATGTGTATTACTTAAAATATTCAGATAATTAGTTATTATCTCTTTTAGGGCAAAATGATCTAAAATGATAAGACGATAAAAACATATCTCTTGTCATTACAAATTATTTTAATTAAATATTTAGTTCTTCTAAGACTAAGAAAATATACTGTTAGTTAGTACAAATTATATATTTCTTGTGATCGATTCAGTAAACATTACAAATTAAACTATTATGTAAGAATAAGACTATCCTAAAGAAATAAACAATATTTAAAATGTTATGTGACATTAGGTTAAGCCACAATGAGCAATTAGATATTGATATAATTACGCATTTTCAAAGATTTTTAATTGTTTCAATCCATTTCAGTATTTGGAAGGCAGTTAAGGGCTGTGTGCGTGTGTGTGTGTGTCTATGTCTCTGATTGCGAGTGTGGATTGATCGATGAGATTACATTATTTCGTAATTACGACACAAGTTGCACTATCTGACATATTTCAATGAAATTCAACAGCATATAATCCTTAGTTTGGAAATCAGTCCACTAGTTTTGAGCGAAATTCAATTAGATATTGATAATTTATCAAAATAGATGCTTATTATTACTTTGTCAGTTCATCTCTGATCATATTAGAAGTTTTTTTTTTTATTATTATTACTGCCTATATGCTATTATTAAATAAGTAGGCGCAGATCTTCTTTTAAACAGGTACTATTAAAATTACCGCAGTTTTGGCATTCACGAACTTTAGACTGAGAGATTTGATCCTACGAACTAACCTCCTGCTAACAGGATACAACTGGAAAGGGAGTTGGCCAAGTGACATGTTTAACAAAATCAATGAGGTAGCCAATAGTATTAATAGATTAAATGGATTAGTAAAGATTAATATAAATACTCGTAGAAGATAAAATGTTAATAAGGAACCAGAAACAAAGCGGTTAGAATAAAAGAGTTGAAAGGTCAACAGCATAAATAGATTAATAGGTAATAAATAGATTAAAAAAGATTAAAATAAATAAATGAAATAATAATAATGAAATAACATGTCACTTGGCCAACTCCTTTTCCAGTTCAACCCTGTTAGCAGGAGGTTATTTCGTAGGATCGAATCTCTCAGTCTAAAGTTCGTGAATGCCGAAACTACGGTTAATTTTGATATTTTTAAATTATGTATGTTTCATGAATTATAGGTCAAGTGAACAAGTCGTAATGTGAAACTGATACTAAATAGTAAAACTGCTAAATTCCACGTATATTTATCATAGATCCTGTTTCTATAGATACTTCCTCACACCATGACTAGGTTGTACCTACTAGTATACTCTCAAACTAAAACCAGAGGGCCATAACATCTTTTTGTTATACCAGATGGCGCAGTAGACAAATGCTTGCGCTATCCAATTTTAAGAAAATATGTCCTCGACAAATACTTATCCTAAAGACAACAACATAAATTGCTTAGAAAAATATGAGAGTCGGACAAACTTGTTTGTTTCCTAATTTTTTATACGGTATCATTTTACTATCTTATAGTTATTTTCTTTAATGTTTTACACTTATTATTTCTGAAGCTTTATCAATCTGCATCTCTAAACTTTAAAAATATTTGTTTGCTACTACACAAATAATATATAAATCTTTAAAAATAGTAAAAAAAAAAGTTTGAAGAAACTACCAGTATTATGCGGAAAGTCAGACATACAGCAAGCGGTCCTAGTAAAGTAATACTGGTAAATATACTTCACTTCAGTAAACAGATCCCTTCAGTCATACGATATTTAAAACAGTTTTAATTAAATTATCAGACTTTTATATTATAAAAAAAATGGATTAAAATAAAGAAGATTTAAAAAATATAATATTTCTTTTTTCAAGAAATGATTGTACAAGATAAAATGTAATTAAATATAGTGAAAAGAAAAAAAAAATGATTCGGTTTATAGAATTATATTTTCTTTTGCAGCTTTTGAGATAAAAGAAATATGGAATCTGCGATGTAATTAGAGAGAGGCTTGTGGGAGTTTTTCTTGTAAAGTTGTGGAGGCGGTGAGGATTATCCAGTAATGGATGTAGTAGCCCTTCTCGTCGAGAGGTTCTGCTTCAACCAAAGGGCTCCATCACCAGCTATCCTTCTCAAATATTAAACCAACTTCTAATATTGTCAGCTTCCTTTTACTCCCTTGCCATATCTATAAAACGGAAAAGAAAAAAAAAAAAAAAGCTATCTTACCCGACACCATTCAACTAATTCAATCAAAATAACATTCCCGAAATATTTGTTTTTTCTTATTATATGTTTTATTAATATGAGCTAAAGGAACAATATTTTAAGTTTACAACTGACTGACATGCAATGAAAGAATATGAATAGGGTTCATGTGACGTTAGAAGTAAAAATACAATCAATCATGAACTTGTTTTTCACACCTGACATTCTTCACCCTCTCGTATTGTTAAATTTACAGCGCTATTATACTCCATGGACAAAAAAAAAACATATTTGTTGGTTTTAAACACCTAAATTTTAAACAAGTATAAGAATCATAACATGTCTCATTACACAGTAATATCAAATAAATCGTAGAAAAATATAAATACAGAATATAAATATAGAATATATAAATATAGATATAAAATATAAATATATATATATATATAAATTAAAAGAAACGGTCCAGCGGACTTTTTTAAAATAAAATAAATTCAAAACGAAGGAAAGACACAGACATAACTCACATCGATATTCGACCATCGTCGTCATCAGGGGGTGCGAAGAGCGAAGAGCGAAGAGTCCCGCAGGAAGACAGGGCGGTACTGCGGTTCCTGCGGGACTCTTCGCTCTTCGCTCTTCGCACCTCCTGATGACGACGATGGTCGAAATATCGATGTGAGTTATTTATAGATGTCTGTGTCTTTCTGTGTGTTTCCTTCGTTTTGAATTTATTTTATTTTATATTATATATATATATATATATATATTAATATATATAAATATATATATATAAATAAATATATATAAAAATATATATATATAATAAAATATAGATATAGATATAAAAATATAAATATAGAATTTTCAAATTTTTATATCTATTGAAGATTTGGTAACCATTTTAGATAAATGAAAATGGCATTTTACAAATTCGATGAACATTAATTGGTATTTAAAATGTTTGGAAAATTAGGGTGCGAAAAAAATTGGTGTGATGAAATGACATGAAAAATATAATAAATTTTAATATTAATAAAGCATTAGAGCTTTGGAATAATGATGAAAGAAATGTTAATATAGTGCAAGAAGCTGAATGAACAATCGTAGGGATCCTAAGCGTTTAGGCGAATTGACAGAGAAGGAATGAAAGGAAGCGGACCCTCAAAGAGAAACTGTACAATCAGTATAGGGAATGTATGACGAAGACCAGGCGTAGGGTATTGCAGCCCGGAGGCGATTAAAATAATGTACTACCATTCCCCCACCCTCCTCCTCAAACCATAAAATATATTTTTATCAAGATACACTTTTCTAGAGCAAGAACATTATAATGCTGGCAAAAAGATTTTATTTTTTCAACTCTTTATTAGAATCCGTTTTGTTTTTTTTTTTTTTTTTTTTTTGCAGAAGCTGTTTCTGACCACAGTTTGTAACGATGATCAAGAAAATCAAGTTATTAACGGTCAAACATCAAGATAAAAATATTTAAATAGCCGAGAAGATAAAAATTAAATTTCGCTTAGAACAGATGTTTGAATCATGATAACCGGTGAGATCAAATTTAATATACTTAATAAAATTTGATATTTCAGACCGTATGCCAATGTATTATCTGTTTTATAATCTTGATGTATTTTCTAATTTTTTTATATAGGAATGTATTCATATTAACACACACTTTCTCATTTTTGTTGTTACTACTATGTAGTAAAGAGATAATTGACAAAAAAAATAGATGTTGATGTATTTAAAGGCCATGAATTTCCATAAATACATTTTTCATGCTGCTATCATGCATCCGTTTTGGCTAATGGATATGAGAAACATTTAAACAATCCACAAGTCATACAACTTGTCAAATCGTATTGACAATTGACTCCGCATATCTTAAAAAAAAGCAGCTTTTTATAAACAAGTATTTATGATACACAGAAAAAGTAAATTATCAATTCTTATGCGAGAATTGCTACTCAATGGTACACACTCTCTCGGTGAACTCACAAAACTTTAAATTCCGTACTATAAATCGTTGTTTGTTTAATTCATACATAACTATATTTGGTATTTGTCTTAATAATAATATTGATGACAAAAAATTATGAACTTAGAATATTGGAAAAGTGACATATTACACTAAAAACGGCAACTATTAAGTTTTGCTTGTAATAGCTAATCAGATTTGTTCGTAATGATGGAGCAATTTTAATGTGAGTGACATAATAAAGTTATAATTATAGCCACTTTAAAAAAGATGAACACTTTTTCAACTGTCCATGTTTATGATTACAGTTTTCCTTTATGTTTGACAATATGACGCGACACAATCACATTTAAGTAAATTCCAATTTAAATTGCTTGATAACGAGATTGTCATTGTGTTTACTTAGAGTATAGTTAAATCAAGCTGATTCATTATGTTTTTAATTGCCTATATTTTATGTTTATATTTTTTTTTAATTTATTGGTGTCTGTTGTCCCTTCTTCTAACTCTTCTTCACGGTAACCAGAGTCCAGTAAATCACTTTTGAGCCACAAAGACTTACGCTCTGCTAGACAACTATATCTGTGTCGCTGTTCTTCAAGGGAATATTTATTTCCTTCATGATTATACGGTGTTCTAAATTTTACATAATTAAGATGTACTTAAAGTAAATTCTCTATAATAAGACGTCATATGACAGCCTTCTAATCATCCACTCCCAGGACAACGTGATTTTTCATTACAAGGGTGAAAAGACCAGAGTGTGATCAAACTAACATGTAATAGTCCAGAGGCAAACACTCAAGTACCCTGAATCTTCTTCTAGGTTTAATGCATCATCAAGAGTAGATCAGAAAAGCAGGTAAATAGAATGAAATGCTCTTAGATCTCGGTTCATAGTTTTTATTTTTTTTTCGTTGTATGTGTATCAAACTTTTATAATTGAACTATTTCATAAACAGCAAATATTAAATATTATTTATAACTCATTTCTAAATTTACCAAGTGCAGATAAAGTCATTCAAGTAATTGAAACCAGTTTATTTACTGGAATAAATTCATGAATGGTGAATTATGATTGTTTAAAAATAAATAATAATTTTCAGAAAAAATTAATAATTGTTAGTGAAAAAGAAAAGTTTTTTTTGTTGTTTAGTAAAATCGTAAACTAATTCTCTCAATATTCAGACAACAAAAAAAGAAAATATCCTTTTTTTCAAATGATCGGGATTGGTTTCTTTCTTATTTTTTTTTTCTTCACAATAAACGAGTTGTTGATGTAATCTATTTTTAAATGGGGTCAACCCAAAGACCTAATTATCATTTGCAACTCATTTCTGGACTCTTTTTAAGAAAAGAGGGAAAAAAACTTTGAAAATAGTATAACTGTAAAAGGAGTTTTATGAATTGAAGGTTTTCTTTTGTGATTTGAAAGAGTTTGGCTTCTGTCCAGAAACCAATCGTGGTTGTAGCAACACTTCCCCTTTCTCCCTTTAACAATGTAACCTTGTATTTTTTCAAACCTCCTGAAACTGCTATCTTTCAGTATGACAAATTTACATTATTTAACTTTGATTTATATATATATCTTACATATATATATAAATATACCTTCTGATACATCTTTCACCTCCTGTAATTGCATTTACCGTTTCGATTGTTTTTACGTTGTGTTGCTTTTTACGTTGGCCTGGCTTCAACAAAGCTAAGCCTGCGTATGAACAATGACAGGGCGTCCGTTGGTCTTACCCATAGCCATCCATACTAATTCCCATGACCTCCGTTTCAATGGTTGTTTGAGGGTAAAAAGTGAATCATTTCACTTCTTCTCCTTAGGACGACTGCCATTACGGTCAAAATATTTGAAAAGTGGGTCTTTGTTACGTTTCTGTCTATGTGTCACAGTTTGTTTTAAGCCTAATCTGTCCTGCCAGACCGTTTTTCGTTCATATATATATATATATATATATATATATATATACCACAATTAAAAGAAACGGTCCAGCGGACTTTTTTAAATAAAATAAATTCAAAACGAAGGAAACACACAGAAAGACACAGACATAACTCACATCGATATTTCGACCATCGTTGTCATCAGGAGGTGAAAAGAGCGAAGAGTCCCGCAGGAAGGCAGGTCGGTGTCACACCTCGTGATGACGACGATGGTCGAAATATCGATGTGAGTTATGTCTGTGTCTTTCTGTGTTTTTCCTTCGTTTTGAATTTATTTTATATATATATATAATATATATATATATATATATATATATATTAGTAAATATAGGGAACAGTCGTTGTTGTAGACATGCATTTACAAATTTCTCGCCTATTTCCACTCTGGTTAATTTTTTGGAAAGATTTCCCAATTTTCTGATGGATTTTCTTGTGACAGCTGTTACATATGCTATCTCATACCACAAGAAAATCCATAAGAAAACTGAATTTATACCATAAGAAAATCCTTCCAAAAAATTAACCTGAGTGGAAATAGGCGAAAAATTCGTAAATATATATATATATTATATTTATTATTATTATTTTATTGATTCTCATTGTTTTTCCTTTTTCTTTTTTAATTTTATTTACAAAGTTATTGTCTTCATTATGATTTCGTATTATATATTTTTAATCTTGTTTTATAAATAAATATTTGAGGTATTTCTATTTTTCCTCTCCTCTGCCTGGTGGTTTGGGGGGGGAAGCATTGCTGTGGTTCCACGAGTTACTCTGAAGGCCAGTTGCAGTTTGCTTCCCCACACGAGTACTTCGCACTTCTTCCTGATGACGACGGAATGCGAAATACCTAAGTGAGTTCTGTAACGACTTTCTCTGTTCCTTCCTATTTGTAAAAGTATATACATATATTTATATATACAAGTATATATATATCACAGGATATAAAACACACAAAACACAAAGCACACTTCGATATTTCGACAAATCGTCATCATGAAGACTGGAGACATGATACAAATTTAAAAGAATTAGTAAGGAACGAAATAATTTATTTTTTCTTAATAATAGTGCAAGTGCTGGCAATATGCTCAGAGAGGAGCAAAGGGTAAATAATAAAGTCATGAAAATCAATATTTTTAAATATGAATAGTAGGAGATATTTAATAACAATATGAAATAGCTATTTGATAGTTTTATTAGTATAAATTAGATTTAGATATGATTCGACAAAAAAATGTAAACTCTTCAACTTGATTTCATTTCTCATTCATATAGATTGTGTTCATAGGTTTCTGTTTTTTTCAGAAAAGATCTACATTCTTTTATCTGAATAGAAACAATTGGAGCCAAGTTCTAACATTTGTGTTGTGAAGAATCCAAGATACTGGAGATTATTGTTTATTTGTGGGATTCAAATACACAGTTGTCTGAGTATGTCTTCTTAATATCAAGGGGTTGATAGGTTAAAAGTGGTGCTTTACCACTTTTTTTTTTAAGCAACCTTTGTAACTTTAGAGCAATGCAAGCATTTAGCCTGCACAACTACTCAACACCGCCTTACTGAGGCAGGCATGTAACTCCTTACTGAGGCAGGTATGTAACTCTTTACTGAGGCAGGTATGCAACTCTTTACTGAGGTAGGTATGTAACTCTTTACTGATGTAGGCATGTAACTCCTTCTAAGTTCTACCTACTGAGGCAGGTATGTAACTCCTTACTGAGGTATGCATGTAACTCCTTTCTGAGGCAGGTAGGTAACTTCTTACTGAGACAGGCATGTAACTCTTTATTGAGGTATGCATGTAATTCCTTACTGAGGCAGGTAGGTAACTTCTTACTGAAGCAGGCATGTAACTCTTTACTGAGGCAGGCATGTAACTCTTTACTGAGGCAGGTATGTAACTTTTTACTGAGGTAGGTATGTAACTCCTTACTGAGGCAGGTATGTAACTCCTTACTGATGCAGGTGTAACTCCTTGTAGTTTTTAATTTAGTTAAAATGTTGGTTTTTCCTTTATTGAACTTCAACAACTTTTAAACATTTTTGTGTTCATATTGTAGAAGTATTTGATGATGAACACTAAGTGTTAGTAAAACGTTATACAATATATCCCTGTGGTGATGACTTAATATATTTTTCATCACATTGTAACATTGTCTTAAACATGTATAGTTTAGGGCATCATATAAACTATGTTGAATAGAGTGATGTAAAAAAGCAATGTTTAGATCGGATTTTAAGGTTTTCCCCAGCAAGTACTTTTATATAACTGTATTCTTATCGTACCTTATATCCTACAGCTACCATGTTAAATTGTTATTATCTATTTGTAATTTAATTATAAGCCACAATTTAGAGCAAAACAGTTTAATCATGCTGATATTGTTGATGTAACGTTGGCTGAAACCCAACTGCCAATAAATGATAAGGATTGCATACTACTGCATGCTGAAGATAATAACTATCGTATAATTACGCAGGGCGTACCTAGAAATCTAGGGCACAGTTGTGATCTGGGGCTAGCCTTGTATTGCTGGGCCTTGGGGGAAACTATGACATAATTACAGGTCAAGGGTTAATTTCTGATTGCTTGCTCATAATTACTGTTTATGTAACCATCTAAATTGCAACTTGGTATTTATAATTTGCTCTGATATAATATCGGTGGATGAAATTGTGTTACTCATTATGAATGAGAGTGCTTATGTTTATTAACACGATGATAACAATTTGCGCTCCCAATTACAATCAGGAAATATCAGGTTAGTCAACCATTGATTGTGAATCCCTTCTTGTGACTAATATTTTATTTTACAAACTAATACCAAGTGAACATAATAGTGACAAGTTTGCTCCTGCTTTTTTTACAATCAATGTTTAAAAATGATCAAATCATAGAACCTACTGAGAAGTACGATAGCACATTCTGCATTTCTGACGTACAGCATTAGTAATCTGGATGTACAAACATACAAACATTGACTTTCTATAACATACCAATTATAAAAATAATTGCCAACATCCGCAAGTGTAATATCAAACATCCAGGGTATTCAAGGATTGGAATTCTACTCCATTCAGACTATTTGATTTTTTCAGCATGGCGTTAAAAATGGCACAGTACTAATATTAAACAAGACCAAATATTAGTAAAAAACATAAAACTAAAAAAGACTAAATTTAGAGAAAAATTTGTAAGGGCAATCATCATTTAAACAAGAAAAATTGGTACTACACTTTCAGATTATATTCTCATTGCTAACGTTTCAGTTATTATGGAAAACCTCTTTAATAGGTAGAAGTATATAATTTTTAGAAAAGAAAAACTATTACCTTGAAGATTATATTACAGACAAAAAAAACAGCTTGATTCTGAAATTCACAAACTGTTTCTCTGTAATATAATCTCAAATGGAATAGTTAGTTTTCCTCTTTCAAAAATTGTATGTTTCTGCCTATAGAAAAGGTTTTCAATAAAGACCGAAACGTTGGCAATGAGAGTTTAATTTGAAGCTGAAGAATTGACCGAGTCCTGATAAACATTTATTTTCTTATATATATATATATATATATATATTATATATATATATATATTAACAAACGTAATAAACACGTCAAACAACAATCAATGTACTAACCACAATATCAAATAGGAAAAAAATACCAAGACATTTCAACCGTAACAAGCGGTTTTCATCAGAGTGGAAAACCCAACTGACTGGATTTTTGACTTTGACGAAGACCGGTTGTTATGCTTGGAAGTTATGACATTGAAAATAACTTGAAAATATCAGTTAAGACATTTTGGACGAAAGAGACTAGACTAGAGGTTGCTGATTAGGCATAAGTAGATAACAAAGAAAACTGTACAAGGCAGAAATAAAAGTAGTTTATGCCTTCTGTTAGTTGATCTTGTAGTTTTTTTTAATATACTAATATGCTAGAGGCTGCAGCAAATAATTTTTTTTAAAAACTATGCCTCAGCCTTATGCTTTCTTCTTAATTCTACAGAGTTATCTGTCACAGTATTATAAAGTAACTGACCAACTTCAATTATTGTTTTTGTACATTCTAAAAGTTTCAATGTACTAACAAACCGTTTATCTTCTGCTTCGATTAGCCTACTAATATAGTTCGATTAGCCTACTATAGCCTACTAATGCTTATAAACCACAGAATTCTACATTGGGGACAATACTATTTTTTTCGTCTTCAACTCCGAGACACTAGTTTATCTTCTTCTTAACCGACAATTGTCCCATCATATCCACCTTTAGCAAGCTAAATAATTTTTAACAATAACAAGGATATGGTATTATGACTAAAAATAGCGATGAGAAACGTATTAATAATTACCGTTTAATACAATAATTTTGCGCAAAATGTTATGATTCATTTGTTAGTAAACGTCTCAAGATTGTTTACATTGAATATTGTACAATATATTACTATTATTAATTGCCCATTTTCGTTAATTTTTCAGATAAATACTTCTACATTAATAAAACAATTTGGAATGTTTTATAACTCAATAATGCGTAAGGGAGCATTGAAAGTTTTCAACCCTTTGATCAAACCGGTTGACTCACCCTTAAATTTGACAATTTAATGTAGTTCTACGTTGCGCCAGCATGAATTTTAGATACGAGTATAAACTTTTAGCTGCAGGTGTGACTAGATTTATTCTACGGCCCTGTTCTACCCTAAGGCCCCAGTCACATTATTTATGATCCAACTGTGTGATTCTATATTACTTATTTCTGAAATACATTCTCAATAAATTTTTTTTTTCTTTTTACCAATAACTCTTAAATATGAGATTATAAGTCTGGCTTTATATTCAATTTAACTTTCTACATTTATTTGGTTTCATTGTATCGTAAATTATTCATTATTATTTCTATAATATTGTTTCTACTTTTTTGATAGAAAAGAACATATATATGCATGTGTGTAAGCGGGTGTAAGTGGGTGTGTGTGTGTGTGTGCGTATGTGTCTGTATGTTAACCTATACACCAGTGACACCAAACGTCAGAGCTGTCTTGCCAATCCTATTTTTGCGAAGAAGAGAATACATACAAGAGTAATAATATTGATTACCATTTCCATGACAGGACAAATATTTCGCAAAAGCATAGAATTCACAAATAACTATTTATTATTTCCCTAAAATTGAATTTAGTGAAATTAATCAACATTCCAGGCATACCTCACCTCTCAAATTATGTTAAAGTGCTATCAAAGAATCTGATAAAAAAATCACCTGTATGCTAGCTACAGTATCTTGAGTGCGTATTATCATTCAGATATAAATTTAATATAGAATAGGAGAATACATTCAGTTTTAATATATATAAAGAGACAAAACGGTTTGGTTTTTTTTCTATCAGATTAATAAGAACTATAGGCTTCGGTTATCTTACATGATAGGCAGGCATCTTTATTTTTTCCGGCACCCTCTAAAGAAAAAGCTTTAAAACTCCATTGTTTCTCTTTTTAGAATCACAATAATAATTGAGATGAACAGACTTCATTTATTCTGATAACCTTTTGCCTTGTTTATCAGTAGCAATGTTTGAAACCTTAAGTTGTCTGAAAAAAATTTAAAACACTGTACTCTACTGATTTAATATAAATACAACGTTAATGAAAATTACGGACTAAAATTTTAAAACTTAGTTACTTTAATTGTAAACCATAAATATAATAACACAATATCAATAGCAATAAAAATAATCTTCTATGAAACATATGTTATCAAATTATCACATCATCACTTGTTGTCTTGACAATATAATGAAAGGACTCAAACATATTTAATTATAAATTGTCCACTGTGATGGGTTATCGTAACTTATCAATTAACATATACAACCAAAGAAGAAAACGTTTACATCCTATAAAAAAAGTTAAACTCAATAAACATAACGTTAATGAATTCTTTATGATAAATTTAGTAGTGATAGATTTAGTATATTTTGAGACCAAATATACCAAATATAGATATAGAAAATATATATAGATATATAGCTATATAGATATACACCAAATATAACAATAGACAAAATATATATACATATATATATATATATACCTTGTTGAAATGTACCGCAGCTTCGGTATTAACGACTTTCAAACTAAGCTGTTCCAGTCCCATGACAGTCTGTAAGCTTAGTTCGAAAGTAGTTAATACCGAAGCTGCGGTGCATTTCATATATATACTAAATATAAGAAACGGTCCACAAGGACTATTAAAACCTTGTGAGCAGCGTGATTCACGCTCCGTTCTTCGACGTGGGGAGATCTCTCTCGCTTTGTTCTCTCTTCTAGTCTACTTCTGATGACGAACAATAGTTCGAAATATTGAATTCTGTAAGTGTTCTTTTTATTCTTTTTTCTGTGTTGTGCTTAGTGTAATTTAAAGTTACATATATATATATATACCTTATATATATATATATATATATATATATATATATATATAACTTCGTCACTCTCTTATATGATTAAACATCAATAAGAAAAAAATGGGAAAACAAGACCAAGATCTTTCAACCGTAACAAGCGGTCTTCGTTAGAGTCACTTCGTCCTCTCTTCTAGACTACTCTCCTGATGACGAACAACAGTTCGAAATATTGAATTCCTTAAGTGGTCTTTTTATTCTCTTTTCTGTGTCGTGCTTTGTGTAATTTAAAGTTATATATATATATATATATATATATATGATTAAACATCAATAAGAAATGGGAAAACAAGACCAAGATCTTTCAACCGTAACAAGCGGTCTTCGTCAGAGTCAAAAACCTAACTCACTCAGTTGAATTTTTGACTCTGACGAAGACCGCTTGTTACGGTTGAAAGATCTTAGGCTTGTTTTTTCATTTCTTATTGTGGTTTGATCATTGATTGTTATTTCACGTGTTGATGTGAAATCTTTATATATATATATATATATATATATATATATATATATACGAGTTCGAGATTAACAAAGAGCAACACACAAAGCAGGGAAACACACTTAGAGACTCAAATTTTCGGGTAATCCGTCTTCAGGAGAAAAGAGAATGGGAGACCAAGCACGTTGTAGACGCAACGGCAAGATATATATATATATATATATATATATGTATAAATGGGCAGCATATCCTCTTTTAAACAGGTATCATTAAAATTAACCGCAGTCTCGGCATTCAGGATCATAAGACTGAGAGATTCGATCCTACGAAATAACCTCCTGCCAACAGGAAAAGTAGTTGGCCAAGTGACATGTTAAATTAAAATCGATGACTCATGCTTAGTCATTGCTATTAATAGATTAAAAGGATTAGTACAGGTTAATATAAAGAAAAGGTCAAAGGTCAATAAAGAAATTTATCGACCGATTTATGAACGATCTAAACTGGACACAATACGAGTTCAAAATTCAAGAAGAGTAACAGACAGTGTTAGGAAACAGTCTTACAGCCTCAAATTTTCGGGTAGTTTGTCTTCAAGAGATAAGAGAAATTGAAACCAAGCACTTTGTGGACGCAACGTGCTTGGTTTCCCTTTCTCTCTTCTCCTGAAAGTGGATTACTCGAAAATTTGAGTCTGTAAGAGTGTTTCCTTACTCTGTGTGTTACTCTTATATATATACAAGAGTAAGAGTAAGTTACCACTTTGTGGTTACTTGCCGTTGCGTCTGCAACGTGCATGGTCTCCCTTTCTCTTTTCTCTTGAAGATGGATTACCCGAAAATTTGAGTCTGTAAGTGTGTTTCCTTACTCCGTGTGTTGCTCTTCTTGAATTTTGAACTCATATACATATATATATATATATATATATATATAAAAAGATTTCACATAAACACGTGAAGTAACACTGAAATTGTGGTTCATTTATATATATATATATAAATCAACTAGAATTTTTAAAAGAACACAGAAATGAAATCACTGAAACTGAAACTTATATATATATATATATATATATATATATATATACAAAACTAAAGTTTATCGGGACTCGGTCAGTTCTTTTGGTTCAAATTAATCTCTCTTTTCCAACGTTTCGGTCTTTATTTAAAACATTTTTCATAGGCTTACAAAAACCGAGGAAATATGAGAAATAATGATATTTCTTATTAGTGTTATTTCTTACATTTCCTCTGTTTTTGTACACCTATGAAAAAGGTTTTAAAAAAAGTCCGAAACGTTGGTAAAGAGAGTTTAATTTGAACTTGAAAAACTCTTCTATTCCATGGTCGATACTTTTATCAATATGTATAATGAACATACTAAACAGTGTATACCGGAAAGATAAATAAATGAAAAAAAAAACAACGCTTAAAGAATGAAAACACTTTACTGGATCAATATTAGTGGATTAATAGCAACTTCTATATGTTTTAAAGACATCTACATTAATGATTTGGTTTACTTGATCCTGCTAAATTACGTCGTCACTGAGAATATTTTTGCTTATATTAATGAATTTTTACAGCCAGTAGTTAGGAAGAAATTTTTATACTGAAAGGTTCATTCCACTTTGCTGAACTCTTCAGCAAGATTTCAATACTTAAGAGTTATGGGATGATCTATTTTTAGAGTTATTATTGATAGCACTCTTTATTAGCCGTCGTTGACTACGATGAGGTATTAGTTCTTTCATGTGTTTTTTTATACTATTACCTCGTAAAATCCTATACCAACCATCTTATTCGCATTATTTAGTTTGTTTTGAATCATAATTTATTTTTGCTTCAAATCAGTGATAAAGCAATGGGAACAAGATAATAACTTCTTCATTTGACAACTTGTTGATTGCTAAACTTGAACAATTGTTCTTAGCCACCTGTTCACTTCTTCTTCCTCCCCTATGTCATTTTCATTAACTATAACTTCTTCGTTTAATTCACTAATGTGGGGACTCCTTCTCTCTGATAAAACTTTTCCTCTTCTAATATCTTTAGTCATCAGACATTGCTCAAAACCATATACTATTTGAACATATAAATCAACATGCATAATTAATTGTCCAATCCCTCAGCCCGTTTTTGCCAACTCAAAATCAATACCTTCATTATAAGTGTTGTCAACACCAGATATTTTTAATATTGTTAAACCGATCCCCTAGCGGGTGATAACGTCAGTCGTTTACCAGCTTTTTGTTTGATCGGTAATTCTACAGATTCTATATTGGGAGTCTTAAATTTTGCTTAACTCAAGTGCATTTAGAGTAGGGATTTTAATGTGTACTTGCATCTTACAAGTTCGGGACCAACTGATTAACGTCCTCTCCGAGGGACGACGTACTCAGATTTATTCACCTCCCCCATAAATAAATCGAGAGCTAGGTGGGGATCGAACTCTGGACTACCTGCCAGAGACGAAGACGTTAACCACTGAGCTAACCTGGTCCTCTCAACACCAGATATACAAAAAGCTATTTCACGTTCGCTTCCAATTCAGGTACCCGAATTTGTCATACATGATCAGGCTGTAAAATTAAATATATTTTAATCTGCCCCCAAATATACTTAATTTAAAATATAATTTCATAAAGATAGATTGCCCTTCTAATATTATTGATGCACCTCTCAATATTATTGATAGCAGATTCTGCATTCACGATTTTCTTACTTATAGCTTCTATTTTCCTTACAATTTTCTTTTAAGAAGGTGATAATTGCCAAAGCAAACTAGCATACGACATTTAGAAGGCTGAAACACTAACTAAACACTTCACTGGGGATAACTATATTTAATTAAACACTACACTAGATTAAACTAAGATAACAAGCTTTCGGCTTCATGAGTCATCATCATGAAAGAGGACTTGCTGCCGAAATACACTAATATATATATATATATATATATATATATATATATATATATTTGCCTATAAATAATAAGAGAAAATATATGGAATATAATCATGCATTATCATTGGGTATCAAAGAATTCAATGTTTGACAGGAATTATCATTTTACAATACAAATATTAGTATCATAATATTCAAATTTTGGTTAAATTTAAAATAGTCTTCAATGAAAATTTTAAAAATTGCGCATTGATTGGTTTCAGAGATAATGTAGGTGGTTTTGTAATTGAAAATAATGAGCAGCTGACTGGGGAAGTCATATATTAAAGGCTACGAATTTAATCAACCTTAAAGCAAGGCATCCACCACAAAATTCAGTGCCTCATTAAACTGAACATACATAAATCCAACATGTTATTTATGACTGAAGAAACGAAAAAGAAAATTTATAATTACAACTCCAAGTTAAATTATATTTTTAAATTAGTTTTTTTTTTTTAGGTCAGT
The DNA here is from genome assembly GCA_026182355.1 of Hermatobates lingyangjiaoensis. Lineage (NCBI taxonomy): Eukaryota > Metazoa > Arthropoda > Insecta > Hemiptera > Hermatobatidae > Hermatobates > Hermatobates lingyangjiaoensis. The sequence continues at coordinate 215,598 of JAPFBL010000572.1, forward strand.
AATTTTGTTTTACTAGCCTAGTAGGTTTCAACTTTTACATTTTACGACCACACTATTCTTCTTCAAGTACTGTTAAATAATACTTTGACTTTCTTTTAATGCTTTATTTCTTTTTTTATGAAGAGTGCTATCATATTTTCATTCCTCTCCAGTACAAGTGACCTTATCAATTCTCCTCAGCCGATAAATCATTATAAATCGTTTGGGATGTACATGTATTTATATTTTCACAATTAAAAGAAACGGTCCAGCGGACTTTTTTAAAAATAAAATAAATTCAAAACGAAGGAAACACACAGAAAGACACAGACATAACCCACATCGATATTTCGACCATCGTCGTCATCAGGAAGACTGAGTACTGAGTCTTCCTGCGGGACTCTTCGCTCTTCACTCTTCACACCTCCTGATGACGACGATGGTCGAAATATCGATGTGAGTTATGTCTGTGTCTTTCTGTGTGTTTCCTTCGTTTTGTATTTATATTTTATAATACGAAAGCGCAATTGGAAAATTAATAAAACTCATAGATAAACTGGGGTCAGAACAAAAGGAAAATCACTACAATGATTGATATTTCTAAATAAAGCTCATCATCGAAGGTAATCTACTTTATATTCCCCTGTTCATTTCGTATTATTGTAAATATATTCGTGAAGAGTTTTTTATCCTTCCACTCTGGTGTAATTTTTAATCTTATTTATAATGACAAAAAAAATCAAATTCCAACCATGAAAACGCACCAAAAAACACAGAATGAACTAATACACTGATTTCTATATTACAATTTTACTCTCCATCCGTAGTAAAACTGGCACACTCAGCACCAATAAGTGACTGCAAAACAATAAGGTCACTAAGTTCCATTTTCAAGAGAACTGACTGGATAAAATAGAATTCAAATGTACAGTTAGATCCAGTTAACAAAAAAAATGTTATCATAAATATTAGAATACATATAAAAAATTAATAAAAATAAGGATAATAAATAGAACTATAAGCAATAGCATTTAAAAAATAAGAAATACAATGTATGTTTATTAAAAAACTACTTACTTCTTACTTCTTAGTTGGAGCTTCCAAAGCTCTCCGCTTCGATGGATCGGTGTCTCCGATTCTCCGATATAGGTTGGCAGATGTTTATTAAAAAAAAATATGCCAATTTTTCTTTTTTGAGATTTGGTGCAGAGCCAAATGGTGTCAATATTTGTAGACATCTTGATGGTTTCGTCAATAGTGGCTTACTTGCTATAAAAGGAAATAGTAATGAACATTATTGTTTATGCACTACTTCAATTAAGTTATGTAATCTAATGTAATATATTGATAATTCATGTGTAATTCTTAGTAACACATGATTTTCATGCTATTGTATTTAATTCTGTATTGATGTAGTATGAAAATGTCAACAAATTTGGACAAAGCTTTTCTTTGAAAGTCTCCTTTTGACAATTGTTTGATGCTGGATCAGGCCTCGATAAGGAGAAATAGTGTAGAATATATGTGGTCAAGATAAGGAAACTTTCTATTATTAAAAATTATAAATAGTAATAACAAATAAAATTTTACTCTAGGGACACTCTGGCTAAATGAATGGAAATATCTGTCTCCTGTAAACCTCTTAAAGTAAGAAAACACTTGGTGCAAACTATTTGGAAAGGTAACATGTCTTCTTAAGGATTAAGTCATATAAAATGGTTAGACGATGAAATACTCTGACATAGAAGATACAACAAAGCTTAGAAACTAACCAAGCGATTCAAAGTAACAGCTAAACAAATACAGTTTGAAGTTTTGATAGACCAGTAATAAAGAGGTTAGAGGTTGCAACGACCTTGCACAACGGCGGAGAGTTGGTCATTAGACATTACCACCATTAATATATTTGGTGTTCACAACTACGATGTGATTCCTAGTTTTGATAATATATTGTTTTATGGGAAAGTACATCTGAAATTCGTTCCCACCATTTCTACAAGACTAGATAGTTGGTGAAGTCCAAGTGTCAATTTTTATCCAATTTCAACTCTAAAAAAGGGATAAATTCGTTAAGTACCTATAAAATTTCAAAAAAAAGGAAACATTTAAGTACTCTAATTAATAATTGAGAGTGAGAGTAATAATTAATAATTATTTATTAATAATAATAAGTGAGAGTTTTTTTTCTAAATATTTTTTATTCAGTAGTTCAGTAAGTTCTGTAACTGCTTGTTATGTGGTACTCATTTCTTTATCAGGGTAACACAAATAAATTTTTCTAGACACCTAGTGTTCTTCTTCAGGTCATAACAATGTTTTCGCTTGAGGAAAATCAAGCGATGTTTTTATTAAACATTTATCTATGAAAAAGGTTGTAGACTATGTGGAGAGGAAGCAAATGAAACTGCTATCCATAATGTTAGAGAATGTACTGCGCTAGCAGACAGTTACTTCCGAACCCCAACAGTCGGGGTTTGACCCGGCTGCATACCTGCAGCGGTTGTACCCAAACATCCGATCAAACAAAACGACCGTAATGGCTGACGTTTTTGACCAGCAAACGGATCGGTTACTTTTATCTATATAAGAAAACCTTGATTAGTGTTATTTTAGTCGGTATGTGAATATTTTAACGGAGGTTTGAATTTCTTCTTTTAATTGGTTGACATATATAAATATTTATATGGATACAGCGAAGTAAGTTTAGGAGGCGAGCGTGCCCCCGTGGATCACTCAAGACGGTGGACAGTTGAAATTAGTTTGCCGTGCGCTCACTTGTCTTAGACCACCTGCACCCCTTCCTCAACCCTTCAAAATTTAACGCCCCTTTCATTCCCATAAATTCTAATTCACTCGCAGATTTATTTCATAAACTGATATGACAGAGATTTACTTCTGCAAGCAATTTACGACCCCCTCCCCCCCACCCATTCCGTCCATTAATATTTTCACTTCCCGCTAAATTTATTGAAGAAAAAATATTCCTTTTTTTTTTCAAAAAAAAAAAGAACGTAATAGAAAGTAATAATAAAATTGATACAATACTTTCAAATTTTTATAAACTAATTTACTTTTTATATATAACCTAAATTTATGAATATACAAAAAAAATGAAACAACCTACAGAATCCGAACATAAAGGAAAATTCCAATCATTATCAGTTGTGTCAATTTTTTTTTAAATTGTTAACTGATATAATATCTAGCATCCCAAATGAACTAATTAAAAAAACTACATTACTAAAAATAAATATAATTAAGCAATGGGCTAATTAAAAATATCCTTTGTAGAGGCGGTTCTCCATCATAAGAAGAACGAAAGTGGTGTGATGCAAGGGCAATGATTGAACGAATGGGGACAAGAAGGTGAATCCTACTCAAAAGGTCTGAGGCACCGGCACGAAGTAATGTGCAATCGGTTTCTGTGTCGGGTATTGCCAGGATATAGGATGTGGTTTTTTAGTGGGTCGAGACCCCCAACCCCACATACCCTAAGCAAGACGTCTTGCTAAGGGATCTGATGAACAGATTTTTCCACATCCTACGTCGGAAAAAAAAAAAAAATTAAAAATATCATACATCAGAGAGCACAAGATTAAACTTTTTTAAATGGTATATTGAATATTTCATTTGACTCCAGAATTATTTTGATGATCGAATGAAGGTCGAATGATTGAGTTGTTTTTGGATAAAGAAAATAGGAACTTATTTACATATATAAATATACATGCATATTTATTTCTAATTAAAAATTAATATTTATAAGTTACAATTAACATACTATGGTTTATTCATTTGTGGAATACATAAACTAAATGAATTCCTCCTTTATATTTTACAAAATATTTATTATTTATTCCACAATATTTTGTCGAAAATAATAATTTAAATATGAATATGAAATAAATATCTGCGTTGGTTATTACTGTGCGACGTCATGCGGAAGTGGCTTCTCAAAGAGTCCAGCCCTATTACAGGGATGTTCAGACTTTTAACAGTTAACATAGAGGTTTGAGCAAAGCAACTTTGATCTTGAACCGCTTAATAGCAGGAAACGGCAGCATTCCGGAAGGAAACCTTATCCTAAAATTGATGTTAAAGTTAATTTCAGTTTTCTGAGTCCTTACAAATAGCTGAACATGAACATATAATTACGCAGAAAATTTTTGAATGTACATTATTTTAATAATTTTAATTAAATAATATTAAACACAGTCATTCATTTATAAATTAATATTACATCTACAGGTGATCTATGAATTCATAGTTTATGATCGACCGTCATGTGAACTCATCAGAAATTAGTCTGCAGTGGATTATCATCAATAGAATGAACTCAATAATTTTGTTATCTCCAGTATATAAATATTTATTTTGTACTCAAAGAAAGAATCTGTTGTTTATTACTATTTTAGAATGAAGCAGACTCATCACATACACAAAATGATAATACGAATCAACCAACTGAAGAATAAAAGAAAAATATATGGCCTCTAAACCATAATATTTAATTCCTGGTTGTTCTAAATGTATTTTTAAAAGGAGAGATCATTCAGCAGGCATGAATCCAACGTGGAAAATGTTTTACTATTTAAAGAATTAAAAAAAGGCAAGGTTAGCTCAGTGGTTAACGTAATTGTCTCTGGGCTGGTAGTCCGGGGTTCGATCCCCATCTGGCCCTCGATTTATTCACGTGGGAGGTGAATAATCTGAGTGCGTATCCCTCGGAGAGGACGTTAAGCTGTTGGTCCTGAACCTATACGATGTCAGGTATGTACTCGTTAAAGATTTACCTACTCGTTAAAATGCACTTGAGTTAGGCAAAATGTAGGACACCCAATGTAGAATCACCGATCAAACAAAAAGCCGCTGACGTTATCACTCGCTAAAGGATCGGTTAAAACAATCAAAAAGAAATCAAACAGTCTGGATACTACTACAACTCAAAATTATTTATAAGTATGCATTTCAGCAGTGAATAAACTGATAAGAAGCAAAGGTGATTGGTCAATAACTATGGGTAAGTTATTACTTTCATTTGTCTAATGTAAAACAAAAACTATATAATGAAATACAACATTTAAACCGTTTGTTGATTCAAGTTAAATGATAAGCTACTCTGACCGTTGTGGCAGCAAGATAATGATGACAACAAATCAGTCAGATGAAATCTGCATCTCTATGCATGCAGGACTGCAATAACTTTAAATGCTCACAGATCTGGTGGGAGCAATAACAATCTCTGTGATCCGCGTCCTCCTTCCCCAGCATTCAAACTGTTTTATTAGTTTGAAACTATTATTTATTTGAAACGTCTCTTATAATTTACCAGTTGTTAGAACATCTATGAAGTTCAATTTTTTTTAAAGAATGTGCAGTCTAGTTGACTGAAATATATTAGTGCTATTTTATAACTGTTTAATGTTTTTTAGAGGTTTAACTATATATTTTAATTGTAGCTCAATATAAACTGAGATACATATGCTATTTAAAAACACGCACCTACAGTCTTTTTCCTTTGGTTGATAAGTACTCAGATCAGGGGGCCAGGCAAGCTCAGTGGTTACGTGCTCACCTCTGAACTGATAGGACCGGGGTTCAATCCTCACCTGGCCCTTGATTTATTCACGCAGGAGGTGAATAAATCTGAGCACGTCATCCCTCGGAGAAGGACGTTAAACCGTCGGTCCCGAGCCTGTACGATGTCAGGTACTCGTTAAAGATCCCTACTTTAAATAAATTTGAGTTAGGCAAAATTTAGGACTCCCACTGTAGAATCAATCTTCATTGTGTAGTATCACAAAGGGCCAATGCTTGGCCTACGTGTGTTCCCTTGTGGGACTGCCACTGCAACCTAAGTATTCAGATCGAAAATGGAAAGAGACCCATGAGCAGTAGTTCAGTAACGGCTGAATATACTGTTGACAACGCCTCTACTTCTAAAAGTATAATTTCCTTTTACTCCGTTTGGCTGTATTGAGTTAATAACGAAAGCAGTTAATAAACAACTGAAACAATGAATGGTAGCTGTAAATAATGTATACAAGTTCAATATTAAAAAAATCATCGTTTTATGTTTAGACGGGGTGTGGAACGCGTTTAAATTTGCTAAAGTGAAATACTTTTGAAACCGTCAAGGTTAATTTAGTATCGTAAGAAACTATTGCTTTTTATTATCTGTACCTTGAAGCATTCATTGATGGAAATATCATGACTGTTAGTGTGGATAGAAACAGGGATGCTACTGCGCTGGCCGACTATATCTCAGTGGCCAGTCATACATTTGTTAAGTTTACTCAAAAACAGACCCATATAAACCACAGACCACATTGGCCACATTTCAGATGTTCAATACAAAACTTGAAAGTGCAGGAATTACTATTGGATAATTTTTGAAACATACACTAACAATATTCCTTTATTCTACTGAATCTCGCAGCAGGTTTATATGTTTTAACACCTCTGTGAAAAACTAAATTACTTAAATTAGGAGGCTACCTAAAAAAGAAAAAAGGAATTTAAGAACTTTGTTTCAGTCACCCTGTTCAGTTTGTGGAATGCTATATTCAAGTTAGGATAACAACTTTAATTATTCAAAAGAACTTTATAAATTACTTATTGATTTCACTCATGAAAGTTGCCAATATCAAGCTATAAATTTACAATACACTACATTGCGTTGTATTCTATATTTTTAGACTGATAATAGCCACATGGTTGTCTGAAATATACACAGCCTTTAATAAGTCCCTTTTGGAGAGCTGAAGTCATTTCATTCTCATTACCTTTGATAAGAAATTTCTTTAAAAGGGGGCAATATTGAAAGAAGTAAAGAATAAATTCTTGGATAATTCTTTTGATTTTATGGACACCATCCATAAATGAGGAGGAAGGAATGCATAAGTATAGAAGTATTAGATCAGGTTTAGGTCGAGGTGATAATTACCTATCGCGTATATCAAATGCCTATCAAGAAACTTACATCAAATTGACGAAACTGGTAGTTATACTCAAATATCATCAAATTATACAAGCTCAGGCAAAATGACCTGACAAATTTGTAGGTTTAATAAAAGCCCAAATAAAGTAAAACAACAAAAAAGTTCTTTTATTTTTGCAAAGTACATATAATGCCATTCTGTTTTATTAGGTTTTAAAAATCAAATCTGTCAAATATGATCAGTTAGTGTCCATACAATTTGGAAGGCGTTCACGAAAGTTGTCTACAACTTGGCGGGTCATTTCTGACAGATGGAAGGTGATTAGTGTATATCTTTGACTTAAGGTATTCCTAGAGAAAAAAAGCACAGGGATGTAAATCAGGTGAGGGGGTGGGACAACTGATGTCACAAGGCAATGAGATCAAATGAAAAGGGAATGTCTCCTATAAAACACCCATCACATGTCGAGAAGTGTGGGCTGTTGCTCTATCGTGTTAAAACCTAACACTTGCTCCACCTATCGTGGAGCATATTCAGTTTTGATTTAAGAAGAGTCTCTAGCATCTCACGATATCGATCAGAGTTCACATTAACTGTAACATTGCTACAAAGGCAATTATGCAATTAAATGCAAACAATGTCATTATAAAAGAACAAAACAAAATAACATTATATAAAAACATGTAATTAAATGCACTTTTCTAAAATAACAATCCTTTTTTGTTTCCATACTTTATTTGACTTTTATTAAACCTATATAAATGTGTCACATCATTCTGCCTGACCCTGTAAAACTAGGTTTTTTTTCAGTATAACTATCATTCAGTATATAACTATCATTTTGTTATGCTGACTAATGTTAGTTGATTCTCATAGATAAACAATATTAATTAATGAATCAAAACCTACATGCAGCAGACAAATGATCTTACAATTTAATCATACCACTCAGTGGGGGCTTTATTTGACAACGCAACAGAAATATATAAATCAAATATATATAACCTTCATCAAATGTCCTAAACATATTTGAAACTAATAGTGTCCGTATTAACAAAGTTCTATGTGTTTTTGATTGACCAATTATCTTGCTGTCATGATAATATTTTCAAGTGATGAACAAAAACAGTCTACTCCAGTACCACTTCCAAATGATGCATTCATAATAAATCTATTTTTGTTTTGACAATACAACCATTAAATTAGCTCAATAAATATTCAGCATGGAACCATCCGAATGATTGAGGCTGGGAGAGAGAATGCCACGAGAATACTGATGCCCTTTGCTCATGGTCTCTTGCAAAGTTCAATCAGGTCGCATATTTCCAATTATTTTAACTGCAGAGAAATTCCTCTGATCATGTCATATGAACAATTTATATTCATACAACTTCATATATATAGCGATTACGAAAACAATAAAGCATATATATATACAACAGTTAGGTTATTGACTCTGACGAAGACTGCTTGTTACGGTTGAGAGATCTTATTCTTTTTTTCATTCCTTTGTGTGGTTTGAACATGGATTATTATTTCACGTGTTTATTGTGAAATCCTGTTATGTAGATATCAGTTGAGTTATTGACTCTTACTATGACCGCTTGTTACGGTTGAAACCATAACGTAACGTAACGTAACCATCTTTGTTTTTTTTTCCAATTTCTAATTGTGGTTTCAACATTGATCATTATTTTATGTGTTTATTCTGAAATCTTGTTATATATATATATTAATTTGACTCGTTTCAATATAAAACCAAACACTTATATGGAAGGCCTGCTTTGAATTTCAAGCCATGATCATCTCATCCTGATATTGGGGGATTTCAAAAATTACGTCTCCACAAAAAAAAAAAAATATTATGAAAATTAACAGGGCGTTTCAAATACTTAATGTTCTTCTTCAGGTTTACATCTGCACTCTTGAGAATCCATCTGCAGGAGTGGTTGAGAACGGACTAAAAAAGATGTCATTTTTTTTGTGTGGAGACGGAATTTTTGAACTTTTTTATGTGAAGAGACATAATTTTTCAAATTCCCCAAATATCAGTAAAATTACAGATTGCATGAGTAATTTCATCCTGATATCAAAGAATGCAAAAATTTTGAAGTGTGTTTGTCTGTGTTTTACAGCTTGATTTTTTTTATTTTACTAAATATGTATATAAATTACTAACTCCTAAGGTAAGAAATTCAGAAATGTGACTAAGATCTATCAACCAAAGCAATTGGTTTTCGTCAATCTCATTTAAACTGTTGTGCCAAAAAGATCTCGTTCGTGTTTTTATTTTAGTTACCTCTTCTCTCTACTTCTGATGACTGTCTCTCTATCTATCTCCTCGCTATCTCATCTCTCTCTCTCTCTCTCTCTCTCTCTCTCAAAGAGAGAGAACTCTCTTTGGGGGAGGTAATACGTACTTGTCACAAATATCAAATGCTTATCATCAAGCTTACATCAAATTAACGAAACTGGCAGTTATATTTGTATATCGCCAAATTATATACCGAAAGGCCTTACCAAGTGTGTGACTCCCATAGTCTTATAATGTCGATTTTAACACCAATGTAACCAATGCTATTTGGTAAGTATATTTTGCTTGTGAATGTGTAATGTAGATTTGTACCTCACACTCTAGCGTAAGTTGAGAGTGAAGGTGCAATAAATGGGTGGGTTTGATTTCCACCCTCAATACCTTAGCCCAGTGCACTATCCTGTCAACATGTTGAAATTGTCTAAATGGAGTATCTATAAAGTGCGAAACACGTGACTCAAGGATGTCATCTACATATACATCCCCTCTAGTGTTAAATCCACTGTTTGTTTCCGTTGTTTATGTTCTACTTCGTATCGTTGTGTTAGTAAAAGTTAAAAAAAAATGAGACCTAAAAATAAAAATATAGATAAGAAACGAAAGTAATCACCAAACAAACTTTTCACTTTAATCAATAATAAAAACAAAAGACTACTTTGTTAACTAAGACTAATTAATTAACTAGTTAATAGAAGAAATTATGTTAATAATAAATAACTAAAATGGAAAGTAAGGCAAATGATATTAAAAACATGAAAATAATCTGGGCACCATATATGTTGGTAGGTACCACTTGTTATGAAGTAGTACAGACCGAATTTCTGGTGATTTTGATGAAGAAGGACAACTCCTAGACTTGTATACCAAGGTATGACAGTGTCAACTCATAATGCGATTAAGATTATTGCTGTAAAATCTTAATGACTTCAGTGGTATGTCTGCATTCTGGAGATTGTAAGGAGTTTACATTCAATTTAATGTTATGAGAGATTATTAATTATCGGTGGTAAATTGCGTCAACCTTTTTAAATTACTTTGAGTTAATGAACAGTTGAGTTCATGGGATTATATGAAATGATGAAAAATTGATGCGGGTTAAGTACATAATTAATTAGATTAGATAAGAGTTTTAGATTGTTAATGATACTTTGAGGGTGGTGAGAGAGGAGTGGGAAGGAAGAATGAGTTAAGGTGTTGGTCCAGTGTATCAGGTGGCTGGTATAAATCAAACGCTTAGTGCTGACTAATAGCGGGCGCGAAGTGATATTAGCCGCCTGGGGCCCTGATAGCACACACGGTAATCTCTTATCTCCAGCCTAACTTAAGAATGCCATATTTTTCATCTTGAGTTTCCGCATATAGGGACGCTATCACCTCTCGCACTATCACGTGTATATCATTATGAACACCTCTTGCTGCCTTAAGCAACAGCTACTAACGCTGAAAGAATAACAACTCCTTCGTCTACATCATTACTCCATACATTATTTTCTATGTCCTTTTATTACTTACGATTCCCTTCTTTCATCCAGTCACTCAAACCCATAATTCAGTAATAACATTTTTCTTCCTTATTTTTTTAGGCAATTTTTTTAAAAGAAAATCTTAAATAAAAGTGTAGTAATCATCTAAAAACCTGATTTTGGAAGAGTTTCTATACCTAAAACTATTTTTCACAATTTTATCATCTATATATTGCGACTACTACAAAGGGATTCTCCTGTGTAGCATTGAACCTCAGGCGAGTCGTATGTCCTCTACTGAAAATGACGATTCATTGAAATATCAAAGTGAGTTTGTTGTAATGTTTTTCTAAGTATATCTTTTTTAGTCTGATTTATACATACATATAAATTAACGTCTAAATCAAAGAAAGAAATCAGAAATACGTTTACGATTTTTTAACCGTAACTTGACTGAATAGTCATAACTGATACCCAATATCAGTTTTGACTCTAACAAAAACCGCTTGTTAGGTGTGAAATATTTTATCTTTATTTCTGTGCTTTAGAAATTAATTTTTATTTCACATATTTACTGTGAATTATTGTTATAAATAAAAAAAACAAATTTTACAAAGAAATCTTGACAACTTCTAAATAACAGTAAGAAATAAAAAAAAAGACTAAGATCTTTCAACCAAAAGAAGTATTTTTCGTCAGAGCTCAAGTGGTACGGTTGGATGTATATATAGATAAAATAAAATTATATATATATATATATTATCAAACCACACGTGAGTTGGGTTTTTTATTTTGATCAAAACCACTTTTATGGTTGAAGTACCTTAATATTTCGTCTCATTTCTTATTGTGGTTTGATCATTGATTGTTATTTCACATGTTTATTGTGAAATCTTGTTTTATATATACGCTTAAAATAAACTGTGACACATAGACTGAAACATAACAAAGACTCACTTTGCAATATTCACTGTGTCACGTGCTCATTTAGGCTACAGTTATTGTTAAAATCCACATACTATTTTTCTTTGTAAAATAATTTGTAATGTAATACTTAGTTCTTCTGTTTAGAAATTTATACTTCTGTCTATGAAAAAAGTTTTAAATAAAGACTAAAACGTTGGCAATGAGAGTTTGATTTGAACCTGAAGAACTGACTGAGTCCCGATAAACTTCATTTTTGTATATATATATATATATATATATATATATATATATATGTCTATGTGTGTGTGATCAGTAGCAGAATTGAATAAAAACATACTATGATAAAAATTATTATAAGGCACCTAAGTTCATGCTACATAAACGGTCAGCAAATACGGTGATTAAAGCAGTAAATTTTAGTCACTTCTTTAATTTTCTATTGAAGTAAGATTTGCTTTATCAATTTACTTATTACTATATTTGCTTAGATATCTGTAATCGTTGTACGACTTTAGAAATGCTTGCACTTTTTAACAGTGGAGTTGTTTTTATGAAACTGTAGCATAGATATGAAACATTTTTGTAGGTGATAAAAATTATACCATAAGAGAATTAATATAGTAAAAAATTGTAACAAGTTAAAGTATTTTGTGTTTTATAGTTCAGTTGTCAGTTTACAGTTACAATGCTTCAGAATCTCTGATTTATTGGTTGACCAATAAATAAAATAAAGATATGCATTGGCAATGCTTCTCGACTATAGTAAATTATACTTCACATGAACGACCTTTCTTTGAACGTATTTCTTTGACGAAGGAAAACAAATAATTTTATTTGCTTATTATTTTATATCAAATTTTATAACAATAATTAAAAAAAAAACTCATCGGAGGTGATATAATATCTGGGTTAGGCAAGCGATGATGATTGCATATAATGTATGTTAATCTCTACGTAAGGATCAGCCTTCTTAAACTTCCCTTCAATACAACATAAAATACAACCGACAGCTTGACAAGAAAAATAAAAAAAAAAAGTTTAAAGGAAATCACAATTAATGCAAATCTTTCTTCAATTTAAACTGAGTATTCAATATTTAAATATGGAATATATTTTTAATGTTTTTAATGACATTCAGTGTTATTATTGTAGTAATATATTTGAAAATATAATACGCAGTTTAAGTGAGAAGGAGCCAGCAAAGGATATCAGTAAATTAAATCTCATACTTCATACGTTTGGAAACAAGCCAGGTGTTTTTCCATTTTGCCAACTCTTTACATTCCACCTCTATCGGTACAATTGGACACAATTTCATTATTTATATATCTTTCCATAAGCTAATATTTCATCATAATAAATATTCCAACCTATTATTCAGATTATCTTCTTAGTGAATTGTCTTTCATATTTAATAAAGTTATTTTCATATTAAATGAAGAAGTTTTTTGACAGGTATATGCATAATAAATTATGAACAGAGAGAGGACATTCCTCCAATGTGGTTGTAAATCTGAGAGCTGATAAAGAAGAGATCATGTCAATATCTCAATTTCACGGATTCCTTTAAAGACTGTACTTGGTAACATGCTGAGCAGTTCTAAGATAGTCCAGTCAGTTACTATGTGGTATTTACTCATTGTAGGGGAAAAAAGGTAATGAAATAGTCTCCACATATAAAAGTTTAATAATATAACACGCGTTTGGAGCACGTAGTGTTCTTCATCAGGTATAGAACCAGAACTTATTATTGATGCTATACCTTAAGAACTCTTCATGTTTAAAATATATTGTTTACATTATTAAACTTCTTTATGTGGAGAATATTTCATTGATTTTTTTCCCTACAATGTTGAGATGTACGCATTGCTCTAGCTAATTCTTAAGCAGTTAAATATGACTATAATAACATAACTCAAATTTTTGGGAAAATCATCTTCAGGAGAAAAGAGAAAGAGCATCACGCTGTCAACGCAATAGCAGGTAACCCGTTTCCTGCTGACAACTCTAAGACTACCTGCTATTGTGTTTCCTGCTGCTTGCTCTCCCCCCCCCCTCTCACTCTCTCTCTCTCTCGTTTTTGGAAAGAAGGACTTTCCAAAAATTTGAGTTAGTATGTGTTTTCCATTACTCTGCGTGTCAATCATCTTTGATTTTGAACATATTTATGTTCATTTTAGACTGGCTTTCCGATTTTATAGTGAATATAATAACATAATCGTTATGAAATTATTATTTACATACTGTAAGCTAATATTATCGTTAAGAAATGAATTTTGAAAAACACATCAGAACTGAATGTCAAATTAATGACATTCTGGACACTAATTAAAATAAACAATAATCCATTAATAAAAAAAGACCCACATTTAGTCTCGTCTAGGGAATGTCAAAGGGGAAGTCAAAAGGTGATGCTAATATTCATACCTGAGTAAAGTACTTGATGTAATGTGAATAATCACTCCTTGCCAAATCCCCCTCTTTTTTTTCCGCAACACAGTAGCCCTGCATCGGGACCGTATATTTACAATGTGTTCCTTTATAGATTACACATTTATCACAAACTTGAATATATCTTATATCTAATTATATACAATATATATCTTATTAATTATAGAGAATATATCGTATTTTAACTTTACCTATATCATCAAGTAATATTTATACACACTTAAATTAAGATTAATAAACTTTCCTTTTTTTTTCAAACAATAAATTAGACACAAACTAAACTAGTCATAATAATTATTTGATTTTTATTTTAATGGTAGTCCAGCTTAATAGTCAAGTAAGAATTTACAAGTTGTAGATGTCTAAGTCTATATTATTCACTAGTTTTTGGAATGGTCCATAGTGTCTTTTCACAATTTCACTGTGTTTCTCAGGCCATGTACCAGATGAGGTCAGCACCTCTTTGACAAGCTCTACTCTTATTCCTTCCAAGAGTTCACAGTCAAACAACAAGTGGTCTCATGTCTGACAAGCCGACCCACAAAGGCAAGCAGAGCTTTGTAAAATTTTAAAACGGCTCAGATACTCATTGCACTTCCTATGCCCGCTGAGCATCTGAGTCATTGCGTGCGACATCTTCACATCAGACCTGAGACGTAGTTTTAGAGTGGGAAAGAACTTTTTTGTTTGGGCCCCATTCTGAGAATACTTCCATTCATGGTTCCACTGTTTAAGACTCTCCTCTGCAGTACTTGCCCTGATATAACTTAATGGGACCGTCCAGTACTCTATCTTCAAAGTGTCGTCCATGGCTGCTTCTTTGGCAACTTGGTCTGCCACTTCATTTCCCTCGATTCCCTAGTGAGCTTTAACCCATGATATTCCTACAGGCCAGCCCTGTGTTATTAATTTACTTATTTGAGCTCTAACGTTCTGAGAGTTAACACAATGTATATGACTGTTGCACAGGCGATCTAGGGAACATTTACTATCTGTTCTAATCCCGATCTTAGAAAGCCCATGACTGAGGTAAAACGCTGACTCATACATCAGCCTGAACTATAGTTAAGTCCCATTACTGGGCAACCTAATGCTAATAAGTGTGGTCACCTATCCAAGGACAAAACCACCCTGGATGTTGCTTACCTTTAATGATCCGATGGAAGCCAGTTTGCTCAGCATTCTAATATATATATTTATATTCTAAGGAAAATGGCACTAGAAGTATTAAACGATTCATTTAATTACTTCATTATTTAAAAAAAATACTTAATTTGTTTTAATTAGACTTTTACGATATTAAAAAAAAAACACTTTTTAAGTTATGACAAATATACACGTTTTAAGATTACCACAACCCTTTTTTTTAAAAAATACATTGTAGATGATGTCTAAATGTGTGTTGGTGGTGAATACAGTGATGCAGATGTTGTCTCTTCAAATAACACGGAGTGACATATGATAATGATACCTGTCAGACTAAAGTGCTTAATATAGAAACGTCCATGATGTTTCAACTAAGATAGACAGCTTCATAGCAGAATCTTTCATATTTTCTACCAAAACAAGAAAGAAGTCCTTATTGAGTTTCTGTATATTCAAGTTTGAAATCAAATGAGATACCTATTTACCATACAACATTTTCTTTTAATTTAATAGTTTTTGATATCTTTGCTCAATAAACAATCAATTAAATTGCAAATTCAATTAATTTTATAAACATTGATTAACAAATTGATAAGCCATCAGATGACATTATTAATTTCTTTCAAAACTTTTAATAATCTCATTAATAACATCGTTCAATCATTAACTTAATTATACGGTATGTCATATATTTAGGACCTAAATACAACATTTTTGTGTAATGCATTATTTGTTGACACTAGATTGATTATAATTAAATTTTATTACTAAACAGATAAAAAAAATGAAAAAAGCTTTAAAGAACTTTCAAGTTAGTTGAAAAACTCGATAATAAGAAAGAAGAAACAATTAATTTAAATATGTAGCGATATCTTTAATAATGGAGTTCCATAGTATGAAAAGAACATTGGCTTAGTTTATAGAAACTAATCTAAACTGAACAAAAGTCAAAGAGAGGGCTGTTTAATATATTCGGAAAAGATGGAATCTCTTTAGGTAAAACATAAATATTATTCACATCTACATTTCCAGATTTCCTCATCAGAAATAGGGGTTTATCAGTATTTTCCATTAGTTTGCCTTACGTATCTCCTCCCTTGATAATGAAAAGGGTGAAATATAGGAATAGGTTTTAGTCAGTTTAGACGCAGTTTAGTTTACTTAACGATGCGTCCAAAAGAAATGAATCATGTGATTCATTGATTATGAACCAAAGACGTTTATTCTGTTTACTATTTCATTTTAATTTTATATAATTATGAAAAAATATTGCGAATTAAACTTGAATTAAATTCATACAAATTTTACTTAAAGAATAATGAGTAAGATCTATGTGTAAGAGATGGAGGCAAGTGAATGGAAAAAAATATTCATGTTTCAAAGGAACAGTATTTGTAAATTAAACGAAAAAATTAATATAAAATGGATATATTGCTAAAATGAGATTAATACAATATGAGATGACGAATAAATCTGTTGGTTGTCAGTTGCTATTTTTATCGTTGTTTTCATTATTAGGCTTCGTTTTATTAGTTTTTTATGATGCTTTTGGATTTTGGCATAACGAATACATAGAGGCGAGCCTGGATGCAGCACTTGTGTGGGCAAAACCCGCACTTCCTGCAAGACCTGTTCAATCACCCAATATTGATGGCACTAATAAAGAATTCTTGCGGCTATTGATGTCTGTTTTTAACTTACTACTCTTGTGTGTCTTGTGTGTAGAGTATATTTTACTGGTGTGGTGGTTAATTTTTGATAATAGTCTGGTCGTTCTTGTTGGTATATATAGTCACCAAAAAATAACAATAGTTTGATTAGACTTTAAACCAACATGACTTAGACATATTTGGGGGATTTCAAAAATTACGTCTTCACAGAAAACGAAAAAATTAAAAAAAATTTTTTTGTGTGGAGACGTAATTTTTGAAATTTCCCAATATGAGTAAATACCACACTATAACAGATTGCACCAAGTAATGAAGATGTAGATATTTGGATAAACATCTAAATTAAGCCCAAAATGAGAAATATGTAAACTATTGTGAAGATAAAACTTTTTACTAATAGATCAAGATACCTAGAAATGGTTGTTACATTTCTTACGCTTTCAATGATACCTTCAAATGATGAAATTACAAAAGATTGGTATACTCTCAAGAATCATGTTTTCAGGGTAAAATAAGAAAAAGCTGTTTTGTAAAACTTAAACTTTGTTGTAATATTTTGGAAATAATGTTATTTTTTCCTTTATCATTGTAAAAGTTGGTTCACTTTTTTAGTGAGATAGTAACACTGTTTCTAAGAGAAGAACAAGAAAAGAGAATTATTGGAATTGAAGTTTGGTTAGGACAGTATTTGGTTATGTAAGGGAAGTAAGAGTGAGTGAGAGTGTGATAGAGTAGGAGAAATAGAGGAGATAGGACGAGAGCTGACCTATTGTAGCTGGGAGATTAATGTGGAATAGGGTCGAGGAAGAAAAACGCTCGTGGCTTGCTTTTTACGGCCTGCAGCACAATCGGCGACGGTCGGCCGGTGGAGGCAGTACGTCAAGTAGACTCGGTCCTCGCTTTCAAGACGGAAACACTACCGCCACCAATGTGTTCTTATCCTTTTCCAATCCTCATAAAAAATACCGACATTTATTTCCCTATTTGTTAACTTGTTAATTGTTTATTCATCGCTGTTTCCACTGCTATTAATAAACATGGACAGTGCTACAAGGGTTCTTTACTTGCAAATATCCCTGTTTTACACATTTATCAAAGTCACATTTAGAACTTCTTTACTTCTTAATCATTATCTTCCAGTAAAATTGGTCTCTGCTTTCAACAATATGTCAGTTTTACATTCCTATGTAATTCTTTTTTATCCTCTCTATCTGGGGAGGAACCAACAAACTTATGAGTATACAAAAACTATTTCAAAACTGACATATATACATAAAATTTGTGTATTTAATTTTAAAATAATGCTTCTTTTATGAAACATATAACTAACCAATAAATAAACCTCTTCAAGCAAATTTCTTATGTCATCATAGATCATAACATACATATATTTCAAACATACAACTACGAGTATATGGATTAAATAACCACAGTAAAAAAAATATATATTGGATACAATGCTCTAAGGCGTTTCATTATAACATCATCAGAGAGCTAAAGGAACTAGAACAAACAATAATTACAAGTTAACATTGCAAAGTAGTTACAATTCTCAAGACTCCAATCAGCCAGGGGAACTTGTAATTATTTTCTTAGTTCATTTAATTCTCTGATGATGTTTTAACGATTAGCCTTAGAGAATATGTATCCAAAATATATTTTTTTCATTGTGGTCATTTAGTCCATATTTTATATCGAGTTATTTTTTATTTTTAATTTTTCATATAACTATATGTAACAATATATTCATTATTATTAGTTAACAAAAATAATACAATATAGTTATGAAATTGCAATTAACAAAATACCAATGTTATGCAGTCTCTGCCTGGGTCACCCCTGGGTGGAAATGCATTCAGTGCAGTGAAAACAGAAAAGAAATACTATTTATGCAAATGTGATGCCATTACAACTACTATTGTGGTTCTTTCTGAGAATTCACTGAGCAATCTAAAAAACCGGTTTTGCACCCTACTTTCAACAAACAATATCACTTATAAACACATGTTGTGTTTTATGTAACATCAAATGTAACAAAATGGTACAGAATCTACTTAGCAAGAAAAAAAATCTGGAGAGGGCTACACGCAACTTTTGAATAAGTAACACAATAACCAAAGTTATTAATAATGAAATAAAATGTTGATTTACTTAATTATTTGGCTGTCGCTTCTACGTATTTTAAAGGCTGTACAATGAATGGTATGGAAAGATTTCGCTAATGCTGCTATATTCATATTTTTAGTTTTAACATGAATGTTATTGCTCCAATACATGAATTATCTGAAATACATTACATGATAATACATTATACATGAAATTATCTGTTTTCATTATTCAGCACAATATATTTCGCATATTTCCGTATATTTCGTATATTTCCTCTTTTAATAAATTCACATAATTATTATTATTCAATACTCATTGTCAGACCACATACAAAATATAATTTTTGTGAAATCCCCAAAAATTATATACTACTACGGGAAAAATCGAGAAATATATGAATTTACTTTGAAAAACAGCAAACATTGTGAAAATTGGTTTGCAAAGGCACATTTTGGGCCTAACAGGGCAGAAACCTGTACAACGCGGATCACACAAGATCTCACTTAACACTTCTACTTTACTCAACCATCCCCATTAACTATTTTAAAAATGAAGTTAGCAGAGGGTAGGTTACATAGTTGTGAATTCATGAGAACAGATACAACAAAAGACAGTTACTCCATGTTTTCTTTCGTTAATAATAGAGCAAAGAATCGAACATCCTTACAAAACAATTAAAGCAGTCAAATGCTATCTGGCCATAGCAGTAATAAAGTTTATTGAAAAAAAAAATTCAAAATATTATTTGTTATTTCAAATTATAATTCTTCATCATCATGAGGCTACAGATGAGAACAGACATGCTACCATATACTTTATGTAAGCAGTTGATTTGTGAGAGGTAGAGAGAGAGAGTGAGAGACAGAGAGAGAGAGAGTGAGTGTGAGAGAGAGAAAGCAAAGTTTATGCAAAGACATGTACGTACCTCTAAACACTTGTCACATCGATTTTACCTAGGTCTACTACGGATGAAATAATAATATTTTTTTTTATTTTATTTTACATAGTCACAACAATGCAAATGTAACATTACCAATGACAATGATGAAGGAAATATATACATTACATATGGAGGCAGAAGGGAAGAAATAATCCAGTATTTATACTTCCTGGCGTGAGAAATAAGTTAAAAAAACTTAGATTAAATTTACAAGTCACTAGAGTAATTCACACCAATAAGTCTCTTGGCCAGTTTCTCTTCAGGCGCCTTTGGGGATTTCCCGGGATATTTGTTGAGGAGATGTTTTGGACTAAGGGATTGTTATTGCTACAAAGATTTTTATGGAAGGCTTTGTAGCGAGATATTGCGAAATAATAATATGAATAAGGAATGTGGATTACTAAAATAATTATATAACTACTAATAATTTTTATATTTCAAGCACCCAGAATTTGGAAGAGATGACAAAACATACACATGACTATTTTATGTAATGTAACTGTCATTGCTGTGGTCAAAGTATGATATTTGAGTGTCTCAAGTAATTTTTCAGATGAATGCGAGCGGAAGAGAGTGACTTATTGATGAGAATGTTTTAAAATGAAAGGAACTAAATCAGTGAGTGATAGAAACAGAGATGATATCTCTTATAAACACATTAGAGAGTGTATCTGAGAGAAGAGATTAAGCAAGAGTGTGTGTGTGTGTGTGAGTGTGAGAGCATCAGGTCACTTTCCATGACTGAATGAGAGAAAATGAGAGAGGAAAGAAACAGGAACTAAATTACAGAGTGCTTAGGTAGTTTGAATGAATGAGATTTATTGACAGACTTAGGGAGAGAGTGTGAGAGAGAGCATAGATGCACAAGATGAATGAATGTGTGTAAGAAAGAGCAATTCACAAAGACAGTTTAGCCATAAGAGAGATAGAATGTGAAACGGATAAAAAGACAGCATGAGAGAAGGAAAGAAAGAGAAAGACCTATGAACAAATGAGAGGGAATATATTATACGTACATTTTACATTACGGAAAATTTCATTTTCTTAAAAGGCCATACTTAATTTTACTGAATGTTTATATCATTCCCTTAATATATTCGATATCAACAAAAACAAAATGTGTGGCATACAATTTTTATTTAAGTCATTTTTTTTCTTCTCATGGATAATTTTACAAAATACATCCATACGGTCTTCATCCCGATAGATGCTGAATGACACTACTGTTACAATCAAATTATTACTTAGGTTCAAAAAGTTGTTTTTGTCAATGCTTCTTCACCAATCAGTTTTGTTTCTATTAATTTTCAAACACTACTTGAAATATCCAAATAAGTTAAGTGACCTTACTGAACTAGTTATAATACCTACTCAGATACCGTACTGATTTACATTAGATAGCTATTTCATTAGTTTAAAATGACCTTGTTTCCCCGTTGTGTTAGTCCTGTAGTGAAACAATGAACACATAGCCCAAGTAGAATTAATATCGCTGCAGAGACAATTTAGTCCACTAAATTAATTTAGAATCACTTAACTCCTTAAACTTGATTCAGAACAATGGCTAAATCGTTCACTAACATATTAACATTGAAACTTGAAATTCATTCAAAAACATGATTATTGGCTTAAAATGAACATAGTACAACTGAAATTCTCGTCATTTATTATTAATTTTTACTTCTTTTGGTAATCACCTGAATATTTGTTCTTTATTTCTGTTTAAGAAATCTACTTATTTATATGTATCATTTCTTTTATTAATCTTTTATTGTATGAAGATCCAAAATTTGAAATGGTTTTTCATACTGAAACGTGTGTTGATTTTTAATTCCGCGAAAGGCTAAGGCACAAAACATTTTCTTATTTTTAAAATTTGATTTTTGTAACGCTAATCTATCCTTTAGATACTGTTTGGTTTGCCCTACAGGTATATATACCTTATAACAATTATTGCAAAGATTTCCTTGCATAAAAAATACTAACAATACTTGCAATAAAAAACCGATACTGATAATTTAATAGGATTTATAATTACATTATAAATAGTTAATGTTGCAATGTTATCTTAGTTTATATTGGCATGGATTAATTGTAATATGAAAAACAGTGTTTTTAATAAATCTCGCTGGGTAGCAGCACATGCAATGACAGATAACCGTTTTGTTGGTTCGGTATTAGAAGCTAGTCTTGATCAAGTAAGTTTTTTTAATTTGTTATGATGATTTTAAAGTAGATATGACAAATGTCCATTATTTCTTATTAGTATAGCCCTGAGGATTTCTTAAAATAAAGACAAAACGTTATCGAAAAGGTGATTCCGTATATTAACCCTGACCAAACTCCAAGAAAAAGAAAAAGTGTTCAGGATGCATAATTAAAGATGACTTAACATTAAATTATAACGGGATATTACGGAAAAAATTGAAATTTTTACATATCCACTTGAAACTATATTAGAAAAATTTACTTTTTTCATTTTAATTTTGACTACATACTTATTATTACGCAATCTTCAGTTATTATTAACACATATGAAATAAACACCTACAACATAAGAAAATGAATATTTCCTAAGTCATCGTTTTTACATTTTGTTCCCAATAAAAATTCATTCTCAGCTTTTTTTGAAATCCAAACGTCAGGAGACGTTATTAATTAATCCTCTTTTCTTTGACATTATAAAATCCTTGTCTTAGTGGTGTATTATGTTTATTGCAATATGTAAGACAAGAAAAAATATATAGATAGCAATATTTCACAGTAAGAATGTAAAATACAAATCCATTTATAATCCACAGAAAGAAATTTAGAAATATGCTGATACAGTTTAGTTAAAACAACTGATGGTTTGTCAGAGTTAAGATTTTAATATATATATAAATATATACGTACTATCGTACTATCGTACTATGATGAAACTGCAATATGAAATGAAAAAACAAGACTAAGATTTTTCAATCGTAACAAGTGGTCACTTATACATATATAACTTATAACTTATAATACAATTTGTGTATATAATCATATATATATATATATATATATATAAGTTACAGCTAGAGAACACAAGAAAAAGGACGAACACTCACGAATCTCGATAATTTCGGCGTCTTGCCGTCTTCAGGAGAGTAGAAAGAAAGAAAATAAAAGGAGAAAGAATGAAGGAACGGAGACGTAAATGCGTCCACTGGCCGATGTAAACTGGCGCGATACAATGACACGCAGTGCAGCCACCTTACCAACGTGAACCAGTTTAGGCTGTGAGTAAGTAAAATTATAAAAGTGATATTTAAGTAAAAGGAGGAGAAAAGTAAAAAAGAGAAAGGAAAGGAAAAAAACATAAAACTAAAATTAAACGAGGGAAAAAATCATCTGATTAAATTTAGACCAGGGGAATTTCTTGCACCCAATAACCAAATGAAGGCTTCCTCAGAAGCCCTTAGAGTGGTCTGGGTGTCATCATTTGAGAGTGTTCTTAATACTTTAACCCTGAAGCAATCGTTGAAGGGAAGGTTATGGAGATTGGCGTGGGTGGCAACAGGCAGCTGCTTGCGTTGACCAACGGATGATTTATATAAATATATATATATATATATATTGCTATAGGTTGCAGATAAAACGGCAAGTTCCCTCAGAGATTAATACTGTCACCTTACGAACATCGGAGGAGCACATATCTGGTTTTTAAATGTGCGTTGAAAACTAGGTCTAACCTTAAAAAATAGGCCTGTTCCAAATAGTTAGAGTTTTTACTTATTTAATTTTACTATATTTATTTTTTATATATGTATTTTTTCTCTTTTGTTATTTGTTTATTTTCTTCTACTTATTTTTTATTTGTTTATCTCAGTTTCCAGTATTCTTATTATGTTAATGTATATTTTGTTATTATTTTTTTTTTATTATTTTATATTAATATATTTATTATTATTTTGCTTATTTTATTCTTATTTCTTATTTTTCTATTCCTTGTTTATTTAGTCCTTTTGAATGAACACGTGACACAGAACTGAAAAACAACAAAGGCAGCAAAATTTCACCAGACAACCAAAAAATCACTAAAACAATTTTTCATCGATCAACAATGTTAAACTTATCATTCCCGAATAAATACTATTTATTTAAATTTGAATTAACTTCTATAATTAACAAATTACTGGTTCATTCTAATATATATCATTACCCCTCTGGAAAAAATTATGGCTTTGAAAAAGGTTTTAAATAAAAACCGAAAGTTGGCAATGAGAGTTTAATTTGTACCTCAGGAACTGACCGAGTCCTAATAATCTTCAATTTTGTCTATATAATATATATATATATATATATATATATATATATATATATATATTGTTAAAATTTGCAGCAGCTTCTGCACTCACTAACTTTACGCTGGTGGCCTCGATCCTTCGGGCGATTTTTCTTTCTTCTGGCTGCAGTTGCCATAGCATCTGTCCTAGAGACATCGTCAATATTTTTCGAGCTTTCGACCATAGAAACGTTGGTCATCTTCAGGTAGAGCATGCCTTGTAGTTAAGAGCTTAAATACCAATCAGATTGACTAATTCGAACCAATCAGAGCGCAGGGTTAATGCTGCTGCTCTGATTGGATCTCATTCTTGGCTCCATGCTCCTGCTCGTCGGAATTACGTACATGTCCTTGACCTGGAGGTTGATAGAGGGGTTCCTTTCCTTTATGTACAGGGCTTCCAATATTTGTAGTTTTTCCGCATTCTGTTCCGCCTGTATGATGGCAGTGCCCTACACCAGAATCTCCCTCGTCAACTGAGTGTTGTGTTTTTCCTGTGTATGTTTTTTGGGGTCTCCCGCAGTCAAATGAAGAGTTAACCTCCTAGAGAGCTTAGTCGCAGTCATCCCAATGTACTTGGAAGGCAGGCTTTCACATTTACCTGTGGTGCAACTCTTCATTTACTGCTCCCCAATCACTACTATGCGTTAGTGCTCTTCTGGCGTAGGCAGAGATAGTGGAGCGCTTAAACCCCTCGGGACATTCACTAAGGCCATTGAGGCAAAGCCCAGGGTTGGTGACCTTAGTGTAGGAAAAGGTGACTCAAGTTCTAATCAACAACGGATATTCTAACAAGCAAGTCCAACGGTCTATTAAGTACGCGATGGATAAATGGTACAGCAAGAATAACAATAATATTACCCCCAGTAAGGAAACTATAAAATTATACTACCAAGCCTACATGAACACTGAATATAGGCAAGACGAAAAGGCAATACAAAAGATTGTTCACACCTACGTAACACCCAAGGATAAAAGCAGCCGGATTAGTCTCATAATTTACTACAAAAACAAGAAAACGAGTAACTTACTGCTGAAAAACAATCCTCAGAAGAATACCCCGGAGCTTCAGCGCAGTCACCTAGTGTACGAGTATACTTGCACCACAGGTGAATGTGAAAGCCTGCCTTCCAAGTACATTGGGATGACTGATTGGTTCGAATTAGTCAATCTGATTGGTATTTAAGCTCTTAACTACAAGGCATGCTCTACCTGAAGATGACCAACGTTTCTATGGTCGAAAGCTCGAAAAATACTGACGATGTCTCTAGGACAGATCCTATGGCAACTGCAGCCAGAAGAAAGAAAAATCGCCGGAAGGATCGAGGCCACCAGCGTAAAGTTAGTGAGTGCAGAAGCTGCTGCAAATTGTAACAACATATGTTTGAGAGAAGACCTGCTGCCAATGTATCCCATATATATATATATATATATATATATATATATATATATTTGTGAATTTTGGTAGCAGTCCTTCTTTTAAGCTCATATTATTAAAAATATAACCATAATTGGCAGAAACTTGTTTTTTGTAAGTTTCTGCCAACTATGGTTATGTTTTTAATAATATATATATGTATATATATATATACTAAATTTACACCGTAGTTATCTCTCTCTCTCTCTCTCTCTCTCTCTCTCTCTCTCTCTGTCTCTCTCAATATATATATATATAGTGAGAGAGAGAGAGAGAGAAAACTACTGTGTAAATTTTCGTCCATACTAGAAAAAATGTTAGAAGATCTGTAAAATAAATTATGTTATATTAAAAACTTAAGTTTAGTATGTCACGGTAAGAAATTGAAGTCAGTTCTGTAAAGGTAGAGGAAGTAGAAGTGGTAGTAAAGAATAGTTTATTAAAAATTATTCGCATATTATATTGCAATTTACTTTTGAAAATAAAGTCAATATCACTTTCTGCTACTATGGAAGTAATTAGATTTCGCTTTGTGTCTATTACACAGATGGTGTCAGAGAAGCCAGTTTGTGAAAATATAAGGGCATATTCTTTATTAAACATAATAATTTCTTTGTTGAACGAAACGGAGTTTATTAGAATAAAAAGCGTGCCTGGTCTTTACCTGATAAGGATACCTTCATAATTATGAAATTTTTTTCTTCTTAAAGCTATCCAAAAAATGCTTTAATTTGTTTAACAAAGAGTTTTTTTTCTTTATAAGAAAGGGAGATTTATTCTTTGAAACACATGGAGGTAATTCGTATAAAGAAAATGGAAGAATGGTAAGGGGTTTGGGGGGATGTAGCTTGGTAGGGGGCGAACTGACGCTGTCCCAGAATTAACTCCGTCACACTACTTCTTGCCTTTCATAAGCCTGTTCACAACAGCATTCCCTCTTTCATACACTTAACCGAACAAGAGAAAATTACTCCAATCCCCTTCTGCCCGCTTCCTCTAACAATTACTTCAAGTGCATCCGCATAATTTTTTTTTTCCAATTTTAATGCCAAGTTAAACTGAAGAAAAAAAAAACCGTTTAGAAGAAAGATTATCTACAGCGACCCGTGCCTCAATCTTATGTGAAGGCCACTTATTGTGAAGAGAGCGTCTTTCTATATATAATTAATTTTCTATTCAGCATATGCTAACTACCTTCAAAATTAAAATAATATTATAAAGTTATCAGTTTACCATAAGATATAAAAATATTTTTATTTCAACAATAATTATAATATTATTTATAATGATTTTATTATTTTTTTAATTAATTATGATTTTACCACTGATTTAAAAAAAATAAATTTAATGAAGTTTTATTCAATTTTTTTACAAAAGTGAACAAATATATTTAATTTAAACAAAACTATTATTAAATAGATTTTTATACGTTTTTGTAGAAGTAGTTTTTATTTGATAGAAGTAGAAACTACTTAAAACTAATAAACAGAACATCACAGAGTCATAAATATTTCCTTCATTTAAGAAGATAGCAGCATTTATTTGATGTTATAGATGGAAAATATATCATTGACTGGTCTATTGCACAGATTAGTTTAAGTTATTGGTAAATTATAATAAATATGTAAACCTGTAGGTTTGTTTATATAAGCATACAATAATATATTAACACATTACATGCTCTATACATAAGGAGTAGTTTATTCTGTGAGTAACCTTATATAAAATAAGTATTATTGAAGCGTTCTAATAGAACATTATTGTTTTCATGCCAAATCTATAAAAGAAGGTTTTGTGTGTAAATTGCTTAGAACTGACTCATTTCAATTTTTTTTTACCTTTCATACATTAGAGAAACCGAATCTAGCCTTAGAAAAATTTCTTTAAGTAGGTTTGTCCGCAAAATTTTGTTACAAGTAACATCAGCCACCGTAAGACATGGCAAGCTGAAATATTTACAGAAGATTTGTGTATCTCTAACTTAAAATCGAAGCATAGAATGAATTGGAAATTCAACGCAGAAGCGAAGTCATGGACTTTTAAGCTATCTTCGGCTAACTTTACAGATATGTTTATTTTGAAAAAATATATACGTATAGCAAGTAGGTATTGTTAGTTGATTTCAATTACATGAGCATTTAAGCTCGCAGCAGGAGACAAGGTGTTTCTTGCAGTTCAAGATCTACTATCTATTCAGAATAAATGGTTTTGTAAACGAGCAATTCTCAACCCCTACAAATGAACAGGTAGGAAAAATTAACAAACAAGTTCTTATGCTATATCAAGCATATTTCAAAAATTTGCAACGGGACACGACTCTGAATTCGTGATCTGCACGCACAGATACGCCTTAGAGGCGGACACGACATGGGTGTGGGTACTGGAGAGTGTGTGTATACCACGCATACCATTGAGTCTGAGCCCCTACCGATTCCATTCAAATGATTGCAACGCCAGCGTCTTTTTGCAATGACGGTAACTAACATGCAAGAGGAAACTCTATCTATCGCAGGAATTGATGTGAGTGAAACCAAGTTTTTCCCACATGGTCAACTGTTGCTTGCTCAATAGCCAGAGGTTACTTATCGCTGTACTAATAATGCTATTTTCTACTATTCTATAATTTCTAATGATATTTTCGAATACCACGTATCATCTCCAAATTTTTCAAAAAGAACCCGTCATAAAATGCACGTTTGCTAGTGAATATTAAATAGAAACCCAAC
The DNA here is from genome assembly GCA_026182355.1 of Hermatobates lingyangjiaoensis. Lineage (NCBI taxonomy): Eukaryota > Metazoa > Arthropoda > Insecta > Hemiptera > Hermatobatidae > Hermatobates > Hermatobates lingyangjiaoensis. The sequence goes on from JAPFBL010000572.1 coordinate 243,990, forward strand.
TTATAATTATTCTAAAAACATAAAAGAGTCTATTATTGACTATTAATGACTGTCTATATGTGAATGAATATTGTATGCCAATCATATAAACGTAGAATATTATAAGAGAAAATACAATAAATCAATGTACAACTATTGATATCTGTATATAATTAATCAGTATCTTTTTAACTTATCAACGAGGTATATATGTATGTTATTTTATTGTATAATATATTATCAATTTTATAACTCTAAGTTTGGTAATACTTTTACCACAGAAAATATCAAAAATGTAGCTTCATCAAAAAAATTCCAAATTTTTTAATTGGTTGTCTATGTGCATGATTATTTATTTACTGATTGTATAAAGGAATGTATCCACTCCAAATTTATTCAATTAAATCAAAGTACGCTTTGCTACAACATTAAAAAGTTGTAGAGCTTCTTTCATTTGTTTCTAATAATACTTTAAAAATTATTTTTATAAAGACATAGACTATCCTTCTTTCCTTGTCTTTCAAGGTACTTACATCTTTCTACCTAATGGTGAAGCAATCAAAATATAGTTGCGAGATTTTGGGATCTCTTTTATGTGAGTCCTTTTTGTGAATTTAGTTTATATATACCTCTAAACTGAATAATTTATCAAATTCAAAAGGAATTTTCCACATGAAAGGTTCTTTAAATTACTGATTTTTGAGATAGAGGAGAAAGTAGGACGTGTTAAAGGACTTAATTAAAGCATGGAGGGTTAAACACTCAGTAACTAGCAGGGCCTCCAACCTTCCGAGCATTATGAACGAGTTCTTTGTTTAACTGAAGGTTTATTATTCCTTTTAATCAACATTCAAACAAAGATCATCATCTTTCTAACAAAGAGTCTTTTTCGTTCTTATCACTCTACAGGTTGTTGAAATGATCATCTAATGTAACTAAAGTCAATTTTTTTTTGTTCCTCAAATTTATAGTGATTAGAAAAAGATTTTCACTTTGTAATTAACTGAAGGAGAAAAATAATAATTTGATGCAAATAGAATGGAGAAAATAATAAAAACACTATAGATGAGAAACATACAAAAATATTTAAAGAACCCAAGATATATAAAAAGGACAATTCATGAATAAATATGAATAAATACAACAAACATTTGTTGGTGTGATACAGTGTAGCCACCTTTCCCCTGTAGAGCAGTTTAAGCTGAACTAAATGTCAATAAAACTGAATATATATATATTGGTATAAATAGGCAGCAGATCCTCGTTTAAACAAGTATCATTAAAATTAACCGCAGTCTCGGCATATACGATCTTGAGACTGAGAGATTCGATCCTACGAACTAACCTCCTGCTAACAGGGTTCAACTGGAAAAGGAATGGGCCAAGTGACAAGTTAAATTAAAATCGATGACTCATGCTTAGTCATTGCTATAAATAGATTAAAAGGATAGCACAGGTTAATATAAAGAGAAGGTCAAAGGTCAATAATGAACAAGAAACAAGCAGTTAGAATAAAATTAGTTTATTCTAACCGCTTGTTTCTTGTTCATTATTGACCTTTGACCTTCTCTTTATATTAACCTGTACTATCCTTTTAATCTATTTATAGCAATGACTAAGCATGAGTCATCGATTTTAATATATATATATACACTTTAACAAATAGAAAAGAACACAGAAAGACACTACAGAACTCACTTCGATATTTCGACATCCGTCGTCATCGGGAAGAAGTGCGAAGTACTCGCGTTGAGAAGCAAACTGCTACTGGCCTCCAGAGTAACAAGTGGAACCACCGCAATGCTGCCCCCCAGCGGAGGAGAGGAAAAACAGAAATCCCTCCAATATTTATTTAGAAAACAAGATAAAAAGTATATAAAATACGAAATAATAATAATAAAAATAATAATAATAATAAAATAAAAAATATAATAAATAATAAATAATTAACGGTACAGGTTAAGACCAGGAGGAGAACGAGCCCCAAGGAGGCATATGAATGCCTCTTCAGAAGCTCTAAGGATGACATGGGAATTAGACTCGGGGATTTGTTTGAGGATTTGTACCCTGAAACAATCATTGAAAGGGAGGTCATGGGAATTAGCATGGATAGCTATGGGTAGGTCTCTGCGCTGACCAACGGACGCCCTGTGATTGTTCATACGCAGGCTCAGCTTGGTTGAAGCCAAGCCAACGTAAAAAGCATCTCAACGAGTACACTCCAAACGGTAAACGCAGTTACAGGAAGTGCAAGATGTATCAGAAGGAACAGGATAGGAGTTGTTACTGAGAGGGGAAGTAAAGTAAGGACTGGAGTTATATATATATATATATATATATATATATATATCAATGATCAAACCACAATATGAAACAAGACTGAGATCTCTCAACTATAACAAGAGGTCTTCGTCAGAATCAAAAACCCAAATATATATATATATATAATGGAGTTGTCTGTATGTAACAATGTATTAGTTCATTAATATGTTTAGAATGGTGATTTGTATAAAACCTTGCATATGTTTTTAAGGTTTGTAGAATATTGAAGTGTTTGTAACAATGCAAGCGCTTTTTTTTTTATTTTGTTTGAATAAAGATATATACTTGAGCGATATGCTTGTAATACATGATCTACATTAAATGTTTGTTAAAATAGCATTCCAATGAAGAAATTTGAATTAAGTCCCATGTCAGTCAGCTTTTCACTAAATAAGTTGAATACAGCACAAATTTATATCGTATGATCATTTCGCCAAAGAAGTATTAATGTACGACATAAATGAGTTGTTTGGTCTTCTTTTTGTGATAGTTTAACTGGAATTTTGAACCTTTTGATTTTCCAACTGCGTCTATACCTAATATGTGAGATGGTTTATTCAAACTAAATTGCGACACCGCATGGCTGTTATATTCATTTTAATGCAACGCAAATATTTTTTCTTCTTTTCATTTTTGACAACTGTTTGCTTCCTTCATCAACAATCATTTATTAATATATTTCCTCTCTTCATTTCCTTTAATTCCAATTCTTATAAATTAAAATATGTTAAAATGAATTGTTTCAAGCTAATAATATTAAGTATAATTTTATTTCCGCTAAATAGTTAATTATAATAATTTTAATGATTCTAATTATATTTCCGCTAAATAGTTAATTATAATAATTGTTTAATTACACTCTCTTGCTCTTATTGTAATTTGCCATTCGTTTTAACTACATTGTTTTGACTCAGACAAGAGATGGATATTTTTTAATTGTCACTGGATTGATTGACAATTGATTGACAACTAATTGACACATAGAGCTCATTCCATAGACTTGAACCACTCTTTTAATGAAAAATTTTAGCACTTGGCTTCCATTATTATTTATTATTTTTTTAAATTAAATATTAAATTATTATTGTTATAAAGTAATTATAATTTACTACTGCCCATTACTTCTTTTACATCTTTGAAATCAAATTATTTAATATGACCTGTACAAACAGTTTAAGGGGTATCAGCATTTTTAATATTAAGTATGATAATTTATAATCAGTGTGACTGTAATTACATAATCTATATATATAAAGTTCGTGAGATTGTTTGTTTGTTTGTTTGTTCATCTATTTCCGTGGAGATAGAGACCTGAAATTATTATAAGCTTTACCTTTTCGTGATTGGTTTTGTTGTAGTTGTATTACATAATAACAAATAGTATTAGGGGGTCAGGGTAGCCGAGTGGATTGCCTACTCACCTCGACTTTCTAAAATATTTTTTAATAATATTTCTCATGCCGGGGTCAGGGTACTCTATAATATATAATAAAATATTACATAAGAGAGTAAGAATGAATAATTTTAGAAACAAACTTGAACACAACTGTCAGATAAAATACAAGGGTTATATTATATCATTAATGTTATTTTATGTTGGGTAAATAAAGTGAATATTTCAATTTAGAAGTTGTGCTTGTTTTAATTATGTTTGATTGTGTATATAACTTGAATTGATGTTTTATTTATTTTTTTTAAATCCATTTTTTTTGCATGCACCATATAGTTATATTTATTTATGTCATAAAATAAATCCTTTTTTTTTACTTTGGTTTTTTTGCTAAATGTACTTACTACGTATTAATCTTAAATCATGTTAAGAATACTATATCAAAAGCTTATGCCAAAGAAGAATCCGTCTTTGTGCCTTAATAACAAGAAACAACAATTAAAATTCTCCCTGTCATTAATGTTCAATGAATTTACTTCAATAACTGATGATATTATTTCTGAGTGACATATATACTATTAAATGTGATTATAGTAATGGGAAAATAGATTTATGAAATGGGATAATATATAAAAAGTTTCTTTTGTATTAATATAAGATTAGATTATATTGAACATTAGAAAAATGTGACAATATTAATATCATAATGGAGAATGGTAAGTTATAAATCTGAAATAAATGTGATTATATTAAACTATGTTATGTGTGACGAGATAGATAATGACGTCATGTTATTTAATGTATCATAACATGTTGATGTTAGTTTTGATTTAGAGTTACTTCGGAATAAACTTGAGTAACCGCTGCTGAGGGAATAAAATATGTGTTTACATTATGTGGTATGTGTATAATTATAAAGAGATTCTTTGAAGCTATTCAAATTGTTATTCTATTATATACATTTCTGATCTTTGAAAACTTTTTTTTTCATTCATGCCAAATCATGAAATTATAGAATAATTAAATATTTTGATTTGGTTTGTTTTGAAAATACAATATGGTGATTCGTTAAACCACAAAAATTTTGTTTTTTGTATAGATTATTAAGAGTATTTAGAGTAGGCGTCCAATTCAACAAATTTTATTTATTTTTTTTTTCAAGACTAATCAAAAATTCAAATTGTATGTATCAAATAAAAAGTTTATTGAAGACTAAGAGAAACAGTGCAAATCTCTGATGTCATGTTCCAATGAGGCTACTGACTGGAAAAGGAGAGGAATTCTGGAACAATTGGTAAGGTGTTGAATAAAAAACTTATTTTTTTCAAATACACTTTTAAAATTATGAAAGAAAAATCAAATTTAATGGCCACAAAAGGCATTAAGACTAAAGTCTGATTCCAAGTAAATAGACGGATTAATCTTCTCGGTTGATGCACTAAGAGTGAACTCTATGATGTCAAGTAGAAGAGTGAAAAATATCTCGCGTCTAATCGTAATAATACCAAATATGATGTCAAGCAGTCAGCAATGACGTATTACCTAAGGACTGCACTAATGCAGAACTATGATGTCAAGTAGGAGTAAAATGTCAGGAGAACTATGATGTCAGGCAGTAAAATATTTCGCGTCTAATCGTAATAATACTAAATATGATGTCAAACAGTCAGCAATGACTATTACCTATGAACTATGATGGCAAGTAGGAGACTTTAAAATATCTCGCATCTAATCGCAGTAATACTAAGACATGATATCAAGTTGTCAAGGAAACAAAAGACTGTAGTGCATCACTAGTACTAACTATGATATCAAACGGGGAGTCAAAAAATATCGCCGAAGAGATGCACTAATACTAAATTATAATGTCAAGCAGGAGATTGTAAAATATCTTCCCGCAAACTACCCTAACACTAAACTTTTATTTCAAGCAGGGTCCAGGAAATATTCTCTCATGTGTCACACTAATACTAAACTAAGAGTCAAAAAGGTAGAATGAAATATCACTCTGTTAGGTGGCTATATTAAATAAAATATGATGTCAAGCAGGGGTTACGAAATCGCCCTCCGGGTAGCAGTTGGTCCAAGGATTGCATTTCTGAAACACCTGATTTAGACAGTCATTTGAAAAAGCAAAGCCTAAAAGCTACAATATTTTATTTTGTAATTCTCTTATATGTTATCTCTGCTTTTGCATATTAAACGAATATATGGAGTCACTTTCATACCTCTGACATTTCATTTTTAATGTTTATAATTCTTTAGGTCTTAATTTTCCATTTCATATCATATGATATTTATATACATTCATTTTGTAATGTTATAATTCATGTTAGTCTTAATTTCCATTATTCATAGTTACTTACTATAATTACATGTTCATTGCTTACGTTACCAACAGTTATTGCTTTAACTACCTCCTTCCTAATACTTTCTGTCATCTTACCATCTTGCAATGAGCAGTCAATAATTCTCATTTTCTATTAGAATATGCTTTATTATACTAATTAAAACTAACAAACAGTACTAAAAAAAAACTAACAATACAAATATAATTAACTAACTGTGCTAGAAACTAATTGATTTCAACTTTTATATCTCATCATCAAGTTTGATAATGCAAGCTAAGTGTGAAGCATTAATAAATATTAAACTTAAAACTATGTAAGTGCATTTTGAATTACTGACTGAGTGATGCTTTCAAGGAGTAAGGAGCTGGGCTCGATGATCTGGGTTTGATGATCGTCTTCATCAAACCAGCTACCATTTCAAGACTCTCCGTCTCCTACAATTTTTAAACTATTATAGAACCTTTAATGATAGGCATATTATTATACAAGGGGTCTCCAGAAAGGAGGGAAATTTGAAGGCCGGATGAGAACATGAATAAAATCAATGATTTTAATATCATAAAATGCTTCTATTAATAATTTCTACTTTGATATCATTTTTTAATTGATACCCACATCATAGAAGGAAACAGGAAACAGCTAACAGACTTCAAAAGGCCAGTAAGGAGGTTAGAGGAGGCATCTAACCATTTCACAGTTGCAACAACATTATTAAAATAATGCCTTGTAATCGTTGAAAAAATAGTTTAGTATCACAACTACAGATTTTGTCAGTCCTCAAGTCGGATTTTTATTTTTGAAAAGGATAATTACTTGCCCTTGAATGTTTGAAAGCTGTTTTTTATTTCCTTCCACGATGTGGGTATCAAATAAAAACCTAAAATTAATCAAAAAGAGACCAAAATAGAAAGTAGCAAGCAAGCATTTTATTGAAGATCTCATCTGACCTTCAAATATCCGTCCTTGTAAAAGTTTTTCTTTGAAAAAATACATTTTGTTGACGTTTTGACAAAGTTTCTGCGTTTCTATCGAACCGTTTTGTCATTATTTCGCTCTCCCAGCTTATTCATCCATATCACAGATCATAACATCAAAACAAACTGTTGTCTTTTTACGTGAAAACTCTTTCACTGCATCTTGGGAGGAACCAGCCCTTGTTGAAGATAGAGGAAAACCAAAGCGTCTGAGATACGCTCGAGGTGGACCACGTGGAGGCGAGCTTCCACAACGCATTTATAGCGACTACCCTATATTAGTAGTTAGTTTATTTCAAATAGAAAATATTATATAAAATATTTCAAATGTTTATGTTATTATGTGTTTCACGTATATGATGATCGTCTTCATCAATGTTGTCTTGGAGTTACTCAACCAAGAGATCTATGCTAATGTTTATGTTGTGTGTATCTTCTGAAAACTTCTTAAAGATCCTCCTAGTCAAGTGGAGTCAAATAACTCTAGTTTAGTTCAAGTTGAATCGTATTTAAACCAAAATGAGTGGAAGGCAAGGCTCCATACACAGTTTTTGATCTCAGTTCACCAAGAAACAACTTTAAACCCTTCTTTCTTCATAATAAACAAACCATTTTATCATTTAATTATATGTAAATTACAAGATTTCACAATAAACACGTGAAACAGCAATCAATGTTCCAACCACAATAAGAAATGAAAAAAAAAAAAAGACTACGATCTTTCAAACGTAACAAGCGGTCTTGATAGAGTCGAAAATCTAACTCAAAATTGAGTTCGATTTTTGACTCTGATCAGGACCGCTTGTTACGGTTGAAAGATCATAGTCTTAGTGGTTTGATTATTATATATGATTATTAGCCAATATATATAGTCTTATTATATATGATTATTAGCCAATATAAATATGAGCCATCAAATGATCACACAACTCATAAGTTATTCGACTTGTCAGTAAGTATAACTAAAGGAGTAAGTCAATAGTGAGTTTTAATGAATTCCTAATACTGATCCCATAAAAAATATGGTTTATGGATTTCAAGGATATTAAGCAATATATTATAAAATATAAATCCTGTAATGATATAAGTAAACAGTAAGATATAATTTTTGCCTCAACCCTTTAACCGTAAAACCCTTTGGCTCAAGGTGATAAAGAAATCATCACCTTAATTGTAAAAATTTACAATAAAATTGATATAAATTAAAAATTATAATAAAAATTGTCTGAGCAGAAAATATTTAAAAGCACAAAGTTGTTTAAACATTTCGGACATAGAGTTTCTGAAACTTTCATCGCAAACATGATGTCACCTAAGTCCTTAAAATGATAAGATACGAACTATTATATAATACAGTACGTTTGCCTTGTTTTTACAGTTTAATATCCACGTGCCAATAATGTTAATACACTTTCTAAGCATTTTAGAATTAATTATTTCCTTTCAAAGATCTAAAAATATTTAATTTCTTCTCTGGGGCACAGTATGTGTTTGTGTGTGTGTGTGTGTGTGTGTTAGTGTGTGTGTGTGTGTGTGTGTGTGTGTGTGTGTGTGTGTGCGTGTATGATCTCGCGTATATGCACACGTGTAAATCAAAAACCCGTTTTTGACTCTGACGAAGACCACTTGTTACGGTTGAAAGATCTTAGTCTTGTTTTCCCATTTCTTATTGTGGTTTGATCATTGATTGTTGTTTCACATGTTTATGTGAAATCATTTTACACGTGTGTGAAGATGTGTGTTTAAGTACTCACTTGTCACATGATAAGTATAAGCCCCGCACTTATAATTATTCTGCTAAAGGCAAGCACGTTACAATTGACTGATTCCTAACACATAAAAATATTTATTAATAATAAAAATAATAATTTTACTGGTAAAATACATTACATACAAACTAATTTTCCTTGTTATCCTTACAAACTTTGGGCATGGTTCCGTTCTGGTTACATCAGAATATATAAAATGTATTATTAAGTTAAAGCAACAGAACTAGTTCTTTTTTTTTTAGAATAGAAGATGTACCCCAATTTTGTTGAATTAGTTGACTTTCATTTTACTAGATTGTTTATAGTCACGGTTAATACCAAAAGTTAATGTACAGAAACGCTGGCAGGTATTAGTGAGTAGAGAACACAATAAATCCAAAAGAATTTAATTGTGTTAAAGTCCTCTTCTTCTTATCTTTAAAACTTTGAACAGAAGCAGATTATATAAAACTAAATTAAAATTATAGACCTCCCTGTTTTGCCGTTGTTTTAGTTAACTGTTTCTTTAGTTTTGATTAAAGTTTTACATCGGTTCTTTTTAGTTTAGAGAGCTTATTTCTAATATTTAACTACTCTTTATCTCAAAGAAATAAAATATCTCATCTTTCTGTTCTACTAATTTTTTATAGGAGTAATATTATTATAATTTCATGTATTTGTATCTTCTGTATTTGAAATCACCGATATTTTGCAATAGTAAGTCTAGGGAATAGGAAGAAATGTATGTGCATTTTTATTAAATATATCTGTTTCTCAGATACACCATCCTATCGTATCTACACAAACTTCCTTAAGATATTCAGACATATCATTTCTGGACAGCAATGCAAATAAAATAGAACGCAAGTGATTTCACTTCTGATCATATAGGCAACTTTGAAATCTGTTATAGAAGAATATTCAATAAATACAACTAAAAACTGGTGTTAACAGCATGTCGTTCGAATTTTTAATAAAATCTTTTCGTATATACATAATTGTTGAGAACTAACTTTTATTACTACAATGTTTACAAAACTTATACTGTTGTAAACAAGCAAATGTTTTACATTTCTCACTAGTTTACAAAGTTAGTTTGTTTCTAAAGTTTACTCGAAGCCGTATTTAATTTTTACACCAAGAAATAATGTAAATTGTGTTAATACAAGAGTTTTCAAGTATGTTAACTTTGAATAAATGACTCCTTTTCTTATCTGTTCATTCCTTTTATTTGTAATTCTATTAACATCATTAAAGGATAGATTATTTTTTCGGTACATAACAAACCCATGGAGCTTACTGCTAAATAATAAAGATATAATGTTTATTATTTTAAATGTTCTGCGTTATGATGAACCAGAAAGAAATCCTGCTAAAATTTATACTTTATACTCATATGCAGCTGTGAAATATAACTTTTTTTTCATTATGCACAAATCAAGAGCTCTTTGATTCACATATTATGTAACAGATCATTTTGTCATAGATATATAACAAATAAATTTAATTTATAATATTTATAATTAATTGTTCAATTTACGAAGGCTAGATTTTTGCTGTTATCAAAATTATAAATTTATATTTATCAGTTATATTTATATACTCAGTTATAAATAAAAATTGTTATTTATAAATATGTTTTCCTTATCTCCACCACGTATATTTAACACTTTTTTTCTTTTTTATCGAGGTTTGGTCTAGCTTTAATAATTCAACACCTTTAAGCCGACATTTCGTCTATATTTGTAGACATTATCAGGGCTACATCAACACAGAATTTAATTACAATAAAATGAAACATAATTATATTTCATTATTTAATTAATACACTTATTAATTAATTACACTTATAATTATTATAATATTTAATTAATAGAAAAATATCAAAGAAATTATTGTATATTGCTTAAATAATGTAATATAATTATGTTTCATGTTATTGTAATTGAATTCTGTATTGATGTAGGCCCGAAGATGTCTACAAATATAGACGTACGTCGGCTTAAAGGTGTTGAATTATTGAAGCTAGACCAAACCTCGATAGAAAAGAAAAATAGTATTTATAAATATAAACTTTTTGAATAAGGCTTTCTGTGTTGATGGTTTCCTGAAAAATGTTTGTAATAGTCATTTACGTATACACAACAAAAAATGTAAAGCACTAATAAATTTCATTTTGTTAAAAAGGCATTTTTATTAACATCTTTGGACTCAAGCAATTTATATTTCAATATATCTGAAACAGCTATCTTGATTAGACAGAATTAAAGCTAATATTTTAATTTTCACATATTTTCAAGTAAAAGGTACACAAGAAAGTGGATAATATTCCCACTGCAAAGCCAACTTTTTGGTTCTAAGAGTTTTCAAATTAAAAGTGACAATCAATTACGTAATTACACGTAATTTCATTTACAGGATTATAGCAGTAGTAGGTAACGGAAGGAAATAATTAAATAGTTCCTCCTTCAGAAAATTTATAGGATCAGTTACAAATACATTAAGAAAAAGGATTGTTATTTCCAAACTAATCAATCTATATTCAATTTTAGTTTGTCAATCAATCTATATTAACACTTTTTACTTTACAAATTCAATATAATGAATTTTTTATATACCTACGTTAAATGTTATCAAATAATAACCTTAAAACCGTAAATAACCATTGGTATGTCATATGAATCAAACCGAAATTAAAATAAATTTTATAAGGAAATTATGTTCATTAATCATAGTCAATCTGCACATATATGGCAATGAATGAGATTTAGAAATCAATTTATTAATTAATTTGGTTTTTATAAATTAGTTTTTATTAATAGAATTTTTGACCCTCCATCGATATTTATATCGATTTAGCTTTGAAGGGTGCTAAAAAAATAATTCAACAGAAAATACCAATACTTCAGCAGAGCCCCATTCATTGTCAAATTCTATAATTTTACTGTATCATGACTCATTGGACCCCCTTCCTAGATTAGCCAAACAACTTGATATTAATATAGTGTTTTCTAACCGTAAAAACGTGGGCAAAATGTTAATAAAAGACTCACCCAGTGAATTGGAGTCCGGTGGTATTTATAAAATTCCGTGCAAAAATTTCCATAACATTTATATTAGTCAAACTGATAAATCATTAAAGAAACATATAAAACAACACCAATACAATGTAAGTAGACAGGAAAAATGTAGCGCCTTATTCTTGCAAATAAACAATGAAAATCATCATATTGATTGGACCGGAGCTAAATTTATAACCTATGAAAAATCAATGTTGTTAATAAATATTATTGAATCGTCTCTAATTAAATTTAATAGATCAAATATTATAAACATTAGTAACGGTCTCTTCAAACTTGATACTTTCGTTACGAGTGCAATAGTCTCTTCTAAGAGGGTTGACAGCTAGCGGATAGTTTTTTTACTCTTTCTTACTGTACTCCTTTGTTTCCCCAAACATCCCTTTCTGGACATTAGTCCTTTCCTGCGCTTTCACCCTTTTAAAATACCACTCTTCTCAACCCTTCACCAGATGTTCTCTGCATCTAGTGCTTCAGTTGGGTTTTTGACTCTGACGAAGACCGTTTGTTATGGTTGAAAGATCTTAGTCTTGTTTTCCAATTTCTTATTGTGGTTTGATCATTGATATATATTGATATATATATTATGTTCTTTTATTCTAACCGCTTGTTTTTTGTTCATTATTGACCTTTGACCTTCTCTTTATATTAACCTCTACTATCCTCTTAATCTATTTAGAGCAATGACTAAGCATTAGTCATCGATTTTAATTTAACATGTCACTTGGCCAACTCCTTTTCCAGTTGAACCTTGTTAGCAGGAGGTTAGTTCGTAGGATCGAATCTCTCAGTCTTAAGATCGTGAATGCCGAGACTGCAGTTAATTTTAATGATACTTGTTTAAAAGAGGATCTGCTGCCTATTTATACAAATATATATATATATATATATATATATATATATATATACTTTTTCGATGAAAATACGATCCGAAATGGACAAATACACTTAAATGTACATAAAGAAACATAGAGAAATTAAAAACACAAACATACAGTCTCTAGTTTTCGGTTGAACCGTTTTCAGGAGAGATAAGAGAGAGAAACCAAGCGCACTGGTACAGAGAGCTTGGTTTCCCACTCTTATCTCTCCTAAAGACGGTTCAACCAAAAATTAGAGACTGTAAGTTTGTGTTTTTAATTTCACTATGTTTTTTATGTACGTTGAAGTATATATATTATATATATAAGTACAAAATGAAACGCATCAAATTATAATTTATTTGTATTTGGATAAAAATTTTATTATTAAAGTCACAATTAAAAGCAATAAATGATTTTTTAACTGAACATTGTTTTGCTGACGAGATCTGAGAATGTTAGTGAAGGTCGTCAAAGATATGATGAGAAGGAGGATTGTTATTGTTTCGTGGAGAAGAAGTCTTGCAACAAAAACTTAAAGTAACTCTGCTTTTTGAATTGTTTCCCTTTGCTTTCTTTCCGTAACTCTGGAGCCTTTTTAAGATTCACTGGACCTTGTCTCAGAAAACTTCTCAAATGCTTTTTGCACTCTACATGTTGGCTTATGTGGGTGTCTTCCTTCATCAATTAGGTCATTTTCAGATTCAGAAAAGTTATGGAAATTATATTAATTATTCTTAATCAATCCTCACATATATGGCAATGAAAGAGATTCCAAAATAAATTTATTAATTAATTTAGTTAATTTGTCAAAATTAATAGAATTATTGATAAAATTATCAACTTTGTAAGATTATACCTTAACCAGAAAATTATACCTTAACATTGAATAAACATTTTGTCATTTAAAATGATTTCGATTTTTTCTAAGAACCTAATTTTTATTTAAGATCATAGTTACTTTTTAATTATATGTATTCGTAATTTTTATGGTATTATCGCCTTTATGTTCGCGATAAAAGGCAATAAAACATTAATTTCTACCATCAACTTTTTTCTTTTCGGCAAATCTAAAAAAATCAGGAACTGAAAAATTAATATTCACGAACTGAAACATTTTCATGCAGAAAATGTATATATAGGAGAGATGTTGATCAAGCGATGTACCATGATTAGTAATATAATAATCCATTTTCAACAGTTATACATCATATAAGATTGATATAACCTCATTTCAAATTAGCTAATTTAGAATATTCATGAATTTAAATAGTTTATTGTTTCCAACACACACACTTGTAAGTTTCCGGCTTTAGAGCTCAATATATGCGGTTTTTCTCAATTATTTAGATCTTAATTTGTCACTTTACGATACATGCTTTCAAGAAAATTTTAAATTTGGAAGAAATTATGGCTGAATCAAATAAATATGTAAAATGTAATGTTTTACACAAAATATGCCTCTTATGGGGTCAGAAAAGTTATGTGCTGCTGATACAAAACCCTGGGTACTGTTTAAGTCAAAGTATTATTATTATCATCAAGCGATTAGGATAAAAGAACCCGTAGAAACAGCATACAACTCATTTAATTATTTCGACCGCATCGTCATCAGGAGAAGAAAAAGAAAATGATCAGTTCTGGTCGGCTGGCTAAGAGCAACTAACCATAGTAATAATAATATTATTATTGTATTACGTTAATATAATGTTTAAATTTATATATCGTAGTAGTTGCTGTTCAATAGTCATATACCTCTAATATTTTGAAAGGAATCAGTGATTCAAGAAAGCCTGTGACCGGTGACGGAATATATACCAGACTCGATGGAAAGGAGAGATAGGAGACACTATGAGAGAACACAAAGCGGATTACTAGATGTTTTTGACTAGTCCAGCAAAGATAGTTCTGGAGCTGCTGTAGTGCTGTTATTTACATCTAGCTGAACTCTTTGCAAGTAAAGTAGCTATTTCTGAGAAGTGGAATCCCTTTCTTCACCGTTTAGGAATTCACCGGTTGAAGCTTGAAGAGCTTAAAGGAAAGGATTGTTCAAGGAATTTTGAAAAGTTCGTCCCTTTGTCTAAGTGAACATGAATACTACCTTCACCCATTAGTATTCTTTGTGATTTTTGTTGTTATTTTTTTCATTTTGCTTTTTAAGAATATAATCATCTTTTGTATAAATAAATAGAAATTACTTTTCATAAATCAATTATAATTTTTTAAATAGGTTTTGTAAATCTGTTGGTCCTTTATTTTTTATTTTGTTTTAAAAAAAAGGATATCAATTTTTTAACAGTTTAATAGAATTTAAAGAAGTAGTTGAATTGAATTTAAAAAACTTCGGGGTTCAACAATCGTGCACTATTGCATAAGTGCACTTAAAACCGAAATTTCGTTGTCACGTTGGTTGGTATATGGTACGGGTTATTACATATAACAGTGGAACTATTGACAAAAAGAATTTCGGTTTGCCCATTGGCTGGTATATGTTACGGGTTATTACATATATGCAAAGATGGATGCAATCTAAACCTTCTTATATATTGTTGTTTTACGTTTCCATCCAGAATTAATCAAAAACAATTGAAATAATTTAAACCTATATTAAGTTAAAATCCTGAACAAACTAAAGAATATTAAATGAAACTAAATGTTATTTTGCATAAATAATTCAACAGTATCTTCTCAACAATAACACTTAAAATTTGTTCATTTCTACTATTTAGAGCTAAAATATAAATTACGTCAATATTTATTATCAAATTTAATGAAGAGAATTAATTGATAGTGAATTCGCTGAGGTTGAAATAAATGTTACAAATTCATTGTTCATTTCATTTGCCTTAGGACAAATAACCAGGAAAGTAAAACATCTGCTAACCAATACCATTTTAATATAAATTATTTGAAATTAATTTCTATCAGGTTGTATTTGTTATAAAACTGATAATATATCCTAAATTTAATGAATTTTTAATAAAGCGGAAATGGCTCATTTGTTATTTTTTGATTGCTTCAAATTAAAACTTATGTTCCGTACGATTAAGGGTAATTTACTTAGGTAAGTTATGAATACTGAATCATAGAATTGAATGCAATTATGATACAAATGTTTTATTAAACGGCTTTGTTCGAGTGGAAATTATTATCATTACTCCTTACATATTCAAATCAAGTAAGATATACCATTAGCTGTTCTTGTAAACAACTGATTGCTTTGTTTAAACTGTTTTACCATTTGGTCATATTTCATTCTGTATTGATTGAATAAGAGGTTTGCAGTTTCAATTGTAAAATATCGTACAAAAAAGCAGAGCAGATCAATAGTGTCTCAAGTACAATATCTCATCCAAAGGCAAGACATTGTATCCTGAAATTGATCAAGTTAAAAAGTATTTATATTAAATTAATGATTTAGGTAGCTTTTAAAATAAGTAGGTTACTTGATATTTTTATTGGTCTATCTAAACACCGAAAAATGTTCAAAATCTCAAACACTAATGTAACAAATACAAAACAGGTTTTTTCAGGATTAGGCACAAAATTAATTACTCCAGATAACTTGCCGACGTTTCGTCGAATACAAAGTAAGTTTTTTGAGGATGAGGTCCAAAATTAATTATATTACTCGTCGACGTTCGTCAAAAACTGTTCAAAATTTTCAAGGCTAAAAACGGAATTTTTACTCTGCGAAATGTCGGCGAGTAATCTGGAGTAATTAATTCTGAATATAATTATCATAAATCACATTTTTTTTTTTCACTCCACACACCATATAGCATACATCGAATACTTCTAAACGCTACATACAAAAGACAAACCATACCTTCACATGCACTTTCATCGTTAACTATACAGACCCAAGAATACACGGGTGCCTATAAAAAGAAAGTGTCACACACATATACCATTTACAGGAACTTGTGCGCCTGCACCACAGACCACATACATTCACACAACCATACACAGTCACTTACACGTATCACAGAGCATACCTCAAACACATAGACGTTCACATACTCATAACAAACAGAAACACAAAATACATCGAATATACAAAATATATATATGCAAAAACTATATGCCATACACAGGTACTTCCCCTATATCAATTGTAACATCTTGGTCACTTGAGTTACTTTCCTGCTCCAATATTATTCTCCTATTATTCTGTCTATTTATCTATATCCAAAATATTAAACCCAAATTAGAAAAGGTGAAAAACAGTTAAAATTCCTAAGTAATAACAGGAAAAAAATATAACTTCGACACTAAGACAGTTAGGGGATTTCAGAAATACGTTCCCAACACAAAAAAAGTTTTATATGAAAATTAATAAAGCGTTTCTAACACGTAGTGTTCTTCTTCAGTTTTACATCCAAAAAAACCTGAACTTAGATGTAAACCTGAAGAAGAACTCAAAGTGTTAGAAACGCTATGTTGATATCATATTAAAAAATTTTGTGTGAGACGTAATTTTTGAAATTTCCAATATGAATAAATACCACACTATAACAGATTGCACAAGTAATAAATTAAGACTCAGGCAGTTTTCAAGATAAGTGAGAGGTTGTACAAGTCTTGATATCTTTATTAATGCGCATTTTTTTATCATTAATGACTCTCCGTTTCCCATTAAATATGGCTCATTTTCTACTAATGTCAATGACAAACCGAAATATATCATACAATAGGCCGAAAAAACGAACAATGAATGCCGGCTGTTGAAATGTAAAATTGGCTTTTAAGTGGTTCTTCGATACTTATTATATATATTGATATCTAAATTTATACATTAAGTCTATCTTTCACGTTATAATATTTTATATTTTTTCCTTCAAATATATATATATATCTCTTTTATCATGAAATCTCAGCCGTTTACAAAGTAGATGTAATTTAATGTCTCTTAATGGAGCCTTAAATTTATGAAGGCCATTATTTAGTGAAATCAAATATCTGCTACAACCCTGAATAATGAGTTTATTCTGAGATAGCTTTGTATCCTAAGCAAGTCTTAATTTATAGCTTGGCCTCTAAATCTAATCAAATTCCCTTACCTTATTTTACTACTAAGTAATATTGTGTCACATTCGTAAATCTACAACAGTCTCTTCCATCAATCAGAACACCCTCTCTCATTAAAACAACTTTTGTTCCCATTCTTTAAACCCTTTTGACCAATTACAGATAATTTCACATTTACTAACGAAAGCATTTATTTCAAACATTTCAAATCTATTTAACAACAAAGGACTTGCTGATTAATCGAGCAGATGTTTAAAGCTAATAATTCTAAACGCCAAACTTAAAGTGATAAATAATTTTAATTTAGTTTCATCTCATTTTTACTTGTTCTGTTATTTTATTCTTGTTTTATTTTTACTTGTTGTACACGCATGTGCACACACATACATAGACATACACTCAGAAACAGACAAACATAAATACAAACACTCGCACACACATCAATATATATGAAGTTATTATACTACAAAGACACACATATTTGTTTTATATACATATATGTATATATATAAAGATTTCACATAAACACGTGAAACAACAATCAATGATCAAACCACAATAAGAAATGGGAAAACAAGACTAAGATCTTTCAACCGTAACAAGCGGTCTTCGTCAGAGTCAAAAACCCAACTGAGTTGGGTTTTTGACTCTGACGAAGACCGCTTGTTACGGTTGAAAGATCTTAGTCTTGTTTTCCCATTTCTTATTGTGGTTTGATCATTTATATATATATATATATATCATATATATATATATATATATATATATATATATATATATATATAGAAGTTGTAGGGTAACAAGCTAATTAAATGGTCTCCACATATAAAAATTCAATCGTATAATCAACACGTTTCGAACACGTAGTTTTCTTCTTCAGGCATTAACTAAAAATAGAATGTCATCACAGAGTTCTCTATAGTACAAGTGAGTGTTTGTGATACAACTGACTGTGAATAGGATGGAAGTGGGTGAGGGTATGGAGGTACATCTGTTTAATATTGGAAGGCAGGTACATTTCTTTGTTATTTTATTTCCCTACTAATCGGGTATCCTTAAGTTTTTAGGTTAAAATCAAACTCTCAAGTGCAAATGTGTCGGTTTTTACTTACAACCATTTTTATAGCCCTATGGCATAAAAAAGTATATAAAAAAATGAAATTAAAAACACACACTTACAGACTTCTTTGGTTTCGTCAGGAGAGACAAGAGAGGGAAACGAAGCGCACTGACCCAGAGACGGTTGCAGACAGTATAAAAGTATGTGTATGAATATATATATAAACTATATTGACACAAAAACACTCAGAAATGAAACAGAAACTCACTACTAGATTTCAATGTCATCGTCATATGGAAGATAGAAACGTATCGCTCCGCAGGCAGACAACGACTCATATATATATATATATATATATATATATATATATATATATATATATATTTTTTAGTCTTGTTTTCCCATTTCATATTGTGGTTTGATCATTGATTGTATTTCACACGTTTATGTGAACTCTTTTTAGTTATATATATATATATATATATTATTTATATATATATATATATATATTAAAAGAAACGGTCCAGCGGACTTTTTTAAATAAAATAAATTCAAAACGAAGGAAACACACAGAAAGACACAGACATAACTCCCATCGATATTTCGACCATCGTCGTCATCAGGAGGTGTGAAGGGCGAAGAGTCCCGCAGGAAGGCACCGCCCTGCCTGCCTGATGTGAGTTATGTCTGTCTTTCTGTGTGTTTCCTTCGTTTTGAATTTTATATATATATATTCGTTTTATTTTATATATATATATTTGGGGAGCAGGCCTTCATTGATACAAGTTCTATTAAAACCTATGCCTATTTCCATTTTAACACATTTTTGAATTAATTTTTCAAATTTTTTTACCTCTGGCTTCCATAAGTTCGGGACAATATATTATTATTATTATTATTATTATTTACACGAATAAAAATTTTGGAGAACTGATGTATCTTGTTCCGAACTTGGAAGCCAGAGGTCAGAAAATTTGAAAAATTAATTCGAAAATGTGTTTAATGGAAATAGGCATAGGTTTTAATAGAACTTATATATATATATATATATATATATATATATGCATTTTTTCGTTCGGAAATACATAAATCAAAAGAACACACGTACAGTCTCTTTTAAGAGACTGTATATTGTAACTTATAGTTTATATTGAACTATATATATATATATCGGGAACTGACCGAGTCCCGATAAACTTTAGTTTTGTTTGCACATATATATATATATATATATATATAGTTGTAAAGAAAACAGAAGAAGAAATAGTGTTTTGTTAATAAGATGAAAAGGAAGAGGATTAATGAGACGGGTGGCGGTGAGGTGTCAGAAGGTCTAAGGTGAGGGTTGAGAAGACCATTAATTCCAGCCTGGCTGAGACCAAGTGATTGAATTCTACCTCCCAGCTGCACGAGTCTTTCCTAATTACTCAATCCATTCAAATCAGCTTTTCCACAGTATTTCACCTAATACAGGTGCTAATAGAACAACTCTGGACAAACATTATTAGTTCCAAGTATAATTATATTCATAAATTGATTGATGTATATTATGATTTGAATATTCATTGTTATGATCAGACACCCATGCACGGATCCGCAAAAGTAAATTCTAGTTGATATTAACACCATAATTAAGAATATACTGGATTATATACTTTCTATACAAACTATTTAGAAATGAAAGTTGTACATTCGGGTTAAAATGTTTGACTCAAGTTTTCAACAGAAGAACAGGTTTCATAGGTCTCCTGATTCAAATAATATAAGTTATTATATTATATAATATATTATATTATATTATATTATAACACTATATTGGTCTGGCTTTGTGTCATTATTTCAATGTGTGTTTGAACAGAATATATCATGACATTAAAGAATTATAATCCCCTAAATTCAAATATAAGTTTCTGCTAACCTTCAGAAGGAATAGTAAACTCCATGTTGTAATTTCACTCTTTCAAGTGATGCTTTATATTTAGAGAAAAAATCATACAGCATCCCGACAGGGTATCCTGTCAGATCTGATTGTTTTTTTTTCGACTTTTGATTTTTACTTAATGTTTAATGTAAATGCTCAGAAATTTCCTTCCAAAATAATGGGAAGCCCAGAAATTTCCCTCGATAGCTAAAAATTCAAAGAACTATTGTCTAAAAGTTATAAACGAAATTCAAAGGAGTTTTGTTTACATTTATATGGATATAAAACAAATGAAAAACCTGCATATATATTAAAATGAAATTAAAGTCAAATTGATCAAATACATGCAAATTTAACAAGAAAGTATCAATAGTACTGCCGAGAAACAATTATCGCGACCGGAACATATCAGTTACTGTTTTTAATTAGGTAAATGACACTCTGTGGTGTCCACACCAGATTTATTCAGTAATGCGTTATTCATGGAGTTTACTTTAGTAACCTCTTCACGTCACTAGGAAATGTTCTACTATGAAAAAAATTGTATGATAAATATAAGGAACAAGATGCCTTCAAAAAAAAATTATTGGTATGTTAATTATTCTTAAACTGAGAGGTGTTCTTAAAATAATTGTATTCAGATATGTTCCAGACAGGTTTGAGCAGTCATATTTGTGACTAGGAACATAATTTCAGTATATTTAGACACTGGGATAGTGTCTAACAATGAAATATTATTCATAAATAATTGAAGAAACCACAATGTTTTTAATGGTACCTGTTGAAAAAAACCCATGAATGAACTTGCCAGAAAGTTTCTTGAAAAATAATTATGTTCAATTTTGTCAATATTGCAACGTTTCAAATTGATGTAATCGGAGAACTTTTGAAATATAGAAGTAGAAGTAAACTCTATGATATAGAATTTTCAAAGTAACATAGACATACGAATCAAATGAATATTTGTCATTTGTATGAATAAATAAATACAAATCTATTGTGTATCAACTAATACTGCATCAGTTACTAAATGTTTTATAAGTTTTTCTTTTCGAAGAAAATATTTAAATAATGGACCTATAGCTGAGGGGGCTGTATAGCTTTGAAATTTCAACATTTCAGCGACACTGTTTTTCTGATTACTTGGCAATTCTAAACAGAACAAGAGTATTATTAAACATAGTATAAAAATATATTTAAAAAAAATAATATAATTTGAAATATTGATGAGTTACATGACATATTACTGATACTAACGAGTAGAGGATGCAAACTGAAGCACAATTGCAAGGAAGAGAGTAGAGATGCTGCATTGTAGTACTGCCATAATCATATCATCTATGTTTAGATTGACAGGTCTTTGGTTTAATTGTCTAGTTTTCCCAACCTTACGAACAATATTCCTTTTTAACCTGATTCCCATCTTTTACTTTGGTAGACAGCTAAGTGGCTGTAACTTTATATACTCTCAAGATGCACCCCAGTGAGTTTATTTAAATTACGTTCAAGTTACTAAAACAGTTAAACATTTTAAATCACCAGTTAGAAACTCACGAGTTCCGTAAACATAGTAAACTTTAGCATTAATCGGTCTAATGAACATCTACTACCCGCATTTATATACCAATATGTTCAAATGTACCACTATTTTTTCTGTTCATATGAAAATGTGTACAGTGTCACGAGTTCATTCATACTAGACAGTTGTTGTTAAAATCAATAGACTATTTTCTTATAAAAAATCTTTAATGTAATACTTGGGTTTTCTGTTCCAAAATTTTAAACTTCTACCTATGAAAAATGTTTTAAATAAAAACCGAAATGTTGGCAATGGGAGTTTAATTTGAACCTGACTGACCGAGTCGTGATAAACTTTAATATTGTTTCTATTTCGCGGTTGATACTTTTATAAATATTTATATTTGTATAAGTTGGCAGTAGATCTTCATCCAAGCATACATTGTTGAAAAGCAGAGCAGATTCTGCATTCACGACTTTTTTAAGTAGATGTTCTTTTTTCCTAATTACACTTCTATGTTACAGAGGCAATGCTAATATGTGTCAAAGTTTATTTTAAGTGTAATCTGTCTTGCCGAACCGTTTTTCGTTTATCACTATATATATATTTATAGTGTCCCATGTTCATTCAAACTAGACAGTTGTTGAAATCCACAGACTATTTGAAGACGGAAAGATAACCGAAACGATCGAGAATTGTAACTTTTTTGTTTTCTAGTGATAACTTTAATTATATATATACATATGAAGATCTACTTTTATATTATATAACATTGTATATATTGCCTATTATATATTCATCATCTTAATATATCATATTAATACTGAATTATACCTATAAGGATAAAATATCTTAAAAATGGTAACAATTAGATGATACATCTGAACAGCAAATTCTAAAAAAGTGTTTTTTAATTTAATTCCTTTTTTTAAGAGATAGTGTAATGTTATGATCATAGCGAAGAGTGGTCTGTGGTACATGCGCACTAGGTGGCATTTTGGTAAGAGTTGGTCTAACAATTTCATTAAGTTATGTTGGGTTGCAGTGGCAGTCCAACGAGAAAGCACATAGAGGACAAACGTTATTTGATTATGGAAGAGTAGGTGAACCCTAAATTGTTTTAGTTCTAAGCTATTTGACGGTCGATACATACTTCAATTTAAACGAATTAAAAGGAAGGTGGCACACAGATAGACAAAGGAAAAATTCACTTCTATATTTCGATGATCGTCGTCATCAGGAGACGCAGAGTCCCACAGGATGTCTATTCTGCCTCGGCTGCCCTGCCTTCTTACGGGACTCTGCGCCTCCTAATAACGACGATCGTCGAAATATAGAAGTGAGTTATTCCTTTGTCTATCTGTATGCTACCTTCCTTTGAATTTGTTGTTACTTAAAAGTCCTAAATACTAATCTAATTATCTAATGTTACATATTTTGTCATATGTAACTTTCGTCATATGGAACTTTCGTCATACATATATATAATTTTTGTCATATGTAAGTTTCGTCATATGTAACTTTCGTCATTTCTATCTAATTACTGTATATATATTTATATATATCAATGATCAATCGACAATAAGAAAATAGGAAAACAGGACCAAGATCTTTCAACCGTAAAAAGCGGTCTTCGTTAGAGTCAAAAACCCAACTGGAACACTAGATACAGAAAACATGTGGTGAGGAGTTGAGAAGAGTGGGAGGGAAGAGTGGTATTTTAAAAGGGTGAAAGAGCAGGAAAGGACTAATGTCCAGAAAGGGATGTTTGGGGAAACAAAGGAGTACAGTAAGAAAAAGTAAAAAACTATCCGCTAGCTGTCAACCCTCTTTGAAGAGGCTCTGACGAAGACCGCTTGTTATGGTTGAAAGATCTTGGTCTTGTTTCCCCATTTTCTTATTGTGGTTTGATCATTGATCGTTATTTCACGTTTTTATGTGAAATTTTTATATATATATAATCTTTAAAAACAGATTATTGATTAGTCTACACTTTCTAAAAATCAGTGGCAAATAAACAAAAAGAATAGTGGAGCATTTGAGTGTTGCATTTGGGATGGCAGTAACTTATGATTCACCACTCACCCCTGTCGTTGGTGCTGATCGTTTCAGAGAGATCTGTTTGGTGACCTATTATTGGAAGTAAAAAGCTTTTGTTGAAGATCTTTTGAAATAAATGGCACTGGATTTGGTCAATAGCTGCATATCATGTGACCATAGTTCACATTTGATTTCATTGTCCTTCAAACATAAACATCACAGTGAATTCATTTTTTGTATAGTATAGCAAGAAATATAGGGACCCCCATTCAATTTTACTCTGATTTTTAAATAGTAAAAATAATAATACAAATTGCTGCTAAAATGGATGCAAAGGATATTTCTTTGATATAATGTATATTATTTATAATAGAAATTTTATATAATATCTCACTTATACCATCAGCCATATTGAATTTAAATTTCATATAAACATTCTCATAGCAGTTAGTAAAATCAATGACAATAAGGAAAATTTAAATCAGGAAAATCCTCTTTTTTAAACTTAATTAAACATTTTTAAGAAATTTATATCGTTGAGTATGGCAATGTTACTTTCTCAATCATTCTTGTTTATGAAGCCTACTTCAACACTAAAAACTAAAATACAAACACACCAACATACATGTCCCATATATCACAATATAATCTTGTACCTTTATTCTAAGGCGAATATACAATATCTTAGACTTGTATGATTATTACTAGAAAACTAATTAACAATCCTACTTTCATGTGTTCATACTGAACCGATTTTGATCAAATCTGTACTAAATTATAGTAAAAAAATATAGTCTTCGAACAGTACAACTAATTGTTTGTATTACTTGATAAGTGCACTATTATCTAATAAGTAACACAATAAGTTGCCTATTAAACAAAAAATAGCGGTGACACTAACGAACACAAACACATAAACATACACGCACGCCCTCCACCCTCCAACCATATGAAGTCTTTAAACAAATGAAGACGTTCGTCTTAGTAACGTAGACATTCGCAATGTAGAAGTAGTTACACCGTCATTTTAACTCTTCTGCACACACACACACACACACACACATATATATATATATCCAGTGATAAATGGTTATCATATATATATATATATATATATATATATAGTTATCCAGTGATAACCGCTATCTTCAAAGCCTTGTTTAGTTGTAAACTTTCTGCGAAATTCTTTTATTCGATTTCTGTGATTTTAATCTAAGAATTTGGATAATGTAAGACTAACCTGATGATGACTAAAGAATAGTCGAAAGCTAGTTTTTATAAGTAAGTCTTGAAAGTTATGTCAAATTCTTTATCTGTGATGTTGTTTTCAATATGATTCAGTTCGAAGTGATTCAGCTGTCTTAAAATTGTCCATATTTATTAAAGTGTTTCAAAAAAGTGTCTCAATGTTCTTTGGGCAACTGATTTGGGAATTACCACCTTGTATTCGTAAGACTGTCAGGAGACTGGAACAGCTTAGTTTGAAAGTCGTTAATGCCGAAGCTGCGATACATTTCAACAAAATATGCCTCCAAGAAGATTTGCTGCCAACCTATACTAATATATATATATATATATATCAGATTGAATTTACGGCCTATTGTTTTTTTAATAATTTTTTGAATCCAAAAAATTAATTATAATATATATATATATATATATTATATATAATATATAAAGATTTCACATAAACACGTGAAATAACGATCAATGATCAAACCACAGTAATAAATGGGAAAACCACACTAAGTTCTTTCAACCGTAACAAGCGGTCTTCCTGAGAGTCATTTGGGTTTTTGACTCTGACGAAGACCGCTTGTTACGGTTGAAAGATCTTAGTCTTGTTTTGCCATTTCATATTGTGGTTCACGATTCACGATTGTGGATTCACGATGAATCACAAACACAGAACTAAGGAACAAACACACTTACGGTCTCTAATTTTCGGTTGAACCGTCATCAGGAGAGTTGAGAAAGGGACACCAAGCGCACTTGTGAAGCGACGGTTGGGTCTCCAACCAATTCATCATCATCGTCAAACGTTTGTTGTCCTTTTGGATCGTTTTCCTGTTTACAATATATATATCCTTGATTCGGTACTCAATACTGGTAATGTAACTTACTTTCGCTATGGTCATAGTTTTATTTTTATTCTGGAATATGTATATTAAATATTATACTATCAAGAAATATATAAAACATTCCTGTCAATAAAATATAGCTTACAATAAAGTTCATATTTCTTTTAAATACTTACAGTTATGTGTGTCTCTAAATGGCAACAATTAACATTATATATGGTTTATTATGATGGTAAATAAGTATTATATATAAATAATATCCATCTTCAGTACACCTCTATAAGAGAACTACATATAAATTTAATTTGGTTAACTATTTTTTTGTTAAATTATAATTGCTTTGTGTTGCATAAGAAGAAAATATGACGTCCCTTAGAACTATATTTGTTTCTTTTTTCAATATACGCTAAGTTTGAATCTTTAAACTTATTATTAACATAATTCAGTTTATTTTGGTTTTGCATTAGTTTATTTAATTATATAATATTAATACAGTTTTCAGCTTAGCTTAAATAATAGTTAAAGCAGTTAATTATGTAGATCGATAAGCTGTAAAAGAGAAACAAGTGTGGAAATCTGAATAAGAGATTAATTCAAAGGTTTAATAATAAATCAAGCGGCCCAAAGTGAACAGAGATTTAACTAAACTTAACAATATTATTGTTAAACACTAACATTTGCAGAACCTCGAGCATGTCTCACGCAAATAGTAAAATATTGCATTTTAATTATTAATATTCATTATTGATTTTATTTGCCGGTTTCCTAATAAATATTGACACTTTTCTGTAAATGTCTAGTCCATCACGTCTATTAGCAATTTAAATATAGTTAATGAGTTATTTTCACTGAGATTAGTAATATTATGATTAGTAGTAATACTAATTTGTATATTGGATGGAGAGTTCTACCGCTTTCGGGACCTTCTGGTTCCCAGTTTTCAGTTCCTAATGAAGATGAAACCAGGAGGACCTGAAACCGGTCGAGTTCTCCAACAAACTATTGGTTATATGTATTCGGGCGGGACTGTTGTGGCTGGTTTGTGGTGGGCATGGGCCGGCCTAACCAGTTCCGGCGCGTTACCGTCTGGATGTTTCTCCTATTTTCTCCCTGCACCTTTTCTTGTTACCTCTGACTCTTTACCTAACTTACCTAATCTTTGCTATCTCTCAACTCGCTATTAACTGTTACCCTTGTATTTTCCAATTTAATATTTACCCTGTAACCCTTGATGATCCCTTTCATCAAGTAACCAACAGTCTCTCTAGAGATTAAGGGGCATATGTTTTATTCGGACGTGGCTAGTTGTGGCGGACGAGGGTCTGCCCGGCAAGTCGCGGCGTGCTACCTTCTGGATGCTTCTCCTACTTCTCTCTGAATCCTTTCTTGCTATCTCTGACTCTTTCCCTAACTTACCTTCTTTACTATCTCTCAACTGGCTATTAAGTGTTACCCTTGTATTTTTTCAATTTAATTTTTCCCCTGTAATCATTGATGAATCCTATTATCAAGTAACCCTCAGTCCATTTTAGAGACTAACTGGCATAACCTTAAAAGCTTTCGTTGATGTAGGTCGTGGAAGCCCGCCTCCGCCAGGTCCACCTTGGGCACTTCACGAGGACCGTTTCGTTGGGCATCATTAGTGAGGGGACGGTTGGTTCTAATGACGTAGCGAAAGGGCTCCACGTTAAAAAAAACAACAACCTATTCTGCTTTATCATGGTGTGGCTGAAAGGCCGAGGAACATGAATAAATCAAAACAGGTTCTCCAAGAAATATACAAGGTATAACAGTCAATATTTCCCCCGATTCTTGCAATTGTTGAAATTTGATGATTTATTATGACCACCTACTCCATTAATAGGATGACTACAGACGTATTGTTGGCCATATCTAATTAATTTTAATGTATGTCTGGAAAGAAGCTTTTGTTACTTCGTAGTAAAATATTAATCTATTCATAATTATTTTTGACACATACTATGTTAAGAATTATTCTCGCCGTTACTGGCTGCTTTAAAAAAAAAATAAAATAAAAAATTATGGTATCATAGAAAAGTAAGTTTAATGATCATATGTTTTTATTTTTAAGGATTATAAATAGAATAAAACATGTTCATAAAATCAAAATATTTCTTAATTTCGTTTCAAAATTTCCTTTGAAATTTTGACCCTCCGTTGGGTCTCCAACCGTCTCTGAATCAGTGCGCTTGGTTTCCCTCTCTTATCTCTCCTGAAGACGGTTTAAACCGAAAATTAGAAACTGTAAGTGTGTTCTTTTGATTTCTCTATGTTTCTTTTTCTATATTGAACTATATATATATATATATATATATATATATATATAACAAGATTTCACATAAACATGTGAAATAACAATCAAACCACAATATGAAGTGGGGAAAAAAGACTAAGATCTTTCAACGGTACTAAGCGGTCTTCGTCAGAGTTAAAATCCCAACTCAGTTTTCAATTATTCATAAGATAACAGTATTTAAAAAAAAAAATAGAAGAAATATCAATGAGACACAAGTTTTATTCATAAATTTAGTACTATGATCACTGTAATAATAAAACTATTAGTTAACCTGGAACTAGGAAAGTTTTCTAATGCCATGAGTATGCCATGAAGCAAAAAGAAAATCAATAGCAAATTGTTCTAATATTCATTAGAAACAGAAAACCATTCATTAAAATTCATTATCTAAAACAATCCAGTACTTAACACAGCATAGGGTTTTTAAACTAAATAAATAATTCTTAAATGAATGCCATCTCCTCACTGTACTATGATTAATCAAACATTGGACCTCTTCATTCTTTAACCAGTGCAGCTTGTGTGTACAGTAGGATTAAAATTCCATGGGACGTTCTTCTGAAATCAACGCTTCTAGATTACATAGAATATGTAATTTTTTGATGATGTATTAACTACCGTTTTAACACTACTAATATGTAAGCCCCCGCAGCTTGCAGCTTTGTTGGAGGAGGGCCTAGTCGGTGCCTTCGGGGAGGTGGTTAACAAATATTTTAATTTACTGAGTTGATTATGATAGCCTGTATTATCTGTGTGCTCTGATGGCAATTGCTCTGTTGTCATTGTGGTTATTTTGTTGTTGTAAAGTTGTTGTATATTTGTACTATATTTGCATAACATAGTGGAAGTTTTGGTTTACTGAGTTGAATTATAATAGCCTGTATTATCTGTATACTCTAGTGGCAATTACTCTGTTATCATTATAGTTATTTTGTTGTTGTTAGTTATTATATATTTAAGCTGTATTTGCATAGCATGATGGAGATTGTTGTGTAGCATTGAAGATTTTGAAGCGTGTGGTGCCTTCGGGTGGAGCATGCTGTTCTCTGACAATAAAAAAAAAAACACTACTAATATAATTGTTTTCATACTTGTGTTCGTCTATAAAAAGGATGTGACATAAGTACCGATTACTAACGCCACACTTATAGACTTTCTATAAGGTAGGGGATGTGACCCATTTATCATTCAGCACAACGATATGGGTAAATAACGTTATAGAGTTTAATACTTGATCGGGAATCCTCAATTTAGCCTAAATGAAGTGAATTTAAATTAGAGATATTTAATGATTACCTGACATCGTACAGGTTCGAAAGCAACGGTTTGATGTCCTATCCGAAGGATGATGTGCCAAATATTTTCATCTCCACACAGTAGTGTAGCAAAAAATTTTGCTTCCCGGGACAGTCGTAAGATTTGGACCCCCCCACCACCCAATGCCGTTGATAATCCGTTAACATTCAAAAGACCAGAGCGTCCTGAAAATATTTATTTGCATGTAATAACAATAACAGATATAATTTTAGACTGCTTTCATTGGTCCCAGACTTAAATCTTATTGTAGTACTCTTATACATATACAGTCATCATCAAAGAAAACCAAAGATTTCTCAACACAAATACATATAGTTTAAATCATAGAAAAATTGTTAAATTAAATTAACTAGCAACGCAAATAAATATAATGAATTTCACCCCTATTAAAAAAAACTAATTTTAAACAATTTAAAATAAATTTATTTTTAATTTGCAAAATTATGTTAAAATGCAAAAACTATTAACAAGAAAAAATACATTTTAATTAGTTTACAGGAATTTTTTAATTTTTTTTCCTTTTTTTTTAATTTTTTTTCTTTTTTGTTTACTTCCCCCTTGGACCCCCCCCCCCCTTTAAAACCCCTTTTACTGAAAGTTAGGTCTGAAAAATAAAAGTTCAAGTTCCAAATGT
This sequence comes from Hermatobates lingyangjiaoensis, assembly GCA_026182355.1. Taxonomy (NCBI): domain Eukaryota; kingdom Metazoa; phylum Arthropoda; class Insecta; order Hemiptera; family Hermatobatidae; genus Hermatobates; species Hermatobates lingyangjiaoensis. Next base: position 274,614 of record JAPFBL010000572.1, read on the forward strand.
CCGAAGGCTGGGTTACCCGTAATTAATACCCACATGTTTTTTTAAAAGTAAAAAAAAAATTCCAGGGACAAAAAATTTGGCGTATAATTTGTTTTCCTTTTTTAACCCGATTTTAATATCCTTAGTGGTCCTATACCTTGCAAATCCTAGGCTTTTTCTACATTTTTAAAGTTATACTTAGGTCGGTAACGATTTATGGGGATTTTTTGTCCCAATTATTAGTTTTTCCAATGTTAGATATTAATTCCAAATTTAAAAAACTGTGAAAAGTGAATTGGCTAATATTTTTAAAAAAAAAAGGATTTAGTTTTAAACATGGCCAAAAAAAAAAAAATTAATTAAAAATAAAGTTCAGAATTTTTTGGTGATATAATTATGCAAAAAATTTAAAAAATTGAAAAAAATTAGGTAAAATTTTAAAAAAAATTATTAAAAACTAATAACTGAGTCCAAAGAAAGAAAACACAGACAATAAAAAAAGTATTAAATTCATATAAGATGCAAAGGGGGTTAAAGGTAAATAATTAAAGGATAATTTTATTTTAATAGAAATTCTAACAAGAGAAAACTTGAAAAACTTCTGAGCATATTAGGCATAATTATAATTAAAAAAATGACATTGGAAGAGCCTAAAAAAAAATTCTCCCGGTATAAACTTGGAAAATCCATTTGATACAATTAGAAACCAATATCCAAGCTTGTTTAAGGGTGATGAAATAATATATATTGGAAAAAAATATTGGGATGATAAATATGCAAATATTTAAATCGTAATCAAAGTTTTTAATTATGAGTAAACTAAATTATTAATTGCGGTAGCATTCAATTTCAATCTATTTGCTGGTGTTGTGGTCTCACTAATATAAGATTTACTAATTGGGAAAATTATACAAAACTGATAATTAATTACATATGAACTCTGATTCTTATTTATGTAACTATAATCATAAGTAGTCAAACTTTAGAACTTTCCAGGGCTAATAAACTTATATATCAAAATGTAGCCTCCAGTGGATTGGTACCTTTAATTCAATTACTAATGAAGTAAATTTGTCAGTGGGAGTGACTATAATATGTGTGCTTTTCTTTACTGAGTTTAGGACTTGGGTAGGCCATTGGTTAACATTTTTTGGTGGTAGATCCTGGAATTGTAAATTCTTTTGATCTTTTCTCAAAAAAGATTTATTAATATTTTAAATTAATTTTAATTTTAATAAAAATTACCAAAGTCTCTAAGGAGATTCAGTGAATCGGGTAAAGTTGGGAACTTTAAAGGGCCCCTACCCTGGTTAACAAACCCTACTGAAACACAATTCAATTGGGCAAAATTTAGGACTTCCAATTAGAATAATCATTGAGCGGTATCAGAAAGGGAGAATTGTTGGTCTTTGTAAGTTTTTTCGTGGGCCAGCCACTGCAACTTAACCTAATAAATGAAACACTTCAGGAGACCTTAGAGATAATCACGGAAAAAGTAACGATAAAAAGACTTAAGGACAAAAACTTAAAGGAGGTAATATGCAATATACAAGGTAATATGACAATGCACGAGGTGATATGACAATGAACGAGGTAATATGACAATGCATGAAGTAATATGACAATGAACGAGGTAATATGACATATAAGTCTTTTTAATACTCCCCCGAATATAATTAAAAAATAAAATTAGAAGCTTTAATTAAAAGAAAAAGTAAATATATGAATACCATTCTGATTTCAAGTAATTCCTAAGGTACAATATGCATATATTAAACAAACTTTAGCAAATATTATTGCACTAAATGAAATGAAAATAGTTTCAGAATTGGAAAACTTAGTTGTGAAATTATTTAAATAAATAAATAGCATATTTCACCTTAATTTGAGTGGTTTCATTATTTGCAAGTCAGAAACAAATGTATTTACAAGCTCAATGTGAATGACCAACCAAAAGGATATTTTCATAATGTTGTATTCGTGGATGAAAATAGATGGCTCTATTGATTTTGTTCTTTATTTGCACAATTTTTTTTGCAAGAAAATCTGTCAAAAATCAATACTGTGAGGGGACACTGCGATGAGTTTTTATTTTTTAATTCTCCTGAGGGCATTTTTATATTTTTTTTTAATTCTACACATCTATAAAACAGGAATCAAACATGAACACTTTATATATTATCTTTTTTGCATATGTATTTACTTCTAATTTCATTCGGTTTTTTATATTAAAAGTTAATATTAATTTATACAATTATCGAGGAACTGATAATTTTGGAATCCTTTATTATGTAAATAAAAAAAGTTATTTTTCATTAATAACTGGGTGGATGATTTTGATCTTGAGTTTTGTGTCAATAAAATAAATGCTTTCTTGATGAAAGAAGTATTTGGTTTCAAAGAACATGTGATACTCGTTAATTAAAAAAATATCTACTTCTGGCATAATATTTAAAAAATTGTTTAATTATGTGTTCAAATTAATTATATTACGAAATGATAAACAACTGGCGCTATATGTTTAATTTTGCAAAAACATGTGCATCAATGTAAGAAGTATGTTTTGCAAATAACATTTAAATCTTTAACAGTTTTATTTAAATAATGTCAATTCTAGAATTAATGTTTCAGTTTACTTGGAAAAAAGTGAATTATATAATGCTCGGAATCATTATTTATAAAAAAAAATGTAAGAAATGTTTGAATTTAGAGGGTCGGGAACGATTAAGAGTTACTCTGCTCAGGGTTTCCTGGGAAATGGCATTTAGGTCTGTTTTGAAAGTTTTAATGATTTTAACTTTTAATGGGAAAGTGTTGAAGTGTTGGGCCGTCGTAGTAGGACATTAGAGACAAATGGAGGCGGACTGACAGAAGAGACTGGGGGCTAGGAATCTCAACGACTATGGCCAATTTCAAACCCGATTTCACTTGAAGCTCTCATCGGCGTTTAAAAGCAGAAAAAAAAAAACAGTGCATGGGCAAGCCTGGTCTGCCAAATGACTGTATTTAGTCAACGTTGACATTCATCTGAGGGGGTCAATTTATAAAAGTACCTTTACCGAAAGATATAAATT
>JAPFBL010000573.1:0-147500 GCA_026182355.1 Hermatobates lingyangjiaoensis
CGTGTTTAGAGAAATCTTTATTTTTAATATATATTATATATAATTATATATATAGTTCAATGTACATAAAGAAACTAGAGAAATCAAAAACACACACTTACAGTCTCTAATTTTCGGTTGAACCGTCTTCAGGAGAGATAAGAAAGGGAAAGCAAGCATACTGGTACAGAGTCTTCAACCGTCTCTGTACATTCTTTATGTACATTGAACTGTATTTGTCCATTTCGGATCGTGTTTTCATCACAAAAGTATATATATATATATATATATATATATATATATATAGCCCTTTGAGATGTATAATCAGCATCTAATGTCTTGTATTTCAATCATAAAGATGTAAGGTTTCTTTTCTTTAAGTGATTCGAAATCTATTGTGTTTGATACTCGACCCGTTTAGTAGCATTGTATGACATTTGGATAGTAACTCTGAGTCGACTACGGCACTGAACTGAGGCTAAACCCGGCAAGATCTGAGTAAAATCTGCCCACTCAGAAACTCTCGAGCTGCTAATATATTTATAAAAGTTTAAGTCGATTTTTTGAACCTTTTTTTTTTTAAAATGACTCCAAACAATCATGGTTATGAGGCCTTGAAGAAACAATAACCTGTTTGGTTTACACGTGGAACTTGATTTCCTTGGTCAACAAGATGGTCCAAGCCTTATTGAAACAGCCGTACCGATCTATAAGTGTAATTATAAATACATGTAAAATATAGAGAGTTTATTATCTTAGGATTATAATTATGAATGATAATACTATTTATAAAAAAAAAATAAAACTAACCGACCCCCTAAATCAATAACACATCTGTTTGATAACCAAACAAAAAAAAAGCTTAAAAAACTGTGGACACAAAATTAAACAAGTTTTGTTGCTTAATCATCTATGAATTGTTATCATAAAAATCCAGTCTTTAATGGAAATATTTTTTTATAGTTCACATTTAGGGGGTTCTTGAGGATTTTGGTCATAAAAATTCAACTCCTGATTATAAACCGACTTTTGGTTTCGCCAAAAGTTGTTTGGCATTTTCAAATTTCATTTCGGTTTCAGGCTAAGAAACAATTTATTAACGACATAATCAGGAATTGAATTTTTGTGACCAAAATCCTCAAGAACCTTTTCTGTGAAGCTAAATCAATATTTTTATTTGGTTTGTTGATGCTTTCCAAAATGATATGAATTGAAATAAAAGGACAGTTAACGGTTTGTTTAAAAACTTAAAAAAAGTTACAAATTTGTAGTATTTGACCATTATCACGTCTTTAATCTTCTTAGCAAAAATATCCCTCAGTATACGTAAATAAATATAATTTTCATAGCAAATAGAAAAAATACATTTCAATGTAAAAAAAAAGTACTATTTGATATAAATGAATGTATGATCCTTTAAATATGCTATTTAATAGTAACAATTTGGTTATTATTGAAAAAAAATTAACATACAGAAATTAATTATCAAATATTTTTGATATAAAATATAAAACTCAATAACCAGATGATAGTGTAGGATGACAGACACATTATCCAAAATTAGGTTTTTTATTTGTTTATATAATTTTTTTCGACACGTTTGATTGGTCATTATTTTAACAGGAATATGTTTTTTTGGATATTGAATAAATGTGACTAATAAAAAAAAAATGAAAAATAAAAAAGTTTGTTACTTTTAATTTAAGTGTGCACAAATATTACACTTGGCGTTATAGTTAAAGGTAAAATAAGATATATTCTCAATTAATAAGATATATTGTTTATAATTAGATATAAGATGGATTCAGGTTTGGGATAAATGTGTAATCTATTTGAGAAAACATAGTAAATATACGGTTCCGATGCAGGGTTACTGTGTTGGAAAAAAAAATGCGACTAATAAAATTTTTTGATATCGGATATGGTATTTTTAAAAGATGAAGAAAAATCAATTCTATAATATTATAAAGGAATAAATAGAAATTTTTAAATAGATTATAGTATTACCTTTTTTTTTTTTAGTTTTGAGAACTCTTGACGAAATGGTATATAGAGATGAAAAGAGGTTACAATGAGAGGCTGTCTCTGACACTGAGGGTGTCTGAAGCCCCCCACCACTACTACCCTGAACCACCCCTCCAATAGTCCCGCCCTCGGGGGGGGGGGGGGGGGAGCAAACAGACTTTTTGTAAAAAGTTAGGCCTAATGAAAGAAATCATGGCACACTGGGGGCTCTGTCAATATTGACCTCATTAAATCATACTGTTCTCACATAAAAAAAAAAAAAAAAAAATAAATACAAGAAATTAGATGTTGGTTATGTAATCTCAAGGGGTTGTAACTCTTTTAAAAAGAAAAAAAAATGTCAAATACAATAAATTAACTAAGTAGTCTGGTGAAGCTTTACAGATAGTCTGTTTGTTTTTTCGATTTAAGATTGAAGACTGAAATATTCTTTTTTTTTTGCTCTAGATTGTTCATTTATATAAAATAGTCTACATATCCCTCAGAGAAGAAGTAAAATAGCTGGTCTCAAGCGTATACGATGTCAATTACTCGTCAAAGAACTCTACTGTAACAAACTTGAGTTAGACGATTCTCATGAATTCTTGATAACTGGAAGAAATCCAGTAATGGGACTCACAGTTAACTTCATTCTGGGGAAGAGTGCCCACTTTGAAACATTGTCAAGTCCCTTAAGCATATAAAGTATATTCTAGTATAATAGTCTATATTATACTCGTAGTATAGTATTAATATATATATATATTCTCCATAGTAATACCCCTACTTGGAGGGAGTTTATTGCAATATTTTCACATGATCCATTTGTTATATTACATGTGTATCGTTACACAATGAATATATATATATATTTATATATATATATATATATAACAGATTCAATAAAATACCGACCGTTTGATAGAATAGGTATATAAATAGGTATATATATATATAATAACGGTTGATATATTATTGAATTTGTTATATATACGAGGTGTGTAAATAAAGTAGTGAGACTGATTTTTTTTAAATTTTCTATTCAAATATAATTACAATGTGATATTGTCACCTTCAAAATAGTTCCCTTCGGAAGCCACACAGCGCTGGAGACGGTCCTTCCAATCATTGTGCATTGCTGGAACTCGGATTCTGGAATGGCCTTCAGCTGGTCGGTTACAGCAGTTTGTATGTTTTGTAGTGTCCCGAAATGAGTTCCCTTGAGGTGATTTTTCAATCTCGGGAAGAGGAAAAAGTCACAAGGACTCAAGTCTGGTGAATAAGGAGGCTGAGGAGCAACAGGAATGTTTTTACTGGCCAAAAACTCGTTTATTGAGATGGCAGTGTGAACCATTTTCGCACAAATTTTTCTCATCTCCAATTCATTGGTCAAAATGTGATGAACGGAGGTGTGATTCAAATTCAACTGTTCCCCGATCATTCTGACTGTCAAGCGTCGATCTGAACGCACAAGGTTCCGTACTCTGTTGACATTTTCATCGGTGTTTGCACTTGAAGGCCTTCCGCTTCGTGGTTCATCTTCAATCGACTCTCTTCCTTCTGAAAATTCCTTAAACCACCGAAAAACCTGTGCCCTTGATAAAAACTTCTCCATAGGCCTCCTGAAGTTTTTCAAAAGTTTCGGTTGCATTATGTCCAAGTCTGAAGCAAAATTTGATTGCACACCGCTGCTCAACTTTGAGGTCACTCATTTTTAAAACGCTCAAGAAAAAACCATTTCACGAAAACCAACGCTACGGACAAACAAATGACTGTGGCGAGTTCAGATTCATACTGGAGGCGCATCACACGTGCACCTGACGCTACTCAAGGCCACGCGTCTCCAGTGTTGCCAGATCGAAAGCGACGTTGCCAGTCTCACTACTTTATTTACACACCTCGCATATATATATATATAATATATATATATATATATATGCGGTACTGTTTTCTTGATCACAAATTACTAACCAACACTTTTTGTTCTTCTCGGAATTTGGTCAGGGTATATATATATATATATATATATATGATCAAACCACAATATGAAATGGGAAAACAGCACTATGATCTTTCAAACGTAACAAGCGGTTCTATTTATAATTTGAATGAAATTAGTATGTTTGTTTAGGACAATTAGCAAACGGTTGGAATGTTTGTTTCTATTGAGTGCTTATGAATCAATAATGAAATGAATCGAGTAAGTTTGGCGTAAATTATCATTTAGCAAATCCAATTGATAATCATAAAATTAGGCAAGAACTACAACTGTTTAGGTTTAATATTCATTCATTGAAAAGCATTATTCATAAAATATTTAGTAGTAATGAATAAATTCATACTACTATGAATATACAATCTGTTCTAGTGTGGTATTTACTCATGATGGGGAATTTGAAGAATTACGTCACCACAGAAAAAAATGTTTAATATAAACTAACAACGCTTTGTAATCTTCTTTAGGTTAACATCTGCAATGTTGAGAGTCGATCTATGGGAATGACTTAGAAAAGAATGAAAAAAAGAAAGGACATTGAGTCCTTTCTAAGTCATTCCCCTTGATTGAACCTTAGCAGTGTAATTATTAACCTGAAGAAGAACACTAAGTGTTCGAAACGCGTTGCTTGTTTCATATTAAACTTTTTACTTTACTATAAGTAAAGTATAGTGATCGTGAAAAAATTTGATCTCGAGATTTTGACTGAATTATATGTTTTGAGGTCCCAAAAGTCGTTTTATGAAGTTTTGGTTTTTATGAGTTTTATGAGGTTTTTTGGAAAAAGGTTTTTTCTTTATAACGTTTGTGTGTGTAAGTGTGGGTGGGTGGGTGAGTCTGTTAGCATTGCTTTTTACCAGGCTACAATGCAGAATCTTTGATGGATCAAGTTGATATTTTACACAAAAATGGGCCCCATAGGGTAGATGATACCTATTGTTTGAGAAGAATTATGCATGACAGGAAAGTCACTTTTTTTGCCAAAAACCGGTTTTTAGAAAACATTTTTTTTCTCCTAAAATGCTAACTCTAGAGTTTTCAAATTTTGGCATTATCTTTGAGGTTACAAATGCAATAAACGAAAAATATGTTCAGAATTTAAAAGAACGGGAAATATTTTTTTTTTCAATAAAATGTAAAAATTTTGACTTATAATCCAATCCCAAAGTTTGTAAGAGCAATACAAGCCATACCTTTTGATGGATCAAAGTGAAACTATGCCTACAGACAGAACATTATGTGAAGAATGAGTTGACATAATTTTTTTAAAATTACAATTTTCTAAGGGTTGTTAAAGTACGATTTTCTATTCAGAAAATTTTTTTTGACGTTAAACAGCACATTAAAAAAATCATGAAAATTTGACCAAAAGTGGAACAAAAAATTAGCACTTCATAAAACAAATTTGAAGATTTTTTAATCAGGGCAAACAGCAATAAAGCTATAAAAACTGTTTGTTTATCCTGGACTTAGAGATCTGCTATACTTGTCGAATTTTTGATATTCCTTTACATTTTTTACATTGACTGAGAAATTTTTTGAGCGGATTCACTGAAATAAAATTGATGTTTATAATGGAAAAATTTAAATAATTGATTGACTTATATGAACTATAAGAGGAATAATATTATTACATGTACCTACAATTATATTATTAAATCACCTACAATAAATCTAAATAAATTTCCTTTGCCTTCCATGCTATGATCGATTTGTCTCATAAAATGCTTTAATAAATCTATATAAAATATAAATTTTATAAATCTATATTGCACTCTTGAGCAAAACTTAATATCAGTTACAATTACATATTCATTGTGAATGTAGTACCTTTCCATGCTATTGAAATGTGACGATTGGACTCTTTCCTCAAGAAAGAGGACTTATGTTTGTTGAGAAATATCCAGTTTTTTTTTACAATTCTAATCTAATAGTTCATATTTATTATTTTAAAAAATTAGAAGCTACCAACTATTGAATAGCTGGCTTTGACTTCGATTTGAGTATGTAAACTGTCTAATTACTAATATATTTATTATAATTATAATTTATTACTTATTACCAATATTATAACAATATTATAAAATACACATATTACAAGCGATGATTGTAGGAGGGTGGGAGGGGAGTAAATTTTTTTCCGTTTTAGGTATTTTATTTACTATATACTTTTTGAAGCTCATTTACCTTTTTTGTTCTCAGATGAAGATGATCATGTGTGACACTGGTCAGGCGTCTACAACAACTTTCACAAGGTATGACAGATTGTTATAATCATATTCACAAGGGTTTTTACAATAATGTGACCTTTATACTTCTTAAAGTACATTTATATTTCTTGAGCTTTATTAATACTTTTTGAAGTACATCTGTACTTCTAGGAGCACATTTATATTTTGGAAGTAAATTTATACCCTTGATATATATATATATATATATATATATATATATATATATATTATATAAACTGACGATAGTCAGTTGACTGTCGTCCCTCCGTCAATTCACTTCTTCTCCTGGGGACGACCGCCATTACGGTCGAAATATTGAAAAGTGAGTCTTTGTTGTGTTTCAGTTTATGTGTCACTGCTTATTTTAATTGTTATATATATATATATATAGTAGTAGTAGTAGTAGTAGTAGTAAGGCGGGTAGATCTAAGATCTGGCAAGTAGGCCAGCCAATATACATATATATATATATATATATATATATATATATATAATATATATATATATATATATATATATAGAGAGAGAGAGAGAGAGAGAGAGAGAGAGAATTCGTCAACTGCATTTATATATCTTCAAGTATATCTATACTTCTTTAAGAACATACTTATTAAAGTATATTTGAACTTTTTTCGAAAACAAAATTATTTTTGTATTGTTAACTCATTTTAGATAACCTAAAGGCGGAAACACACATACAACATACACACACAGACACACACACACACACACACACACACGCACACACACACACACACACACACACACACACACACGCGCGCGCGCGCGCATATTTAGATGTTGATTTTTATATCAAGTTTTACTGTGGAATCTTGTTATGTATATATCTATATAGATGAAAAAGACAACGCATAGAAGAAACGAGAAACCTTACTGGATCGATATTTTAAAATGAAATTCGTCGTCAGGAAGAGAGTAGAAGGTAAGAAGAAGTGGTATGGTACGTGCGTTCACCTGTACCTCTTCTTCTTCCCTTCTCTTCGCTTCCAGATGACGAACTTCAGTTCGAAATATCGATCCAGTAAGTTTTCTTGTTTCTTCTATATGTTATCTTTTTCATCTATTTATTTGTCCGGTTCGGACTGTTTAGTGTTTTCATTTATATATAAATATAAATATATATAATATTTATATATTATATATATAAATATAAATATATATAATATTTATATATTATATATATAAATATAAATATATATAATATTTATATATAAATATAAATAAATATTTATATATAAATATCAGCTCAAAAATGAAGAAAAGCATCTCACAGAGAAAGAGACACACTTAGAAACTCAAATTTTTGGATGATTCGTCTTCAGGAGAAAAGAGAATGGGAGACCAAACACGCCGGAAACACAGCTGCAGGAAACCGTACCGGCAACAATATATATATATATATATATATTGGTATAAATAGGCAGCAGATCCTCTTTTAAACAGGTATCATTAAAATTAAGCGCAGTCTCGGCATTCACGATGTGGCCAAGTGACATGTTAAATTAAAATCGATGACTCATGCTTAGTCATTGCTATAAATAGATTAAAAGGATCGTACAGGTTAATATAAAGAGAAGGTCAAAGGTCAATAATGAACAAGAAACAAGCGGTTAGAATAAAAGAGTTGAAAGGTCAACGGTATAACTGGACTAATATTACACTATACATTTCTTAAATTAACACAATAATCTTCAAAAACATCAAGAAATAATTCTATCGCCTAAATAAACATTTGCTTGAAGAAGTTTTTGCCACCTGTCATAATCAGGCGTACCAATTAACTTAATAAAATATCTCTAGGTACCATCTGTTGGGCCTTCAATCTTGGTTCGTGTTCTTACGTCGTTCTAGAATATAGTTTTAACGTCCTGTTGAATCCTGTGGTTTGGTTGTTAATTATAATATATATATATATATTATATATATATATATATATATGTGTGTGTGTGTGTGTGCGTATTTATAAATAAAGTCTAAGCCACAAGGAAAAAGAAGAAGAAAAGAAATAAATGCTTTGAGGTCTTTCACTTTATGTCATCAGAGAGTAAACAAAGTAAGAAATAAGAGAAAATTAATTCAGTGATTCTTAATAGATGTAAATTTGCCAATATCTCAAAACTGATTTTTTCAAGATAGATATATTTATGTTACAGTAAAGTAATAGTATGTTTGGAAGAGTACTGCTTCTTATTTCAAATATAATATGGGGGGGGGTTTAATAAGCTTCAAAACGATGTTAGCTACATAGAAGTTATTATCAGTTTGTGATATTTGTGGTTAGGCGGGACAGTTAGGGGAGAGGGGATAAGCTAACTGAACAATTCTAATAAAATATTTACTATCCCAGGCTCCGGGTTGAGGATATGACGGTAATTAGTCAGCAGACAGGGAGATATAGTCTACCACTTAGATTGGTTTAATAATGAACTCAACCCAAAGGTTATTATTAAACTAAGAAAACATGTCTATGTTTGCCTATGCCCTAATGCTTGCTAAACCTTCCACTAACCATATTCATCTTCAAAGCCTTGCTCATTCTATTTACTTGGTGTGTCAGTCAGTGATGTTAATCATTATATTTAAATTAACCACTGTATTTATTGTACGATTTTTCTAGTTTAATCTTCCATCTTGACAAATTTGACATTAATTAATGAATTAAAGATATTTATATATTCCCAAGAGTTAAAGTTCAGTATTTTATTGACGAACTTTTTATTGTGTTCTTATGATATCGTGAAAAGCTATAAAATCATGAATTAATGATATTTATATATCCCTAAGAGTTCAAGTTCAGTATTTTATTGATGAACTTTTTATTGTGTTCTTATGATATCGTGAAGGGCTATAAAATCATGAATTAATGATATTTATATATCCCTAAGAGTTCAAGTTCAGTATTTTATTGATGAACTTTTTATTGTGTTCTTATGATATCGTGAAGGGCTATAAAATCATGAATTAATGATATTTATATATCCCTAAGAGTTCAAGTTCAGTATTTTATTGATGATGAACTTTTTATTATCTTCTTATGGTATCGTGAATGGCTATAATATCATGATACCGAGCCTAATCCTCGAGTACGTGTATGACATAGGAAGAGTGCTTGCATTCCCGGCAGTGACCAACGGGAGTCGAGTAAAATGAAACCCCCCCCCCTCCCTTTATTTTCCCTGCTGGTAAGGTTATAAGTTAAGTATCAGGCAAATTGTTTTTTTTTCCTCTATTTGAGTTCGCTGACCTGATACTGATGCGTGAAGTAAGTATTGATGCGCGCCGTACTATCGTGCGGGCCCGCCTCCGCGTGGTCACCTCGGGCACTTTGGAGTAATCTAAAGTGGCTAAAGGGCAGCACGTTAAACTAGTCGGCCTGATTTGATGTTTGGTGGTTTTATGGCCGAAAGGCTTAGGAACATATATAAAGTCAAAACAGCCTATAATATAATGAATTAAAGATACTTATATATCCCTAAGAGTTCAAGTTCAGTATTTTATTGATGAACTTTTTATTATCTTCTTATGGTATCGTGAATGGCTATAATATAATGATACCGAGCCTCATTCCTCGAGTACGTGTATGACATAGGAAGAATTCAAAAGAGTGCTTGCATTCCCGGCAGTGACCCACGGGATTCGAGTAAAATGAAACCCCCCCCCCTCCCTTTTTTTTCCCTGCTGGTAAGGTTATAAGTTAAGTATCAGGCAAATTGTTTTTTTTTTCTCGATTTGAATACGCTGACCTGATACTGATGCGTGAAGTAAGTCTTGATGCACGACGTATTATCGTGTAGGTCCGCCCCCGCGTGGTCACCTCGGGCACTTTGCAGTAATCTAAAGTGGCTAAAGGGTAGCACGTTAAACTAGTCGGCCTGATTTGATTTTTGCTGGTTATATGGCCAAAAGGCTTAGGAACACATATAAAGTCAAAACAGGCTATAATATCATGAATTAAAGATATTTATATATCCCTAAGAGTTCATGTTCAGTATTTTATTAATGAACTTTTTATTGTGTTCTTATCATATCGTGAAAGATATAAGGGCTAAAGTATAGTTTCACGTCAATTTATTCTCATTTACCCAGCCTTCAACAAGTCTAACAGTAAAAGGGGATTTCAAAAATTACGTCTCCACACAAATAGATTTCAATACGAAAATTCACAACGTGTTTCGAACACTTAGTGTTCTCTTTCAGGTTTACTCCTCACTCCAGCAAGTCGACCAACGGGAGTGAACTTAACAAGGACTGAGACGAGAAGGACTCTCAAGGGTGCAGGTGTAAACCTGAAGAAGAACACTAATTGTTCGAAACGTCTTATTAGTTTTCATATTATTTTTTCTTTTGTTTGGAGACGCAATTTTTGAAAATCTCTAATATGAGTAATATTAGTACTGTAGATTAAATTTCTATATAAAAGAATTTTTTTTTTTGCCAAGCTCCTTTATACTGGAACTTTTCTATAATTTCTATAATGGAACAAAAAATCACTTATAAGTAAAAAAATTGTTGACAATTTTACCAGTATGCTTCTCTAGGTAAATCATAAGCCATATCACAAATTAAATAACTTGAACTTTTGGAAATGCCTAGTACTTTACTTTGGCAACATTTTTCAACCATTCCTGCAGAATAGCTGTGTGGAACCCCTCTCAAACTAAAGCTTTGTTCAGCTTACAAGAAGCATTCTTGCTGCTTCGTAACTTCACCTTTAGGAAACTTATCACCTCCGGCTTAAGACTTATTCTTCCTCTTTCATCCCACGTTGGTATCAAACTTCCATCCTTTTCCTAAAGTATCAAAGGAAAAAGCACCATTTTTTCCTTGAACACTTTAAGGAAAAAATTAAATATAATATAAACTTATATATATAAACAAAATAACATTCTACTGTTATTTTGTCCAGTTTGGATCGTTTTTCCGTTTATGAAGTGGAAAAAAATATGTATATATAAGTTTATATTATATATATTATAATATATATATATATATATATATATATATATATATATATATATACACTAGCCGTTGCGTCTACAAAGTGCTTGGTCTCCCTTTCTCTTTTCTCCTGAAGACGGATTACCCGAAAATTTGAGTCTGTAAGTGTGTTTCTTTTACTTTCTGTGCTACCTGTCTTCAATTTTGAACTGTTATATATATAAAACCCAATATATGAAACCCAACAGTTGGGTTTTTGACTCTGACGAAGACCGCTTGTTACGGTTGAAAGATCTTAGTCTTGTTTTCCCATTTCTTATTGTGGTTTGATCATTGATTGTTATTTCACGTGTTTATGTGAAATCTTTATATATATAAATACATAAACATAATATAACAAATGATCAAACCACAATATGAAATGAGAAAACAAGACTAAGATCTTTCAACTGTAACAAGTGGTCTTCATCAGAGTCAAAAACCCAACTGAAACACTAGATGCAGAATACATCTGGTGAGGGGTTGAGAAGTGTGGGAGGGAAGAGTGATATTTTAAAAGGGTGAAAGGACATTAGCCCTTTCTTGCGCTTTCACCCTTTTAAAATACCACTCTTCCCTCCCACTCTTCTCAACCCTTCACCAGATGTTTTCTGCATCTAGTGTTTCAGTTGAGTTTTTGATTCTGATGAAGACCGCTTGTAACGGTTGAAAGATCCTAGTCATGTTTGCCCATTTCATATTGTGGTTTGATCATTGATTCTTATTTCACGTGTTTATGTGAAATCTTTTTATATAATATAATAAATAAATAACAATATAATAAAAAAATTATACAATAAAAAAATAAAACTGAAATATTATTGATTATTAATTGAATAATTAATTGGAAACATTGAATGAAAACAGTTTCTTGGTGCGTGACAGTACCAAGAAAATTAAATCTGTGGGATGATTTGGCAGAATTTGGGATGAAGTGAGAAAAAAGAATTAAGTTATGTTGTTTGCTTGGACTTGGAATAAAACATACGTCTGTTTAACTTAATAATTTATCATTATTTTTCTGGTACTCACAATTTGATGCTTTTAGATTTGGGTTTGACTCTCTGATGGATTAATTTAAAATAACTTTATTAAAGATTCTTTTTAATTACTCTGTATATTAAATTTCCATACAAGACAATTTTGCTTGCCAAGCTCCTTTATACGAGGCTTTTTCTATAATTTCTGATACTGACAAGTTTCTGTTTTGCCACCATATAAAGGACTGGAAAACTAGTAAACACTTCAGAAGTTCTTACGAAATCTGTAAGAGGATTCTTTGTCCCATACCCAATGGGAAAACAGACATTATTTTTAGGTAGACACTGTATATTTTGACCATTTGGTTCCTGATTTCCTATCAGGTTTGTTCTTTTTCACCGTTGTTGCTATATTTTAACATATTTTGACCATTTGGTTCCTGGATTTCTGGTTTCTGATTTCAGTACCATTTAGTCTCAAATCTCATTTGGTTCCTGATTTCCTATCAGGTTCGTTCTTTTTCATCGTTGTTCCTACATTTTAACATATTTTCACCAGATCTTCTGTCTTCCACCACTGTATCTGCCTATTCTGTTACATAATTTTTGTTTCTATTAAGATGTAGTAAGTGGTTTAATTGAAACTATGAACAAAGTAAATAACTACCAGTTATTTTGTAAAATTTACTAATGTTGAAAAATTACTAAGAAACATTTCTATATGCAATTCTTTAATAAGAAGAAGTTTCGAACATGCAGTGTTCTTCTTCAGGAAAGTTTAGTGGTTGTGGGTTGACTGAAGTTGAGACTTGATTCAACTTTTGATGTAACCTGAAGAAGGTTAGGTTAGGTTGAAGTTCTAGTCACACAAGGGAACACACGTAGGCCAAGCATTGGCCCTTTGTGATACCACACAAGAAAGATTGATTCTACAATGGGAGTCCTAAAATTTGCCTAACTCAAGTGTATTTAGAGTAGGGATCTTTAACGAGTCACTGACATCGTACAGTCTCAGGACCGACAGTTTAACGTCCTACTCCGAGGGACGACGTGCTCAGATTTATTCACCTCCCGCATGAATAAATCGAGGACCAGGTGGGGATCGAACCCCTGTCCAATCAGTTCTGAGGTGAGTACGTTAACCACTGAGCTAACCTGAAGAAGAACATTACCTGTTTGAAACGCGTTATTTTTTTGTAAACTATTGTACATAAATAAATTTATTACTATTTTCTCAAAATAATGAAAGCTTATTGTGTTTAGCATGTTGACTATAAATTTACTTTTGTTTAAAAGGGTAAAAAATCCTTGTGAATACATTTCTAAAATGTATGCAACCCAGATATTGTTTACGACTCAGCTCCGTCTGTTTCAATTTACTTGGTTTACAAAGTTCATTAAAAGTTTATTGGGGGAAATTCATTTCAAGTGATTTGCGATGCCAAGTCTGGGGCTTTTTATTACAATCCAAGATTTACTTAATCTTTTGAATAACGTAAAATGGTTTCAACTTAAGATTAGCCTGGAATACAGCTCTATTCAAAACGTTAAAATTTAAAATAATAACCTTTTATGCAATGAAACTGTTTGATAAACAAACTTATTACTTTAAATTTTAAAATATGAGAATAAAGATTTAAACTTTATACTTTGTTTGCAAGTTTCTTCTTCATTAATTTTTGAATTATAGTGATCTATATATTAAATATTGATTATATTATAGATTTCTTTATTAGAAGCAGCATGTATGACACATTATTATTGTTTATTATAATTATAATTATTATAATTTACTATAGTTTGTTATAATTATAATTGTTTATTATAACTCATACTAGTAATGCTTCAATGAATTACTTGGATTTTACTGTAAGTAAGATATTAAATTTTATAAAAATAAAATTACTTATTTCAATTTGGGGAAAGTAATATGTCTCTACACAAACAAGTTTATTATAAATAACTAAGAAAGTGACAAAGTGACATAGCCAAGTGACATGTTAGACAAAATTAATAAAATAGATGAAAAAAAAATTTTGTTTTAGAATACAAGTTAAATTAATTTAATTTAAAAGTTAAATAAATTAGTGTAGTTCCCAGGAGTATCAGGACGCTATCAACCAAACTTCTTTATTCTTTTTTAACCCTTCTATTTTACTATAACCAGTTTCTATTCTTCTTTCCAATTGTTTTGTTTTTTTTTTCTTAAAAACATATTTGTTTCATCTATTTCATTGATTTTTTTCTAATATGTCATTTGGCCAGCTTATTATCCCAGTTAGACTCTCTTTTAGCAGGAAGTTAGTTTAAAGAATTGAATCTCTCAGTCTGAAGATCGTGAATGTCGAGACAGCGATTCCCTTTAATCATATATGTTTGAAAGAAGATCTAATTTATACCAATGTTAATCAATGATCAGTGTTTATGTGAATTCTTGTATTTATACCAACATATATTCAACATGCTCACGCACATACACACACACACACACACACACACACACACACACATACACACACTCACACACACTCACACACTCACACACACACACACACACACACACACACACACACACACACACACACACACACACACACACACACTCACACACACTCACACACTCACACACACACACACACACACACACACACACACACACACACACACACACACACACACACACTAAATCAGTCACTCATATACTAATACAGCGAAACCTTTTCAAACAGCATTATTAATTTAAATTCTTTTCACCAATTCTAATACAATTGTAATGAATGTACTTATTCACATGATAATTCATGATCATTTATAGGTTTTCGTGACCTTTCAACAATAATTCATTTCACATTAATCAGGTTAAGAATCAATCATTCATGTAAATACTGGTGCATAGTTCTTTCTGTGTTCTATCTCTCTTTAGATAGATGGATAGAGACAGATAAAGAAAGTGTGTGAGAGAGAGAGAGACAAACAGAAATTTATATCTCTTCTTTAAAAATCAATCCAACATATCCACCTGTCACTTTAGTTCTTTGAGCATCTACCATCTTTTTTCCGAAAATAAGACATGTCTTATATGACATTTGTCTTACTTTATTATTAGGTCAAAATCTGTGCTAGGGCTTATTCTCGGGGGGGGGGGGGGGGGGGGGGGGCTTCAAGTATATTAGGTAGATTTACATATTTTTGTTTATTATTTATTTTTATACAGAAATTTAAATTTATTCGATTACAGTCATGTCATCTTCTGTAACATCGTCATAAATTATCAAAATTTTGAATTCCGTTCTGATTTTCCTCCAAATCTATTTCCTGTAGAATCATTGGTCTGAATCTGTCACGTCTTGCAATATAGCTGTGATTAAATTAATACTTCTTGACTAAGTAGCCTCCTTGAAACGAACTTTAGAGGTAAACAAGGAATTTCTTGAAATATTTTTTTCCTAAGAATTCTTTGAAATATTACGACAGCTATAGATACATACTACACTCAACAGTAATTTTTTAACGAATTATATTTTTCACATTATCCTAACTAGGGTTTATTTTCAGGGGAGGGCTTACAGTTCAAAACATCCCAAAAATCACGCTAGGACTTATTTTCGGAGGATGTCTTATTTACAGGAAATTTGGAGGAAAATCAGAACGGAATTCAAAATTAACATATAACATATTTATATACATATAATATAATAACATATTTATGTACATTTTATTCACATTTACGTATGCATGAACAATTAAGCACACACATACGCATGTATCGTACGTGAGAGAGAGAGAGAGAGAGAGAGAGAGAGAGAGAGAGAGAGAGAGAGAGAGAGAGAGAGAGAGAGAGAGAGAGACAGAGGAGAGAGAGAGAGAGAGAGAGAGAGAGAGAGAGAGAGGAGAGAGAGAGAGAGAGAGAGAGTAGAAACAATCCAAAATATCCACTGTCACTTTAGTTTTTTTGTGCATCTATGTGTACTTAGAGTACAGAGGTGTTTGCTTTAATTACATGGACAAGTTTCGCACTACTTAGAACCTGTGTTGAGAAGCATTGACAATGAACTAGGCAAGACCAGCTTTCTATTCAAGACATGCTAATGAGTTGCATACAATGCCTGTCCTTTTCCACCACTCGCTAGAGCGCTATTGTGTCCAGCTAACTTTTATTCTTGTTCCCCTTCAGTCACTTCCGTTCAAACACCTTTATTACTAACATCAATAGTAATAGTTCATAGGGCGTAATAACAGCTGGTATAACTAGCAATATATACTGAAGCATATCGAACAGTTTACACATGTATCTTTATACATTTAACATTGTATGAAACCTGCGTCATTACTTCATAAAAAACTGAAATAAAAACTCCATTCTGAATTTCTATTGTAAGTTTTAGTAATTTAGGTTTTTCTAAGCCATCAACTAAAAACGTAACCACCATTATATATATATATAAAAGAGTTCAGATAAACACGTGAAATAACAATCAATGATCAAACCACAATATGAAATGGGAAAACAGTTGGGTTTTTGACTCGGCCGAAAACCGCTTGTTATGGTTGAAAGATCTTAGTCTTGTTTTCCCATTTCATATTGTGGTATGATCATTGATATATAATTCACTTCTTCTCCTGAGGACGACCGCCATTACAGTGGAAATATTGAAAAGTGAGTCGTTTTTACCTTTTTGTCTATGTATCACAGTTTATTTTAAGTATATATATATGCAGAAAAATCTCAATAAATAAACACGTGATGCACTCAATAAAGTTTAAACCACAGTGGAAAAAGGAAAACAATAGAAATAAATGCTTTGTGGTCTTTCAAGGTATGTCACCAGAGAGCAAACAAAGTAAAAACTGACTCAGTTTCTTCTTTGTTTGCTCTCTGATGACATACGTTGAAAGGCCTGAGAGCATTTATTTCTTATGGTTTCCTTTTTTCATTGTGGTTTAAACTTCATATATATATAAAATTGAATTCATTATATATAAAAAATATAATAAATTCAAAACGAAGGAAACAAACAGAAAGACACAGACATAACTCACATCGATATTTCGACCATCGTCGTCATCAGGAGGTGTGAAGAGCGAAGAGCGAAGAGTCCCGCAGGAAGACAGGGCGGTACTCAGGTACCTGAGAGAGGTCTTCCTGCGGGACTCTTCGCTCTTCGCTCTTCACACCTCCTGATGACGACGATGTCGAAATATCGATGTGAGTTATGTCTGTGTCTTTCTGTTTGTTTCCTTCGTTTTGAATTTATTTAATTTTAAAAAAAGTCCACTGGACCGTTTCTTTTAATTGTGGTACATATATATATATATATATATTATATATATATATATATATATATATGTTGACTGTTGTCCCTCCGTCTATTCACTTCTTCTCCTGAGGACGACCTCCATAACGGTCTAAATATTGAATCGTCAGTCCTTTGTTACGTTTCGTTACGTTACGTTGACAGGTCCTTTGTTGGACCTGTCCCGTATGTAGTTTCAGCTCTTCTTTAGGTAGAAGGAAGTACCCGAAGATGACCTACGAGGTCAAAAGCTTGTGTTTTCTTCTATAATTTAGTTATAGCTAGTCCTTAATATATGTTATCAGTTATTGTACTGTGTTATTGCCTCCAGTATGTCCCTGGGAAATTTGTTATTTTCATTGCCTTTGCAGCATAGGAAAAGTGATTAGAAAAAAAGAAAAATTGCTGAAAAAATTCATGAATGCAGAATCTGCTCTGCTGTTTAACTATATATATATATATATATGTTTTGTTAAATGACTGTTGTACTAAGGCGTAAATAAATTTCATAGACCATTTTTAAAGTTTTCCCACATTTGTTTTAAATCTTTCCGGTACTAAAAACACTAGTTCTCAAAATGATTTGTTATTTCTAACTGGCATGTTTCGGTCTCCTTGACCATCTTCAGAGTTAATCATATTTATAAAAACTTAGTCCCTCTAACTACCACTATATTACATTATAAATTTCTTAAATTAACACTATAACTTTCGATAACATTAAGAAATAATTCTATCACAAAATATACATGTTGTCTGAAGCAGTTTTGCCACCCGTTATAATCAGGTGTTCCACTTAACTTCATAAAATGTCTCTAGGTTCCATCCGTTGGGTCTTCAATCTTGGTTCGTGTTCCTGCATTGTTCTGGAATATAGTTTTAGCGTCCTGTTGAATCCTGTAGTTTCGTTGTTCATATTTGGTTTTAGTTCTATTATTTTAAGGGCTTCTGAAATTTATTCATGCCTCAGTACAACGTTCATTTAACAAAACATGTTTAAAAGAAAGATTGCTTCCCAAATTTACAACTATATATATATAATAGATTTTTCAAAAGAACATACTGAAAAGAAATCACTGAACTCACTACTATATTTCGATGTCCTCGTCGTCAGGAATAGATGTGAATCGCTCCAAAGGCTGATAACGACTATAATAATCTATATATATATATATATTAAAATAAGCAGTGACACATAAACTGAAACACAACAAAGACTCACTTTTCAATATTTCGACCGTAATGGCGATCGAAATATTGAAAAGTGAGTCTTTGTTGTGTTTTAGTTTATGTGTCACGGCTTATTTTAATTGTTATCTGTCCTGCCGGACCGTTTTTCGTTTATCATGGTATATAAATATATATATAATCAATGATCAAACCACAATAAGAAATGGGAAAACAAGACTAAAATCTTTCAACCGTAACAAGCGGTCTTTGAAAGATCTTAGTCTTGTTTTCCCATTTCTTATTGTGGTTTGATCATTGATTGTTATTTCACGTGTTTATGTGAAATTTATATATATATATATATATATATATATATATAATACGGTACTGTTTTCTTGACCACAAAATATTCACAAAACACTTTTTCTTTTTCTCGGAGTTTGGTCAGGGTTGTAATACGGTACTGTTTTCTTGACCACAAAATATTCACAAAACACTTTCCCTGACCAAACTCCGAGAAAAAGAAAAAGTGTTTTGTATATATATAATATATATAATGAGACTATTTTGCTTTCATTATCGTTGTTGGGTCTACCATTTCTTCAGGAGTGACTATAGAATTTACTGTTTCGTAGTTGACTTGATAAAAGACCTATTTTTGTCAGCTACTAATAATTAATAAATAAATCAAAACTAACAGTCTTCAAATATTAATCATTTTATATTAAATGAAACCAGATGGTTTATTTATATATATATATAGGTTGCGAAGTATAAGAGTTGGACAAAACGAGTGAAACTGTTATAGTGTCATACATAACAATAGTTGATGATTGGGCTTTTAGAGCTGGCAATATGGAGTTCATTATAGTCGGCCAAACCCTTTCCACTTTATTTATCTTGTCTATACAGTCCTTCTCTGAATGGACTCAACCCTCATTTCTTTTTCATTGTAGTGTTCGTTTTGAAACAACTTCATTCTGACGTTTTCCACATATATATTCATTCATTCAAATTATTCTACACTTCAATTTATTTTATTTTTCTTCAAGAGTAATTTAGTGTAATTTAATACTTAGATAACTACATAATTTTTCTATATATATATAACAAATTCAATAATATATCAACCTTTGGATAGAATAGGTGTCTAATGTAATCGGGATTCGGTCAATTTTCCAGGATCAAAATCAAACTCTCAATGCCGACGTTTCGGTTTTATTTAAAACCTTTTTCATAGGCAGAAGTCAGAATTTTTGAATTAGAAAAATGATGACATTTACATTATATAAAATGAAGTAACAATAGATAGTTAGTAAACTAACATCTTAACTGGTCAAAAACTTGGACCAGACTCACTTTGACCAGTTAAGATGTTAGTTCACTAACTATCTATTGTTACTTCATTTTATATAATGTAAATTTCATCATTTTTCTAATTCAAAAATTCTGACTTCTGCCTATGAAAAAGGTTTTAAATAAAACCGAAACGTCGGCATTGAGAGTTTGATTTTGATCCTGGAAAATTGATCCAATCCCGATTACATTAGACACCTATATATATATATACTTTTTTTCGTTGGAAATACGATCCAAAACGGACAAATATAGTTCAATATAAACAAAGAAACATAGAGAAATCAGAAGAACACACTTACAGTCTCTAATTTTCGGTTTGAACCGTCTTCAGGAGAGATAAGGGAGGGAAACCAAGCGCACTGGATCAGAGACGGTTGGAGACCAACAGTGTTGCCGCATGCGCGCCCGTTCACAGAAAATAAGGTAGACAGGAATCAATTCATAATTAATTTATAATTTATAAAATAAAATAATGGAATATGAAAACAATAAATATATAAAAAAAAGAAAAAATTGAAAAAATAAGGGAAATTGATACAGAGAAATTGATACATAAACAAAAGTGCTGACTAAGCTATGATAAAATAAAATAAAACTAAGAATACAAATAATAATAACAAATGAAATAATTTAATAAAAAATGTGAAAAGGCAAGGAACTTTTAGACATTATCGCTTTAGATTGAGGCCAGGTGCACTGCGCGCACTTAATAGCCAAATATGGGCTTCTTCGGAGGCTCGTAGTGTGAGATCTTTGCTGTCAGGGGGTATTTGTCGCAGAATCTGTAACCTGTAGCACTCATTAAAAGGGAGACCGTGGCTATTGGCATGTATGGCAATGGGAAGATGGGAGCGACTATTGACTGAAGCTCTGTGATTGTTCATACGGAGACTAAGCTTGGTGGATGCTTGGCCTACGTAGAACGAAACACACTTGGTACACTCCAAACGGTACACACACAATCTAAAGCGATAATGTCTAAAAGTTCCTTGCCTTTTCACATTTTTTATTAAATTATTTCATTTGTTATTATTATTTGTATTCTTAGTTTTATTTTATTTTATCATAGCTTAGTCAGCACTTTTGTTTATGTATCAATTTCTCTGTATCAATTTCCCTTATTTTTTCAATTTTTTCTTTTTTATATATTTATTGTTTTCATATTCCATTATTTTATTTTATAAAGTATAAATTAATTATAAATTGATTCCTGTCTACCTTATTTTCTGTGAACGGGCGCGCATGCGGCAACACTGTTGGTCTCCAACCGTCTCTGATCGAGTGCGCTTGGTTTCCCTCTCTTATCTCTCCTGAAGACGGTTCAAACCGAAAATTAGAGACTGTAAGTGTGTTCTTCTGATTTCTCTATGTTTCTTTGTTTATATTGAAATCTATATATATATATATATATATATATATATATATATATATATATATATATATATATATTATATATATATATATATATATGTTCTATTAAAACCTATGCCTATTTCTATTTTGACACATTTTCGAATTAATTTTCCAAATTTCCTTACCTCTGGCTTCCATAAGTTTGAGACAAGATAAATCAGTTCTCCAAAATTTTTATTTCTGTATATCGTTATGTTTCGGTCTTCATCGACCATTATCAAGGATGTTATTTATAATCGTAGTTTCACAATTTACTTAAAAACTAATATAATTTTAAACTGAAAAAACTCAAATAAACTATTCGCAAAGTCAACTCCACGTAAACATGACAACGGAAGTTATCAACAGGTAGTGACATGTATCAATGAAGGCCTGCTCCCCAAATATACGAAATATATATATATATATATATATATATATATATATATATATATATATCACTTAATTAAACAAAACACGATCCAAACTGGACACAATATGAGATCAAAATTCAAGAAGAGTAACACACAGACTAAGGAAACACACTTACAGACTGAAATTTTCGGATAATCCGTCTTCAGGAGAAAAGAGAAAGGGAGACCAAGCACGTTGTAGACGGATTACCCGAAAATTTGAGTCTGTAAGTGTGTTTCCTTACTCTGTGTGTTACTCTACTTGAATTTTGAACTCGTATATATATATATATAGTTCAATATAGAAAAAGAAACATAGAGAAATCAAAAGAACACACTTACAGTTCCTTTTTTTTGTTTTGAACCATCTTCAGGAGAGATAACTGAGGGAAACCAAGCACACTGGTTCAGAGACGGTTGGGCCTATTACAGTATTAATAAAAGACTGTTTTAAGAATAATAGCATATCACCTAGGAACATGACTGGCAGGAAGTACACGTATTTTACCAAGGTTGAAAAGTAGATGCAAGGTCTCTTGCATTTCATTATTTCAGCTCCTTTTTTACTTGTTTATTTATTTAAGATTGGCCAAAAGTCACCTGGCACTAATACAAACTTATATTAAACGTTCAGTTTTCATTTATTCATTTGAAATATAAATATTGATTTAATACTGTAAGTTAAGGTGGTTAGAGGTGGTGTTTGGGAAATGATGAATGTAATTTTTTTTTCTTTTTTTTATTATTTTAAGGAATATATATATATATATATATATATATATATATATTAGTATAAATAGGGAGCAGACCTTCTTTTATACATATTGTGTTGAACTGAATTGCCTTAATTAAACATACCTTTTTTTTGAGCAGTTTTTCATATTTCCTTGCTAATTTTAAATCGTCTTGATTTAGCTGGTGGATTATTTGAGCGAAACTCTGGTAAGCCATCAATATTTAATGATTAACAATATTAACAATATTGATGGCTTACCAGAGTTTCAAGACCAGCTAAATCAAGACGATTTAAAATTAGCAAGGATTTGAAAAACTGCTCAAAAAAAGGTATGTTTAATTAAGGCAATTCAGTTCAACACAATATATATATATATATATATATATATATATATATATATATATATATATGTAAATTTGGGGACCAATCCTTCTTTTAAACATGTTTTGTTAAATGAACGTTGTACTAAGGCATGAATAAATTCCAGAAGTCCTTAAAATAATAGAGAAAAAAGAAAGGAACAAGAACTTGGGCTCAAACACTTGAGTTCAAACAAAATTTTACAATGTGTTATAAAATCTGAAACTCTGTATTGAGTCGGGTGGAAAATGTGTTGCTCAAGAACTACATCAATTCGTACAATTTTAAAAAATTTTCATATTTAGATAGTTATAGAGGATTTCACTTTGAAAAATTTTAAAGATGTTTCAGATTTATATGTTTGATTTACTGTCGGGTGACTTTTGGCCAGCCCTGAATTATCAATAAAGGTTTCAAGGTTCAACTTTAATTTAGGACCAATCGGGTTGATAGTTTCAGTTTCTTAGCCCAAAACTTCTTACTAAATATGCTAAAAAGCTCTAATGAATATCTCTTTGAAGAGACCTTTAACAAAAGTTTGATGGAAAGAATAATAAATATATGAAGCCACATAAATAGACTTTCTATAAATGAATAGTAGATTCTATAATTCTATATTCTATAAATAATATTCTTTATAAAATATATAAAAAATATTCTATAAATAAATAGTATGAATTTCCATAAACTAAATTAGGCCAACCCTTCTTCAGAAGGTCGTTCAGAGAAAGTAAGCCTCCAGTATTTGAAGTCTCGATGGTTAATTAGTTAATTTTAACCAGGGTCTAGTTTTATTAGTGTATTAATTAATTGTGCTAACGAAATATTGAAGATAGAGAAATTACACTAGCAATTAGCAGTGACGATGCAAAGTTAAAGTGCTTTAAAAGCTCTTCAAAGTTGATTTGGCTAACTATAAGGTAAGAACTTTTGTTAAGAAGAGGTTAAATATGTTGAAAACTAAAACACCGAGGTATTTTACTTAATAGTCATCATAATAATGATAAAATGTAAAAATTATAGAATTAAGCCCTCAGAAAAAAAAAAACGTATAAGAGTTAGCTTACGATAAGTTATTCATTATGTTCTGTACAAGCTTGGCGACCAGTTACTTGATAAAATTATCATTCAAAAAGAATTTTTCCACCTTAAGTGGGTTTTAATAAAATTACAGAAAAAAAAGTTGAGGAGAAAAAAATGTAGTCTAAAAATAGGTTTTTGGCAAAATATGTTATCATCTACACCAGTGCTCCGCAAAGTTTTCTAACCTACGACGAACCAAAATTCTTTCTAGAATTCCGTGGCACACCAAAAGCTAAAGCATATAGGTATTTATTTTACAATAAATGTTTTGTTTTTTTTATTTGAAAAGAAATTATTATTCCAAAAGAAGAATTTTTCCATTTTAAGTGGGTTTTGGCAAAATTACAGACAAAAGTTCGGGAGAAAAAAAGTGTAAGTAATATAAAAAAAAAGTTTTAGACTACAACGGGAAAGTTTAGACTTAAAAATAAGTGACTTTCCCATCATGCATAATTCCTCCCAAACAATAGGGATCATCTATAACAATGCTCTGCAACCTTTTCTAACCTAAGACGCACCAAAATTCTTTCTGGAATTCTGCGGCTTTCCAAAAGCTAAATCAAATAGATATTAATTGATAACACAAATTTTACAATAAATGATTGTTTTTTATTTGAAAAGTATAGATACATAAAACTATAACATATTTATTTCTACACAATCATAATAATTATTAATGTGATATCTGCGCTTGTTTCAACGAACACAAAAGTTTTATATTCGGCTCAATATTTGACAACGCAACCCGAAGTTCTTGGTCAAGATCTTTTAAGCATGACCGCTTATCATTTTTAATGAATACAAGAGTTGAAAAACTTTGCTGACATAGACAGTGAAAATAGAAGTAATGTTTAGATTCCTTTGTAGGGAATGTGAGGATATTCTTTTTTAACGTAAATCCAGAAAACATCTAATGAAACTTTGGTGAAAAATTGTAAAATGTTAAATACAATGTATTTGACAACAGCCGCGGCACACCGGTTGCAGAACACTGATCTACACTATGAAGCCCATTTTTGTGTAAAATATCAACTTGATCCATCAAAGATTCTGGAACGTAGTGTGGTAACAAGTAATGCTAACATACTCACCCACCCACCCACACACATGGACATCATCGAAAAAACATCATAAAATGACTTCTGAGACCTCAAAACATGTAATTAAATCAAAATTTCAGGATCGAATTTTTTCACGATCATTATACTTTACTTATAGTAAAGCAAGAAAAAAAAACAGCCATGAAAATATGTTACAGACTATTAATAAACAGCCAGCCAGCTGTTGACAAATGGAGTTATTTCGCGGTTGATTTATCGCGCCAGCTCTCGTGCTAATCGAAACAGGTTGGTTATGCAAGTAAGGTTGTGTCAGAGTTCTTTAATGTCCTTGCACCTTGTTGTCAATTCGCCAAGAGATTAGCGAAAGTAACAGCTGGTTTCTGTTAGGTAAACTGAACTTGCCGGTTCTTTATAACTCTTAACATAATATGGTTTTGTTTTTTTTTCTTTTACTCCGCTTTATTGTTGGATCTAAGTAACTTCCTTATTTGTGACGTATCAAGTGAAACCATAACCAACTGAACTTACAAAATTCTAATTCACTGGTCATAGAAAGTTTAGTCTATCTTTTTTATTTGTTCTGAGGTAAAATGGATAAACCAACAAAAGTCTCCACACAAATGAAGTTTTATTCAACGCGTTTCGAACACTTTGTGTTCATCATCAGGAAGACACCAAGTACCACATCCTTGGTGTCTTCCTGATGATGAAGACAAAGTGTTCGAAACGCGTTGAATAAAACTTCATTTGTGTGGAGACTTTTGTTGGTTTATCCATTTTACCTCAGAATGAGTAAATACCAAACAATTACGGTTTGCACAACTAATGATTTTTTATTTGTATATGATAACTAATATTGAGAATTTTATCGAAGATGTGTTTCACATATTAAAAAGTTTTTAACTTTGGTTTAGTTAAAGCAATGCTCTCATGAAAACTCTCAAGAGGTCTTCGTCAAAGTGAAAAACTCTACTGAAGGGTTTTTATTTTCAATTTCAATTGTAAAATCCTGTTGCTTATATATAAGAAACTTAAAGGAATTAAAAGCAGACACTTACAGTCCCTAATTTTTGGTTTGAACCGTCTTCAGGAGAGAAAAGAGAGGGAAACCCAGTGCACTGGGTTCAGAAGATATCATTTTATTAATATTTATAGCATCTTACATTGGGTATTACACTAAAGCAGTGGTTTTGATTTGGAATTCTGCAGAAAATATTACCTTTTGCTTTCAGTAATATAATTTAAAAACTTGAAAAACACTTATAACCAAACACCCTAGTTTGAAAAAGATACCAATTGATTTTTTTCGAATGATGTTTAAAAATATTTTGCTGTTGTTGTTTCCAAAATGTCATTTATAGTTCTTCTCATTTAGTGTTGTTTTCGAGTTGGTAACTGTAGTTGATTTGTTCTTTGCCTACCCACTCTACCCGGTTTTTTTTGATTTTATGTTAGATGTTTTAATCTCATTCTCAAATTTATTACCGTAAGGATATTTCATGACAAGAAGGTGGTAAGGTTAGCTCAGTGTAACATACACGCTGGTAGGTCTCGGGTTCGATACCCAACTGACCCTCGATATATTAACATGGGAAGTGAATAAATCTGAGCATATCGTCTCTCGGAGAGGATGTACGATGTCAAGTACTTGTTAAAGATCTCTACTGTAAATACATTTGAGTTAGGCAAAATATAGAACTTCCAATGTAGAATCAACAGGTAAATGTGTCTCGCCCATTACTAAAATGGGTGCCAAATAATAAATGAGCCACAATTTCCACCCCCTAGAACAGTACTAAAATGTGAAAGCCTTATAAGTGTGGACGTTGGAAAACGAATATATTTCACACTAGCTGATATCAGACTTGGGCTAAACTTTTCCTACAAAGAAATGTCAGAAATGTACAACATTTGTTCATAGCTAGAAATTATAAATGAAACCTCTTTATAAACAATAGTTTATTATGAAGAGATACTGTTTATGTTAAGAATTATCTGCAATACAAAAATTTTGTTGTTGCTGAACTGAAAAAAAACCTTATAATTTTTTTTAAAAATTGGCTCGTAAAATACAACAAATGCTAATACTTCTTTGCAAAAGGTATTAAAGAAACCATATCACCGTTGAGACAACTGAATGAATACTATGGTAGTAGAGATTATGCAAAGTTTCATTTCCAACGTAGTGCAATCAGTTATTATGAGGTATTTACTTATTGTAGGGTAAAAAGCTAATAAAATAGTCTCCACATATAGGAATTTAAAAGCATAAACAACGCGTTTCGAACATCTAGTGTTTTTCTTCAGGCATTAACTAAAAAAATACACTGTCCTCAGAGAAGTTATCTACAGTACAAAGTTAATGGTACAAAACATCTTCAGGTTACATATTTTTTTTTTTTTGAGTAAGGAGATGAAATGCGTTAAGCACGTAGTGCTGGACTCCCAGATAAACCAGCTACCAACTAAAACATCCTACTTTTCTTGTAGGACACTAGCCTGGAACTGTTTCCCACCTTCCCTAAGGCTAGGCCATTCAAATTATAATAATAATAATAATAATGATAATAATAATAATAATAATATTTTTTTTTGTTTTTTGGTAAGAAGGTGAAATACGTTACGCACATAGTGCTGGACTCCCAGATAAACCAGCTACCAACTAAAACACCCCCTTTTCTTCTAGGACACTAGTCTGGAACTGTTTCCCACCTTCCCTAAGGCTAGGCCATTCTTTACGTAAGGTAGCCTTACTTTAGAATTAGTTACTCTAGCTCAGAGTTTTTCAAACTTTTTTTCGACGCGACACCCTTTTTGGTTCCAGTAACTTTCTCAGGAACCCCAGATTCTAATGATTTCATACAATCATAATATAAATATTTCGATATGCCTTTTTAAATAGTATGTATGTTTAAAAACAATTAAAAAAGTAATATTACTACAATGTTTATTTTTCAAATAAAAATTCAAAACTAAAAGATTTTAATTTTCATATTTTCTACAAGTGCATAACACATTAAACAGAATTACTAGCAATTTTAGCACACAGTTTGTTTTGTAATCATTTTTGGCTTCATAGTTGAAAGTTTGATTCTCAAGTTAACCCCAGCATTAAGTCTACTGCGGTATTTGGTTTCTATGGCAGTTTAAAGGGAAAATCCAGTTTCACATAAGTAGGTAGTGGGAAATGGCAGCAATGTGTGAAGTGCTAATTTTGCAATAGCAGGACATTCAGGAATCAGATAGTTCCAAAAACTGACTAGTAATTCATCCTAAATATGAATAAAATTTTAACCACTTCTACTTATGGGTATATGTAGATATAAACATTATTAAGTTTCATGATTCACAAGAAATATAGAATAAATCCATACCAAAAAAAAAATAGAAAAATGTTTTTACTAAATGTTTTTCATGGAACACCAGACAGTCCGTTAAGGAACCCACTTTGGAAACCTCTACTCCAGCTCTTCTAGATGTCTATTTTGTTGGTAAGGACTAGCCCAGGAGTCGGCAACTTTTAACACCAAAAGAGCGATTTAAACCCGGTTTCCACAAAAAAAAAAAAACACTGAGAGCTGCAAATACTTTTTAACATCTAAAATATTATAATAATGACATTTATTATAAAGTAAAAAATAAAAATACATTTATTAGTGTTTTGACTACCCTTTTAAAGATGGGCTATAAAGTGTTCCTTATTAAATCCACAAAGTGCTACAGAGAGTACAAAGTGCTACTCTCGTTAGAGGTGAAAGCAAATGAATCTGCCCAAACATCATATAACGATCTATTTTCCTCTGATATTTTTCTTTTCTTAGATTTCTCCATATCCGGCTTTGTTGGGGTTGAAAGTTGAGATGGCGTTCGGGCTGGAATACCGGCTTTCGCGAGTATCACGTTTATTTTGAGCTACAAAAAAACAATAAAATATACTTTTTTTTAAAATATTTTAACATTTCATATTTCAAGATTGCATAAAGATCTTCTAATTGAGAACTAAAACACTAAAAAAATAACTAACACAAATAAAATACATAAATTATTTTTTTAAAGTAATTTATTTTCCCAAGTCACTCGGAGCCGCAGTGTTAGGATGAAAGAGCCGCATGTGGCTCCGGAGCCACAGTGTAAGGATGAAAGAGGCGCATGCAGCTCCGGAGCCACAGTGTAAGGATGAAAGAGGCGCATGCTGCTCCGGAGCCACAGTGTAAGGATGAAAGAGCCGCATGCGGCTCCGGAGCCACAGTGTAAGGATGAAAGAGCTGCATGCGGCTCCGGAGCCGCAGTGTAAGGATGAAAGAGCCGCATGCGGCTCCGGAGCCGCAGTGTAAGGATGAAAGAGTCGCATGCGGCTCCGGAGCCACAGTGTAAGGATGAAAGAGCCGCATGCGGCTCCGGAGCCACAGTGTAATGATGAAAGAGCCCCATGCGGCTCCGGAGCCGCAGATTTCCGACCCCTGGACTAGCCCGTCTACCATATTCCCCACATCAGCACTCTTGTATCATTTTGACCACAATAGTTTCTGGTGAAAATATACAGATTTTCTTCAGCAAGTCATTCCTCTGGCTCTCTGACAAACAACAAACAATTTCAGAAAAATAATCCGAAAAAAACATAACCGCAAGTTGTACTTTTTAAAAATTTTATTCGAACCATTTTTCTTTTTCAGTCCATCCAAACATTTGACATCTTAAAAACTGTACAAGTTCACATTTCTTACATAAGTTCACGTGTAAAATCCACATTTGCCATTTTTTTTTTAAATTTAGACATTCACCTTTCAGTAATGCAGATATTTTTATCCAAAGTTTAGAATATTTTCTGTTAAATTAAGACCTGTTACCCTCATACCTAAAATTTAAAGATGTATTGACGGTGGCTCATTTCATTGAAGAATGCCCACAATTAGAGCAAGAAATGATGTCTGCAGGCACACCATCAAAATTGATAATAGCACTAGCTACTGATAATAAATACTCCAGTGAAGTGACACCATTCCTAAAGGAAATAAAGCTATACAACAAAATATGAGGAACTAGAGAATTGATCAAAATCAGACAGTGCTAATGTCCTAGTAGACGATGCACTTATCAACTTATAAATAAATAAAGAAAAAAAAAATACCTGTTCAAGTTTCATTTGTTTTCCCTTCGATAGATTGACAAAATTAACTTCTATATGCCTAGTATTAGTCATTGTTAAAAACTCATTGTTTTTATATTCATGCGTATAAAAAGGAGTTTAAATTTTTATCCATTTTATTCTTTTGAACGCTGGTTACGGTTGAAAGATTTTAGTATTGTTTTCCCATTTCATGTTGTGGTTTCATCATTGATTGTTATTTCACGGGTTTATGTGAAATCTTTTTATAATATGATATGTAATCAATTTTATTTGATAGTTTCATATAAAAAAATTATGATTCACTTAATTCCATATGGATTTCTTTGGTGAATATATAAATAGAAAATTAATTATTTTTGAATGCTACAATATGAATATGGAACAAATACAGAAGCGAAATTATATTTTTTATCACTAATTAGCCTTCCAGATGCTTCTCAAAATGCTATATCTTAAATTGTGAGGAACTTGAGGCAAAAAAAATGCACCTTTGCTACAAGAGGGAGTTAACAACAACATTTCTTCATAGCTAGAAATTATAGAAATCTCTATATAAACAAAAGTTTATTATGAAACGGTTATTGTTTGTGTTCAGAATTATCTAGAATACAAATAATAACTTTATAATAAATTATTAAATAACAATTATAACATTTTTTTTAAACTTTATTTTACATAGTCACAACAAAAATAAATATAAATCTTTGATTACGTTGATCAATTCAGAAACAATGATGAAAAAAACATATACATTTGCACATGGAAGCAGGAGGGAAGAAATAATCCAGCGATTATACTTCCTGACGTGAAAAATAAGTTATAAAAATTAAATTAAATTTATAAGTCACTAGAGTAATTCACACCAATAAGTCTCTTGGGCACTTTCTTGCCAGACTTCTTTGGAGATTTCCTGGGATATTTGTTGAGGAGATGTTTAGAACTAAGGGAATATTATTGCAAAAAGATTTTTATGGAAGGCGTTATAACGAGATATTGCTACTTGATGAACTGTTGAAATCCTTAAGTCTGAATAGATTGTTTCATTTGGTGTGTATAAAGGACAATGAAGAATTTTTCTAATAATTTTTGATTGAATAGCTTATATCCTCTGGGCATTGCTAGATTTTGTTGTTCCCCATTTCTCAATACCATAAGTCCAAATAGTTATAATCATAGATTTGTATAGTATAATAGTTTATTGGAAGTTGTTAATTTTGAACTATTATCAAGTTAGTGAGGTAAAATTCTATAGGTTCTGTTTAGTTAATTATAAAATGAAATCTGAGAACTGAAAGAGAGTGCCAAAGTAAAATGAGAATAGGCTATTTTTTTATGATTAAATAATAATAATTCAATTATGAATCTTCCAACATTGTCGAAAAATCAACGGAATACCATTTATTTCAACGTCATCAACAAAAAATTGTCATCAACAAAGAGTCATAAAAATTATTGTGGCTTTGCCTATAATTTTTAAAAATGAATATCATTAAATAAATAAAATTAAATAGTAATGGTCATTTATTATATTACATATAATAATAAATCTAATTTTCTTATGAAGAAATTTCCAAATTAGTTATATACAGAAAATTTTCTTTCAAATAAAGTAATAAAAGCTACCTTTTAATTTAATTGTAAAAATAATATTTATATTTAATTGTAATAAAATACATATAAATTAATTTAATTTAATCTAAATAGATCATAAGAATTAATAAATATATGATATTAGGACATTATTAATGTTATTTACTATTTAAAATGAAAAAGACACACTGAATACCAAAAGACAAAAAAATTCAAATTATACATAAATTTAAGAAAAACATTTCCTTTTTTTTAAAAAAAAAATTGTAATTTATAAAAAATAAAAGAAATGTTAAATTTCATTCAATATTTTCTCAAATTGTGGACAGCATTTTTATACTAGTCAAAATATTATAAGAAAAATATTATTTTGATATAAATATTTGATATAAAATATTTTGATATAAAATTTGATATAAATTTTGATATAAAATATTTTTTTGATAAAAAAAAAACTGATTCAGATATTATAAGCAAAATGAAATATAAAGAGTTAAAACAAATAATCTGGAAACAGCATTTTAAAAACAATGTTCCTTTTAGAATTTAAATATACTAATTTGTATATTTTAGATTTATATAATACTAATTATATTTATAAAATTCATAATCATTTATATAATATTATTTTTTGTATAAAGGTATATGCATACAAAATACAAATGTTCAACTTAACAAACATGTTTTGAGTAAATAAGTGTTTTAAAACAAATTTTTTTGACTGTAAACTATAGTGAAGAGAAGAAATCAATGTCAGGTTTTTAAAATCAATTCTAATTTTGAGTTAAACAAATATTCTATTTTCATCATGGTATATTTATTAATTTATTATCTATCCAATTTTTTGTTGATGATGTTGAAATAAATGGTATTTCCGTTGATTCCACAATATTGGAAGAATCATTATTAAATTCAAGATTAGAGTCTTTGGTTAAGGTGGGGGGGGGGGGGGGATTTTATAATTGTCTTGTAGTGTATTATAACACAAAAGCTTTATAATTATTATATTATACATTATAATGTCAGTACAGATGCCATTTCATTTTTGAGTCAGCTGTAGCCAAATATGTTAGGTTTTTTTTTTTTTTTTTTATTTTCCTCACGGGTAGTAACCCTACCATGAGGGAGTTTATTTTTCCTTTAACCTGTTCCCATATTGATTACAGGTTTACACAAAAGTTACATACATTTACAACTTAATTATTACATTATATAGTGTTAATTTACATGTTCTTATAATATATTCAATTAATAATATATATATACACATACACACGCATATATACATATATATACTAATATGTATATATATGTATATATAAGTAATAAAACATAATATGTTAGGTTGTAGTGGCAGTCTCGCAAAAGAACACACATTGGCTAAACATTGGTCCTTTGCGATACCATACAATTAACACTCTACATGTGGAGTCTCCTAAATTTTGCCTATCACAAGTGTGTTTATATTAGGAATTTTTAACAAGTACCTAACATAAAGCAAGCTCGGGACAGCTTAATGTGCTCTCCCAGGAACGACATACTCAGATTTATTTACTTCCTACGTGAATAACTTGAGGGTCAGAGTGGGTTTTGAACCCCAGATCTATCAGGACAAAGACGAGCAGGTTGCGTAGACACATAAGGCTAGGACTAACTTACAGTAATACAACTTAGAATTATATTTCATTCTCTAACAGTAACAGTATGACGCCATAAATTATTAAAGAATTTAAAAGCACAGAGAAAGAATTAAAACGTCTTTTACATTCTTACAGATGTGTACTGTTTAAGAAATAAAATTGTTGATATTTCTGTTAGAAGGAATTGTTATAAATTACTAGAAAGCAGAAGTTTTATATTACATGATGGATTTATGTGACATCCACCAGTATTAATGGAATTAATAATTTAAAATATAATTATATGTGACCATAAAAGTTTAATTCGATTGATGAGTTACCTAACAACATATGTTCTTTAAAATTTATTATTATTAATAATTTATTATTAATAAATTAATAAAATTAATTAAAATTATTAATTTACAAGAATGTCAAAAAAAATCATTATTTCTTTATTTTTTCAAGTTTCCTCATGAACAAGAGATTCATTGTTTGCATTATTTTCAGATGTTCTTATAAAGAAAATATGTTTCTATGTTCATATGTTGTCACAAAGAAAAATAATTTGCCTATAATATATTGATTTCTATTAGAAAAAATATTCGTTATTGTTAATATGTTTAGCAGAAGAATTACTAATTAATGTTACTTTAAGTTATATTAAGTTCTATGTGACATTTTATAGATTGTTTCTATCAAAAATACTATTACTATCAAAATTATTTTTTATTTTAAGTACAGAGAACTTTACGTCACCCTGTATAACAGAACAGCACAAAAATTAACGTCCAAAAATATCAATCTGTGTTTCCTTCTTGTATTTTTGATTGCTATTTAATTTAAAAAAAAAAATCAAATCTCTTATTAAATCCTATCTTAAATAATTCTACTCTCAGATCAGCCAAAATATTTGGATGAGAGTTATTTTTATTTCTAACATATTTCAATGAAATAATGAACTTTTTTTTCTTGCAAACAATTGTTTTATTTAAAAAGTAAATACATTTATTTTAATAATTCATCATTTCATCATATTTGTAAAATAATTTTATAACTTAACATTTGATAAGTTAACAAATAAATTTAATTAATTAACAAATAATTAATTTAAACATATGAATATTGTTAGACATTGTAGACAGATTGTTACTGGCATAAAACTACGCCAGAATAAAAATACTACAATATTATTCATTAATCACGGTATTAAATTAATTAAGTTCCTTATTTATAAGATTAATAGGTTTAATAATTACTGGTAGTTAATTTAA
This sequence comes from Hermatobates lingyangjiaoensis, assembly GCA_026182355.1. Lineage (NCBI taxonomy): Eukaryota > Metazoa > Arthropoda > Insecta > Hemiptera > Hermatobatidae > Hermatobates > Hermatobates lingyangjiaoensis. The sequence goes on from JAPFBL010000573.1 coordinate 34,668, forward strand.
GTGTAATTATCTCCAGAATATGTTTAATATTGATTTATTACTTCTATGACCCCTGAGAGATTTATTTGATAAAATTTCCTATATAATAAGTATTTTTTTCCTCCAAAGTGGTAGCCCTATTTGGAAAGAGTTTATTGAAATAATTTCATATGCTCCATTATATAATAAGTATATTATAAATATTAGTATTATTAATCATTTTATTCATAAGATAGAAGAAGGAACTTGAAGCATATAGAATAGATAAAATTGTATAGTTCTTCAAACTAAAAATAATACTATTTTTATTATTGTAATTTACTACTAATTGGGAAGTGTGATTGCTTGAGTACTGAAGATTAGGGACTGAAGCTTGGAGACGACTCTAGAAATCTTCAGTGGGAGATAGAAAAATCTCTCGGAGTATGTGGTACTTGTTAAAGATCCCTAATCTAATATATCTCTTTAATAAATTTATCTAAAGATATATATTTTTTTTTGAGGTTGAATGTCTGATAGAAACCTACATTTCTGATGACTATTCCTCAAAAGCAATATGATTATACATTGTTATTATTAAATTTTGCCTGTCTTAATTGTTGGACCAGGGATCTTTAATGAACTCTTCACATAGTCCCGGCTGGGGACTGACAACTGAATACCCTCTCCAAGGGATGTTTTGAGTCGTGCTCAAAGAATTAATCTTAATTCTGCTAGATTTAATTAATATTTATACTTATTATTTAAATAATCTTAATTCTGCTAGAATTAATCTAGTAATGCTGCTTATTTAAAACAAAAGTGGGTACTAAATAACAAATGAGCTTAACATTCACTAGCTAGAACAGCTCTGAGAATGATAGCACATAGCATACTTAATTATATACTATTAAGCATGCAATAAATGTATGATTTATATAACAGATTCTTCTTTTGTAGTACCCAATCATGGGTACATTGTAGTGTAGGCAACATAAATCTCTGTAGACGGTACTATGTGTTTACAAAAAGTACATCCATGTACATTTTCTTTTAGTTATTGTTATAGAACAACATGCTCCACCAGAAGGCATTACATGCAGTAAAATCTTCAATGGTACACAATAATTCTTATTAAATTATGATAATGAAGCTTAACAATTATAATAATTAACAAAGATTGTAATAACTAAAATATAATATATTGTAAAATCTAAATGAATGTAATACTAAACAATAATAATGATCACGATGATATAAAGGAATACTACTAACAAAATAATATTAATACAATGATTACAATTGGACATGTGTACATATTAAAACACAGTGGTGCCACATATTGTACTCGTAATTAAGTACGTGGAAAACAACTTTTCTTTAAGTGTAGTTAAAACGAAAAAATAAATGTATAAAAAAGTTTAATAGAAATGTTCTCTCATTATTTAAATAGTTCATGAGACACTTCCACTACTCAGAACCAAAATAGTGACCTTTTGGGCATTAAAACTAATAGAAAAAGGTTTTCTCTGTCTATTTCATATTTTACTATCAATACATTTTATATTAAACTACATTCCTTGGGACATTATTATCCATTAACATATTAACAATCAATATGTTAATATTAATATGTTAATGTTAGTTAATACTAACATTAACAAATTAGTTATGTTTGTCAACACTGTAGGTTGACGTGCAGTCCCACAAGGGAACACATATAGCTCAAATAAATATTGGGCCTATAGTGATACGACAAAATGACAATTGATTCTACAGTGGGAGTCCTAAATTTTGCCTAACTCAATTATATTTAGAGTAGGGATTTTGAAATGTACTAATTTTCAAAGTGTTATTTCCGTAGGTATTTTAAACAAAGTTTAAACATATTCACTGATTTTCAGTATTACATTTTCTGGTACTTCAGCTAAAAATATTTTTTAAAAAAAATAATAATAATAAATTAAATACCGAAACAAATAAATTTATTTGTACATTATCTGAATTATTTTTTTTAGTAAATTAGTTTATTTACTTGAATCAAAATCTGTAAAAATAACCTTAATATGAACAATTTATAAAACATTTAATGATATTTTCATTTATGTAATATGATTTATATACACAACTAGCTTTACCCCCTTATATTAAGTTTTGTTCAAGGATGTAACATACAGATTGATTAGAGCATTTTGTAAGACAATTCCATCCTACTATGGAAAATATCAGAAATTGTGTGTTAGATTGGCGTTGATTTTCTTACATGTAAAATTTTAATTCTTATTAAAATTCATATATGTCACATCATTTCAAATGTTCTTATTATGCCTCTAAACTTTAATCTTATTTCAGTCAAATGAATATAATAATAATAATCACTTTTTCTTCTTTTCGGAATTTCGTCAGGGTTAATATTTGGAATCACCTTTTCACCAACGTTTCATCTTTTATTTTAAGACATCCTCAGGGTTATGAATCAAGAGAGGCTTTTAATACCGAACCCTGTTTTATTGTGAATATAGTAATAATAATAATAATATTATATTCATAATAATTTGTTAAAGACCAAGTTATTATAATTAAGCTATGATTTCGTTAATATACTTAAAAAATATGATACTAATTTGGCCATTCACTTACTTTCTAAGTAACGCTCGAAAAACTTTTGAGAGTCATTTGTTCTCAATTATTTAAATAATACTTAAAATACTTCAATTACTCAAAACCAAAATAGTGATTAATATTGATATAGCTTCCGACCACTGATTTATCAAGTTCACAAAATGGGATTTTGAGGATTTTGGTCATAAAGAAAATTCAAAACCTGCTAAAGTAACTAATATGTTTTCAGACTATAGAGAAATTCAATTTGTAAATATTTTAAAAATCTTCAAAAAATCTATTACACTTTTGAAGTATTCGTTATTCTTTTAATATTTAATAATATATTGATACAGCTCCTCGACCACTGATATTTCAAATTCACTGAGGGGGTTCTTGAGGATTTTGGTCATAAACCGAATAACTCCTGATTATATGCCTTTTAGGCATTTAATAATATATTACTAAGAATTTATGGCACTTAAAAACAACCAAATTAATGTATAAAGATATATATAACAAGATATATATAACATTATAAGTTCACAGAAGGGGTTCTTGAGTATTTTGGTCATAAAATAATTCAACTCCTGATTATATGCCAACGTCTAGCAAATATTGTTTTTCATTTTCAAGTCAAAAAAAAAAAAACAATTTATTGCCGAATTAAGTAGAGCAAGACAAATACATCCACAAACAAAAAATAATACAGTAACAAGAAAACTACAAAGGGGTTATAAAATACCCAGTGTTATTGTTCATTATTTACATATTTCATGTTCATTATTTTGTAATATTGTGCTTATCTATTTGAAAATTGTGTTTTGTGGTCTTAATAATTAATAATAAGTAATTAGATTAAAACAACAAATGTTTATTTTTAAATAATGAACAATAACACTTGATATTTCATGATCTTTTGTGCTTTTCTTGTTACTGTATTTTTGTTTCTTTCTTTTTTTATTTCCTGTTTGTTGGTATTCCGTGGATGTATTTGTCTTGTTCTACTTATGTCGTTAATAAATCGTTTTTTAGCCTTGAAAATGACAAATAATTTTTGGTGAAACGTCGGCGTAAAATCAGGAGCTGAATTTTCTTTGTGACCGAACTCCTCAGGAACCCTTTCTGTGAACTTTAAAATAGTGATCTTTTGGGTATTAAAGGAAAAAAAAAAGAAGATTATTTTCTGCTAATTCCATATTTTGCAATCCATACATTTTGGGTTACATTACATGTTGTAATACTTGGGACATTATCTTATTTATGTTTGGCTATATTTTTTTTTCTTTTTGGGAAAGTGCTATGTTTTCTGTTAAAATATTTCCAAAGATGATTTCGATATATGATTACTTGTAATTAGCGAAACCAAAATGATTTATTTGTATACTATCTGAATTATTGCTGTTATTAATTAATTTAATTACATGATATAATTACATAATAATTGCATAAAACAAATTGAGCAGTCTTAATGAGGGATCTGTAAAACTAAAAAGTTCTATAAAATATTTTTTTTATGTATTTCATTACTCGAAGTGAAATTATATTTTTAAAAACTAAATCCTCAATAAACTTCCTATGTTTTGATTTGTTATATTTTACTTCGAAAAAAATACGTTCATAAATTTTAAGACAAAAATTATCTAATTTTTTATTTTAATTTCCGATTTTTTTCTCGTAGGTACTTTAAACAAAGTTAAAACATGTTCACTGATTGTCAGTATAAAATTTTCTGGTAATTAAGCTAAAAATACTTCTAAAAATAAATAATAATAAATTAAATAACGAAACAAATAAATTAATTTATTTATATAACTATTTCAGTTGAAATTCAGAATGTTTCTTTGATATCAATCTATCGAAACATATTCTCAAATAATAGTTAAATTTAAAAAGATAAAGTTTTAATTATAATTTTTTTCCACAGTTTACATCTGGATGTTTAGATAATTTTTTTTTTGTCTTATCTAGATAACAGTGTATATCTTATTTTGATCTTTTACGTCCAATAGTAAACATTTTGCCATTTTGTAAAGTAAATGAGTAAATTATAGTTGTATTTGAAAAATTATTAATTTAATGATATTTTAGGTGATCCTTTTGATTATTGGTTATCTAATTGCACTAAAAAAAAATCAGTGATTAATTTTTATGTCACTGTGCAATTAGACATTTTTGATTCATAATCTCATATTTTTAAATTACAATAAAAAAAATATGATTAAAAATGGAATAGGTGATTAAGATGTCAATTATGAAGCCTTATTAAGAAGAAAGGCTTCTTAAACAACTTTATTTAATAAAATATAGATATGGCTTGTCGACCACTGATATTTCAAATTCACAGATGGGGTGGGGTTCTTGAGGATTTTGGTCATAAACATACAACTGCTGATTATAAGCCGACGTTTCGCTGAAAGTTGTTTGGCATTTACAAAGCTAAAAAACAAATTTATTAACGACATAAGTAAAGCAAGACAAATACATCCACGGATACAGAGCACTCTGTAAAGGTATCCTTCCAGAATTAGTTTTGTAATAGCGTTGCTTATCTGTTTGAAAAATGGGTTTTGGAGTTCTGAATAATTGATAATAAGTAATTAGGTTTAAATAACAAATGTATGTTTTTAAATAATGAACTAGATATTTTATTATCCTTTTGTGGTTCTCATGTTACTGAATTTTTTGTTTGTTTGGTTTGTTTTCTATTGGTTGGTATCCGTGGATGTACGAGTATTTATCTTGCTTTACTTATGTCGTTAATAAATTGTTTTTTAGCCTTGAAAATGCCAAACAACTTTTGGCGAACCGTCGGCATATAATCAGGAGTTGCATGTTTATGACCAAAATCCTCAAAATCCCTTTTGTGAATTTATTTAATAAAGTTGTCTTTATATTTATTTACGATCCTGTGAAGAAGGATCACAGAATTGATAATATTTATTTTAATTTTACAAAAAATAATATAATGTTATGTATTACTTGATAGTATAATATCGATGTTATTATTGGTGTGTACTTTAGGAAATCAGACAAACCTGGCAAAAAATGATGTTTAGAAGAATTATCACAATATGTACAAAATCAATTAATAATGTGACTATGCAAATGTAGGCAGGTAGTGCTTTGGAATTTCATGTCTTTAGGTATCTCCTATAACAAGTTATTTTTTTAAACTTAAAAACATTTAAATTCTTCATTAATATATCCATCATTATACTTTACAAACTATTATATAAAATAATTGAAAATAAAATAAAATAATTTGAATTTTAATAATTATATTATTGAGAAATATAATCTTAGAATAAAACATTTAAAAGGAATTGTATTTCCCTCCTAATAAACGTAGAATAAAGTTTATTTTATTTATACATCTCATTTAATTTCATATATATTAAACTTTTATTTAATCTTATCAGTAATATTATAATATTTGTGAATTTAATTTAGAAGTAATATGAGGGAGATGTGTTCTATCTACTGGAGATATATGTTTGTAGTTTCTACTCGTTTCGCTAGATGGCAGTAGAGTGCCATTAAGGACTAGATATTTCTGTGAGGCAACAGGAAAGTTGAAGTTAATTCCTTCTTTTTCAATGTGATATTATTTATTTCCATTTTACAAAAATAATATAATGTTATTTATTATATGATAGTATATTATTGATGTTATTTTCATGGATTATTGGAGTGTGACTTTGGGAAATCAGGCAAAGCTGGGCAAAAATTATGTTTGTAAAGAATTATCACAACATGTGCAAAGTCAATCAATAATGTGATTATGCAAATGTAAACAGGAAGTGCTTTGGAATTTTAAAAAAAACACTACTCCATGTTGTTTTGGGAAAGAGCACAATGAGTAGATAGTACTTTCTGGAATGACTAAGGGGATCATTTGGGTATTAAAGAAAAAATAAAAAAGCTTATTTTCTGCCAATTCTATATTTGGAATTTCAAAATAAATTTAACTCCATGTTGTTTTGGGAAAGAGGACAAAGAGTAGATAGTAGTTTTTGGAATGACTAAGGAAGCTGCATTCAAACGCTTGGAGACAAAATTTCTGTCTGTCTTCTGAAACGAGAGGGAAATGTTAACCAGATATGAATAGCTAGTTTAGCTTTAAAAATGGGTCTTTTCATGCTTTGCAAATGCCCGTTTGGAGGTTGGAGTGTTGACAAAAGTAAGAAAAGATCATGCCCATTTCAAACTCAAAAGGTTATAGAACGGGGGTGGACAACATCTGGCACGCATGCCAAACTTGGGACGCCGATGACTTGTCTCTGACACGCAAGAGCACAGGTTACCCTTAGAACAGATGCAAGCACATGTTACTCTAAGCATAGAAAAAAAAGTCACTTTCCTTGGGGTAGAAGCTTTCATGCCATGATGGTATATGTACGTCCTGGTGGTGAAGAGGTTTAAGCTCTACGAAGCTAAAAAGGTCTCAAGAAAATCTTATCTGTTGTATTCTATTAAAGTCACAAAAGATGAAAGTCTGTTGAAATGTACTTCTGAAGGTTAAATAAATTTTTTTTCTGTTTTTTTTTATACTATGTTTTACTCACTGAGGTAATTTATTATTTTTTCGTTTATAATGTTTTTAAGACATACCAAATATGTTCTAAAACAAAATGACTGGCACGTGGAAAAAGTTTGTGTCAGAGACTTGGCTGATTTTGGCAAGCACTGTCGAAAAGGTTATAGAACTATTTCTATCTCTCACGGGTAGTAACCCTACCATGAGGGAGTTTATTTTTCCTTTAACCTGTTCCCATATTGATTACAGGTTTACACAAAAGTTACATACAATTACAACTTAATTATTACATTATATAGTGTTAATTTACATGTTCTTATAATATATTCAATTAATAATATATATATACACACATACACACGCATATATACATATATATACTTATACATATGTATATATGCGTGTGTATGTGTGTATATATATATTATTAATTGAATATATTATAAGAACATGTAAATTAACACTATATAATGTAATAATTAAGTTGTAAATGTATGTAACTTTTGTGTAAACCTGTAATCAATATGGGAACAGGTTAAAGGAAAAAGAAACTCCCTCATGATAGGGTTACTACCCGTGAGGAAAATAAAAAAAAAAAAAGGAACACATATAGCTCAAATAAATATTGGGCCTATAGTGATACGACAAAATGACAATTAATTCTACAGTGGGAGCCTAAATTTTGCCTAATTCAATTATATTTAGAGTAGGGATTTTGAAATGTACTAATTTTCAAAGTTATTTCCGTAGGTATTTTAAACAAAGTTTAAACATATTCACTGATTTCCAGTATAAAATTTTCTAGTACTTCAGCTAAAAATACTTTTAAAAAATAAATAATAATAATAAATTAAATAACCAAGCAAATAAATTTATTTATTTCTACATTATCTGAATTATTACTTTACTATAAGTAAAGTATAGTGATCGTGAAAAAATTCGATCTCGAGATTTTGACGGAATTACATGTTTTGAGGTCCCAGAAGTCGTTTTATGAAGTTTTTTCGATGATGTCTGTGTGTGTGGGTAGGTGGGTGAGTGGGTGAGTGTGTTAGCATTACTTGTTACCACGCTACGGTCCAGAATCTTTTTGATATGTCCTTCAATCACTATCTGTACTAACTCAGGAATGAAAGACTAATAATCATATCCTTATATCAATATCCTTATGTCAATGTGAAAAAAAATCTATGGTCGAAATAACTGATTTATGAAAATTCCTTTCTGTTTCTGTACATGTAAAATGTAATAAATAACCAAAATAGTAGTAGAAGTGGTAATTGTAAAACAATCATGTTGTAGCCCTGAAGATGACATAAATTTATATCGAAGCGTCGGCAAAAGGACTAGTTTTAATCATTGGACCTCAAACCTCAAAAAAAATTACATCATATAAATATTGGGTCAAGAAAACAAATCATGAATATCTATATATATAGTAATATAGTATAGTATATTATAATACTATAGTACTATAGTACTATATTGATTTGTGTATTAAAACAATAACACATACCTATATTTACACACAATATGACAAATTAATTTAAAATACAGAATAATGTGTGCTCGTTATTTATCAAATAGTATATATAGTATAGTATATAATATAGTAATATATAATATATATATTGTATTATAGTCATTCGATATATTTCCTTAAAGAAAACAAGTAAAATAGTGTTTTATTTAAAGAGATTAAGTGAACCAATAAATGACGTAATTGAAATGAGTTGCTTGAGTGACGTCATGTGCTAGTCATGCACATCATGCACTGTGATTGGTCAGTCCAGAAAACGACTCTGTAGTGTTCTAATACATCCGCCATAATGAAATATTATTCTCTGAAAAGAACAATATTCCTGAATATTAAACAAACCGTAAGTACCACCGTTTCTGCAACTATTTGTAGGTATATGTTTAACAATAAATTAGTTCAATAAGAATAATAATAAATAAATAATTAGATAACTATTTCTTTGTGATTATGTTTAACCAAATGGCTACTTCAGTTATAGGTTAGCGTCCTTTCTTTAAAAAAAATTATATTAAAATCAATAATACATACCTATATTTATACACAATGTGACAAATTAATTAAAAATACAGAATAATGTGTTCGTTATTTATCAAAATGTCAAACAAATATCCTACCAGAAATAAATTATTGAAATAATTAGAATTTCATTATAAATTATTAAAGTTTAATGGAATATATTACTTTCTAATATTATGTGTAACTCTTACAGTTTGAATTCAATAATAGTTATCATTGTTTTTATGATTATAGTTGTTTCATGTTTAATACAATTAACTATTTCAATTCAGTTATTAGTTTTAATTTTGTTTTACAATGTAATGATGTATCATTTAACGTTCATTTTACTAATTACTGGCATATTCTTTTAATTAATAAATGAAAATCATTCTTTATAATCATATAATGGAAAATTACGTTAACTAAAACTGATTTAGAAAAAATACGAGAACATAATACAAGACTAAAACCATGGCTACAATAACCTTGTCCATAGAACAAGCTCAGCATTTTACAACTTCCAATATTAATTTAACATCCATTTCTTTTACCTGTATTATAATTGTTTACCAATTGAAATCATTATGAAGCAATGAAAAGAGTTGGGTAACTGTAAACTTACTTTTGGTTCATTCTTTCTTATCATATAGTTGTTAAGTTCATTGAAAATTTTTAATATTTTGAAACTGTAGTTTCTATATATAGTCATATTTATAATTTTGACATTATGAATTGTTTATTATTAAAAATTATATCAACACTAAATGATAGGTTGAGCACTTTAAATGTTCATTACTTGTTCAATCTCTTATAATGTCATATTTCTTCCTATTGGTAGATTAATTAAGTTATTTACTAATTTCATACTAATTCCTCTTGCTAAAAACCTCAATAGTTCAATTCAACATTCATATATTGTATTTAATTTCAACTAATTTACTCTGTTCTTTTCTAACTTCCAATATAAATTTAATATCCATTTGAATTTAATATTAATTTAATACTTGTATTATATTGTTCACCAATTGAAATCTTTATGTAGAAAAGAAAAGATTTGGGCAATTGTAAACTTACTTTTGGTTCATTCTGCATTATCACATATTTTTTTTTCATACTTTGAAACTGTAGTTTCTATATATGATCAATCATATTAATAATTTTGATATTATGAAATGTTTATTATTAAAAATTATATCAACACAATTATATAAAAACTATTTAAGTATCTATGAAATTAGTTTTTAAATGTGTTTAAACTAAATTTAATCCTATATCATGTTTATTAAAGAAGTAATTTGCCAAATTTCTCTAATTTCTAGACTTTTTAACACTTTATTTTGATTATTTGAGCATTTGTTTTAATGAAAATAATGAATTTTTTAAAGGTAATTCAGCAAAAAGAAACTTTATTTATGGTAATAATTTCCTTTTAAAATTATTAAAATTGGATTTGTTTTACTTTAGTAATTACCGAATAAACTTCAAGATGTTTAAAACATTTTTCTTAACTTACTTCAGTATATTTGTTTGTGATATATATTTTATATCAAAGAAATATATATCACAAAGAATAGATTAAGATATATGGTTGTGATTTTTGTTTTAGAATATTCATGTTTGTGATATATTTATAGATCACTGAGTTGTTACCAGTCTTCAGAGTGATTCACATCTATTTTCCTGATGACGAAGCCATCAAAATATAGCAGTGAGTTTCTGTTTCATTTCTGTGTGTTCTTTTTTGTGAATATAGTTTACATATATGTATTAATAGTTGGATTTTTATTAAATGTCATTTTTCGTTTTGGTTCTTTTGTTGTTGGCTTTGAAAAAGGTTTAGTTTGAAAAGGAACTTGAAAGGATATGGGGAGAAACATACTTTATTTATTTAAATAAGAAATTAATACCAGATCTGTGTTTTTGTTTGAATACCACATTTAGTTGTGTTTAAGCAAAACTAAAGTTTGTTTACATATGAAAAGGATGAACATTCCATATCAGTTGCATTTAATTTTTCAATAAATATTAAATATGGCTCCTGACTTTACTTCACTATTCAATTTTGCCTTACTGAAATTTGAGGTTGACAACCTTCTGTTGTAGAAGAATACATGAGGGTTTTCCTATTTTCTAATACAGGCTGTTTAATGTCGTTTTATTATCAATTTTTACTTTACTATAAATAAAGTATAGTGATTATGAAAAATTTGATCTTGAGGTTTTGACAGAATTACATGTTTTGAGGTCCCAGAGGTTGTTTTATGAAGTTTTTTGATGATGTCTTTGTGTGGGTGGGTGGGTGAGTGTGTTAGCATTGCTTATTACCATGCTACGGTCCAGAATCTTTAATGGATCAAGTTGATATTTTACACAAAAATGGGCCCTATCATAGTATAGATGATCCCTATTGTTTGGGAAGAATTATGCATGACGGGAAAGTCACTTTTTTTGCCAAAAACCTATTTATAGACAACATTTTTTCTCCTAAACTCCTAACTTTAGAGTTTTGAAATGTTGGCACTATCTTTGAGGTTACAAATGCAATAAAAGAAAAATATTCAAAATTTAAAAAAAACTGCAAATATTTTTTTTCAATAAAATGTAAAAATTAGAACTTCAATTCAATATCAAAGCTTAAGAGAGCCATACAAGCCATGCCGTATGACCGATCAAAATCAAACAATACCTCAAAATAGATCATTGTATGGAGAATGAAATGAGATATTTGTTTTTAAAATTACATTCGCCTAAGGGGCGTTAAAGTACGATTTCTGTTTTGAGAAAATGTTTTTTTAACGTTAAACGGCTCATTAAGAAACCATGAAAATTTTACCAAAAACGGAACAAAAAATTAGTAATTTAGAAAAAAAATCATGAAAGTTCAATCATGGCAAAGTGCAATAAAGCTATAAAAACTATTTGTTTAACCCAGACTAATGGCACCTGCTATACTTGTCGAATTTTTGATATTTTTTTACATTGTTTACGTTGACTTAGAATTTTTTTGAGTGAATTGACCGAAATAATATAATGTTTATAGATATAATGAAAATTTTGAAATGATTTAACGACTTATATGTGATATAAAAAGAATATAATTCTTATATGTAAAAATTCAACGACAATAGAGCATATTAAACATATAATTTCTGATTCTTTTCATGGTATGATGAGTTTGTCTAACAAAATGTTCTAATCGATCTGCATGTTGCAACATTCTACAAGGATTAATATCAGATGCTGATTTTTTTATGTTTATGAATGACATTATTTTTGGTTAATACTGAAGTTTGTGGAATGAACTTTTTCATCCTGTAAGAGACCTTCTATGTTTTCGACTAATATCCATTTTTTTCACTATTCTTGTCTAATAGTTCATACCATTATACTTACAAATTTCAAGCTTCCAGCTTTTAAATTTAAAATTGTACAGAAAAGTCGGCTTCGAACTTGATTTGAGAATACAAAAGTCGCTATTTACCAACATATTTTTTCTCAATATACATTTACAGCAAAGTGTAGAGTACAGCACGTGAGAAAAAATAACATTCGCTCAGAGTAAATTGGATTTTTATAATTTTTGACTAAGGGAAAGAAAAGTGAGTTTTTAAAAAACTCTAGCATGCCATAACATTTCCAGTATAATAATTTGATAAAAGACTAAAAATGTAGAACATTATTCAGAATTAAAAAAAATTCTTTTAATAATAATAAATGAAATTAACCTACATCTTAAATTAAAAATTATCTTAAAACGTTATTTTTTCTTACATATTTTTGACATTTCAGACAAAAAATTTGTAGTGCGTTTTTAATATACTTAAAATATTTTTAATTTCTAAATGGGAAAATTTGTCTTAAGTATTAAATGTAGAAAGAAGGAGGTCAGATAAACTATGTAAGTGATCCACTGGCTATTGGAGCAAAAGCCATGCTTTCTTGTAGGAAATTATTTCGTACAAGCAAATTTTTAATTTACTTTTTATAATGTTATTACTGCTGTAGTTATACTAATGATTGTATAACTGTTAATTGTGTGACATACAAAAAAAGTGGATCAATCACTATCTGTACTACTTCAGGAATGAAAGACTAATAAACATCTCCCTTTTAGACGATTATATTATGCTTAAATGAGACATTATATATTATATACCCAAGAAGTTTGATATTAAGTTTACTTATAGTAAAGTTGAGTGTAGGCCACTCCAGATTTTTTTACATTGTTTACATTGACTTAGAAATTTTTTGAAACCACTGAGATAAAATTGATATTTATAAAGGAACAATTAAATTGTTTAATGACTTATATGAGATGTAAGAGGAATAATATTGTGCAGGAAAATGATAACACTCACTCAGTAAAAATTCATATATATGTTATTTGACAAAGAGGAAGGAAAATAATCTTATTAACTAACTAATCTTATGTATCTTATGTAACTAAGAAGCCAAAAGTTACATATGACCAAAGGTACATATGATGAGAGTTACATATGACGAAAGTTACATGTGACGAAAGTTACTTATGACGAAATTTACATATGACGAAAGTTACATATGTAATATGTAACTAATATTACATATTAGTAATATGTAATAAAATTACTTATTACTAAAGTAAATTTGTAGACACATATTCATGACAAGTTTCCTATTTATATCTTTTTATCCTGTCTCTACCTTTTATTTACCATTACAGTTGTATTATAATTATTTAGTTGATTTTTTCTGTATTGTTATTTATGATTAATTCATTTTGCTTTTTATTTCTTATCACAATTAATTATTTTAATGTATATATTCTTTATATATTTTAGGATACTTTATTTTACACTTATCTCCTTTCTCGATATATATATATATATATATATATATATATATATATATATATATATATATAAACTAGAATTTAAAAAAGAACACATAGAAAGGAAACCACTGAACTCACTACTATATTTCGATGTCCTCGTCTTCAGGAAAAGAAGTGAATCGCTCCAAAGGCTGATAACGACTGACTTGGTGTTCGAACTGAAGCACTCAAACAGTGTAGCCAACTTTCGGAGGAAAGGTAGACAGGGAAGATAAAGAAATAAAAGCCAAATAAAAATTAAAAAAGAAAACATTTAACTAAAATAAAATTAAAAGCTGATAACAACTTTAAAAAAAAAAAAAAAAAAAAAAATCAACGATTGAGGTTAAGCCCAGGAGCCGATCTACCGCCCAGAAGACTAATAAGTGCTTCTTCAGAAGCTCTCAGAGTAACTTTCGAATTAGTCTGATCAATCTGCCTCAGGACCTGTACACGGAAACAGTCACTAAAACTGAGTCCGTGAGAACTGGCATGAGTAGTAACGGGAAGGTCACTGCGTTTGCCAACGGATGACTTGTGATTATTCATACGCAGGCTTAGCTTGGTGGAAGCCAAACCCACATAAAAAGAATCACACTGGGTGCAATCCAAACGGTAAACGCAGTTACCAGAGGTACAAGAGGTCTTGTGAGAGATAGGGTAGGTGCGTTTACTATGGACAGAGGTAAAGGAAGGAACAGGATTGATGATAGGACAAGTAAGACATCCACGACGTCCACATTGAACCATACCACCAGCAGTTTTTGGAGGCTTAGGAGAAGAGATGTGAGAGAAGATAGATTGAAGATTAGCAGGTTTGCGATAGGAAATGGAAGGTGCCTCACTAAAGACTGAAGAAGTACAGGAGGAAGAAGAAAGTATAGGGAAAAACTCCCTGACAACTGCACCCAGCCTATGAGAACCAGGAAAATAAGTGGTGATGAGGAAATTAGAGTCACTGCGATCCCTCCTAGGACCTGAATTATGATGAACGTCTGCAGGGACTATACGGTTGTTGATGAAATTAGAAGGATATCCTCGGTCAGAAATATATATATATAATATATATATATATATATATACGCGAGTATTTCGCACTTCTTTCCGATGACGACGGATGTCAAAATATTGAAGTGAGTTCTGTAGTGTCTTTTTGTGCTGTTTCCTATGTGTTAAAAGTTTATATATATATAAACTTTTTTATATGTTAGGTTATAGACCCCTGTTTCGCTACTATGAACTTATCAAACTCTGGTATTCTCCCCCCTTGGTCATCTCATTGACCCGATCGTCCATACTATTGATAACATACAGAACCTGCAGAGTTAAAAGTTAATTGTTTTCGTTAAGTTCATGATTTTAGGCCAAAAATAAAAGAAAGAGAAATATAGGTTACGAACTTAAAAACTATCACTTAATAGGTATATCATCGGCGTTTCTCCAAGACTTCAAAAGCTAACCACATCGGTGTGTTGATTCTGTAACAATGATCTACAACAAAGCATCCTTTAAAAACCAAAATATCAGATTAAAATAGAAAAAAAAGCTGTAATGAAAAAAATAGAAGAAAAGATGGGAAATGTTTTAAGAAGCCATAAAATTCCCAGTATAATAATTCCGTAAAAAACCAAAAATGTAAAAGATAATTCAAAATTGAAATCTTTCGTTTAGAGATTAATAAATGTAATTATCGTACATCTTTAATTATAAATCACCTTAAAACAACATTTTCTTCGCTGTTTATGATGTTTTTCAGAGAAAAAAAGGGTATTTTCCTGTTTTAAATTTGAAAATTTTACTTTAATATTCAATGTAGAAGGATGTCAAGTAAACGATGTAAGAAGAAATCCACTGGATATTTGAACAAAAGCCATGTTCTCTTGTAGGAGAATATTTCGTATCAAGAAATGTTCACATTGGTTTTTCAAAAATGTTATTACTGCTGTAGTTATACTAATGAAATTATTTGCATCAGCTGTGTGATGTACAAAAATAAGCATATATAGTGATATGTCCTTCAATCACTATCTTTACTACCTCAGGAATGAAAGACTAATAATCATATCCCATTTAGATGTTTACGTTATGCTTAAATGAGACATTATGTGTTATATACTCAAAGAATTTGCTATTAAGTTACTTATAGTAAAGTTGAGTGTAGGCCACTCCACATTTTTTTTAAATTACAATAAAAAATATGACTAAACATGGAATAGGTGATTAAGATGTCGATTATGAAGCCTTATTAAGAAGCAAGGCTTCTTAAACAACTTTATTTAATAAAATATTGATACATCTTCTCGACCACTGATATTTCAAATTCACAGATGGGGTTCTTGAGGATTTTGGTCATAAACATACAACTCCTTATAATAAGCCGAAATTTCGCCAAAAGTTGTTTGGCATTTTCAAAGCTAAAAAACAAATTTATTAACGACATAAGTAAAACAAGATAAATACATCCACGGATACAGAGCACTCTGTAAAGGTGTCCTTCCAGAATTAGTTTTGTAATAGTGTTGCTTATCTGTTTGGAAATTGGGTTTTGGTGTTCTAAATAATTAATAATAAGGAATTAGGTTTAAACAACAAATGTGTTTTTTTAAATAATGCACTAGTTATTTTATTATCCATTTGTGGTTCTCATGTTACTGAATTTTTTGTTTGTTTGGTTTGTTTTCTGTTGGTTGGTATCCGTGGATGTACGAGTATTTATCTTGCTTTACTTATGTCGTTAATAAATTGTTTTTTTAGCCTTGAAAATTCCAAACAACTTTTGGCGAACCGTCGGCATATAATCAGGAGTTGCATGTTTATGACCAAAATCCTCAAAATCCCTTTTGTGAATTTATTTAATAAAGTTGTCTTTATAGTTCTTCACGATCTTCTTAAGAAAGATCATAGGATTGATAATATTTATTTTAATTTTACAAAAAATAATATAATGTTATGTATTACATGATAGTATAATATCGATTTATTATTGGTGTGTACTTTAGGAAATCAGGGAAACCTGGCCAAAAATGATGTTTAAAAGAATTATCTGAGAATTATCACAATCTGTACAAAATCAATCAATAATGTGACTATACAAATGATCACAGGTAGTGCTTTGAAATTTCAAGCCTTTAGGTATCTGCTATAACAAGTTATTTTTTTCAAACTTAAAAAAAAAATTAAAAAGTTTACTATGCATCATGAAATAGGCATGATCTTTTCTTACTTTTGCCAACACTCCATACGGGCATTTTGCAGAACCTAAAAAGATCAATCTTTAAAGCTTAACTGGCTGTTCATATCTGGTTAACATTTCCCTCTCGATTCAGAAAACAGACAGATATTTTGTCTTCAAGCGTTTCAATGTACCTTCCTTAGTCATTCCAAAAACTACTATCTACTTTTTGTACTCTTTCTCAAAACAACATGGAGTTAAATTTATTTTGAAATTCCAAAGCACTATTTCAAATAATTGAATTAAAATAAAACAGTTTGAATCTTAATGATTATATTATTGAGGAATATAATGTTAGAATAAAAGGTTTAAAAGGAATTGTATTTCCCTCCTAATTAACGTAGAATAAAGTTTATTTTATTAATACATTTAATTTAATTTCATATATATTAAACTTTTATTTAATCTTATCAGTAATATTACAATATTTGTGAATTTAATTTAGAAGTAATATGAGGGAGATGTGTTCTATCTATTGGAGATATATGCTTGTAGTTGCTACTCTCTTCACTAGATGGCAGAAGAGTTCCATTAAGGACTAGATATTGCTGTGAGGCAACAGGAAAGCTGAAGTTAATTGAATCTGGCTTGTTTCTCAATTTGATAATATTTATTTTAATTTTACAAACTAAAAATAATATTATTTATTATATGATAGTATATTATCGATTTTATTTCCATGGATTATTGGAGTGTGACTTTGGCAAATCAGTTAAACCTGGCCAAAAATGATGTTTAGAAGAATTATCACAATATGTACAAAGTCAATCGATAATGTGATTATGCACATGTAGACAGGTAGTGCTTTGGAATTTCAAAGTAAATTTAACTCCATGTTGTTTTGGGAAAGAGCACAAAGAGTAGATAGTAGTTTTTGGAATGATTAAGGAAGCTGCATTGAAACGCTTGGAGACAAAATTTCTGTCTGTCTTCTGAATCGAGAGGGAAATGTTAACCAGATATGAACAGCCAGTTTAGCTTTAAAGATTGATCTTTTTAAGGTCTGCAAAATGCCCATATAGAGTGTTGGCAAAAGTAAGCCTATTTCAAACTCAAAAAGTTATAGAACGAGGGTGGGCAACATCTGGCACGCGTGCCAAACTTGGCACGCCGATGACTTGTCTCTGGCACGCAAGACCACAGGTTACCCTTAGAACAGATTCAAGCACATGTTACTCTAAGCCAAGAGAAAAAAAAACCACTTACCTTGGGGTAGAAGCTTTCATGCCATGATGGTATATGTACGTCCTGGTGGTGAAGAGGTTTAAGCTCTACGAAGCTAAAGACGTGTCAAGAAAATCTTATCTGTTGTATTCTATTAAAGTCACAAAAGATGAAAGGCTGTTGAAATGTACTTCTGAAGGTTAAATAAATTTTTTTTCTGTTTTTTTTATACTATGTTTTACTGCACTGAGGTAATTTATTATTTTTTCGTTTATAATGTTTTTAAGACATACCAAATATGTTCTAAAAAAAAATGACTGGCACGTGGAAAAAGTTTGTGTCAGAGACTTGGCTGATTTTGGCACGCACTCTCAAAAAGGTTTGCCCACCCCTAATATAGAACTATTTCTATCTAACTAATAACTGCACATTACACTAATGGCTCATACCATGGTATGGTATTACCATACCATTCTTTCAGACAAAAGAATCTATCATAGAATAGTACAGGAACCTTTTCTAATACCTTTGCACTATGGGAATGAACGTCAGCAAATAAAACAAAGAACAATATTTGAGCTGTTATTTTTTAAAGTAATATAAGCCCACTTTAAAAAAAAGAGTTAACGGTAATTTTAGTAAGATATAGACATCTTCTCTTCATACTTTTAATTATATATTCAATGGAGTACGATTTTGCCAAAAAGTAAAAGAAAGACGTTTTGCTATAAAATGTTACCGCAAAAATATTTTTTTTTAAAATGAAATAAGTCCATTCCTAATAGTTATAATTAAAACAACTTTCTTATTAAAATTATTATTGATTATTTTGACTGCACCGTGCACTGTATTTACCATGAATACTTCACTAAACTAGTAATAAAAGACAAATAATTTCAAAATTATAAATTTTTGTTTTTTGTTATCTTAACGAAATTATTTGCATTATACACTTGTTTATTCATATCGCTTTTTTAATATAACTAATATTAACTCTTAATGAATTTAAATACTCAAGTATTTAAATGGCTTCATTGTTACTTTTTACATTAAAAATCTATTTTAGTAAAGCTAATGTTCTATAAAAACATGGACTTAAATTTATTCTAGTTTAGTTTTTTATAATACGTTATTTTTAAAATGGTACAAGTCTATTTTGAGTTAAGGAAATCATTTATTTTTTTAAAAAAAAATTATGAATTATTATTTCATAATAAAATTTAGAATGTGTATAGTATTAAAAACATCACTCGAATTGATTAACGTTTGTAAATATTTTTAAATTAACTCAAATGCAAACCCTTAATTATCTCGGTACACAAAAAAAAAATGAAATTATACCAATTTCAAAAATTACAGCTCATTTAAAGTGGCTAACAAATTAACTGATTTTCAAGAAAATCTCAGTCAGGTCGTGTTTTTAATCAACTCCTCAGGTGAGTAGTGTAGTGCAACAATTCAACCGATTGCTTCCCCACTGTAAGATATAGTGCTAAAATATTTGTGGTATAGTGTAGTAGCATTGTATTTGTAAATTAGCCAGTAATACGTTAGATAGCTTTTCCAGTTTTATTATTAGTGCCTCTGAGATTCCTATATTAGTATTTTTAATAAAAAAGGTCTTTGAAATATACATTTTTCCCTCTTGAGTAAGGTATAAGGACTTTTGTGGGGATAATAAGGGGAATCTGGAAGGATATTTAATGAATGAAGTTATAAAATTGATAACCACACTTACTTATTTCATTTGATGTCGACACGACAATCAATTTAAAATAAAACCAAAACCCAAATTATATTTTTTTTATAATATTTTAATTTTTTTTATATTTTTTTTGAGTTTCGATGTTATGTTTACAAATTGTAAAGTTGAGTGTAAGACACTCCAAGTCTTTTATTTATAAACTGATTTCACGATTCATTATTTTATTTATAATTACTTTGGAATTTAATGTAACTAATTTCGTTATTAAATTATTGCTTTCTCAGCTATGATTTATGTTAACACTTTTTACTTTACTATAAATAAAGTATAGTGATCGTGAAAAAAATCGATCTCGAGATTTTGACGGAATTACATGTTTTGAGATCCCAGAAGTCGTTTTATGAAGTTTTTTCGATGATGTCTGTGTGTGTGTGGGTGGGTGGGTGAGTGTGTTAGCATTGCTTATTACCATGCTACGGTCCAGAATCTTTGATGGATCAAGTTGAGATTTTAAACAAAAATGGGCCTCATAGAGAAGAAGATCCCTATTGTTTGGGAAGAATTATGCACGATGGGAAAGTCACTTTTTTTGCCCAAAACTATTTTTTAGAAAACATTTATTTCTCCTAAACTGATAAACCTAGAGTTTTGAAATTTTGACATTATCTTTGAGGTTACAAATGGAACAAACGAAAAATTTATTCAGAATTCTAAAACAACAGGAAATATTTTTTTTCAATAAAATGTAAAAATTTTGACTTATAATTCAATGTCAAAGCTTGTGAGAGCGATACAAGCCATACCGTTTGACGGTTCAAAATAAAACTGCTTAAAAATACAACATTATTTGGAAAATGATTTGAGATATTTTTTTTAAAATTATATTCACCAAAGGGGCGTTAAAATACGATTTCTGTTTTAAGAAAATGTTTTTTTGATGCTAAACGGCTCGTTAATAACTCATGAAAATTTGACCAAAAATGAAAGAGAACATTAGGTATTCATAAAAAAAAATTCATGAATTTTCAATTACGGGAAAGAGCAATAACGCTATAAAAACTGTTTGGTTATCCTAGACTAAGGGATCACCTGCTATACTGGTCGAATTTTTGATATTTTTTTACAATGTTTACATTGACTTAAAAATGTTTTGAGCGAATCCACTGAGATAAAATTGATATTTATAAATGAAAAATTTAAATAGTTTATTGACCTATACGAGATGTAAGAGGAATAATATTGTTACATGTAAAAAACTCATTGGCAATAAACATAAATAAATTACCTTTGTCTTCCATGGCATGATGGATTTGTCTCATAAAATGCTTTAATAAATCTATATATTGCACTCTTAAGCAAAACTTAATATCAGTTATAATGATAATTACATTATCATTGTGAATTGTAGTACCTTTCCATGCTATTTAAATGTGACGAATGGACTCTTTCCTTAAGAAAGAGGACTTACGTTTGTTGAGAAATATCCAGTTTTTTTTTTACTATTCTAGTCTAATAATTCATATTAATTATTTTCAAAAATTAGAAGCTCCCAACTATAAAAGATTTAAATTATATTGAATAGCTGGCTTTGACTTCGATTTGAGTATGTAAACTGGCTAATTACTAATATATTTTTTTTCAATATACATTCATTGCAACCTTATAACAGAGTACAGCAGGCAGGAAAGAGATAACACTTGCTCAGAAAAAAATGTATATATGATGTTTGACAAAGGGAAAGGAAAATGATTTTATTAAATACTAAGGAGCCATAAAATTTCCAGTATAATAATTATATAAAAGATCAATAATGTAAAACATAATTCAAAATTGAAATCTTTCGTTTGAAGATAAATAAATGTAATTATCGTACATCCTTAATTATAAATTATCTTAAAACTACTTTTTTTCTTCGATGTTTATGATGTTTTTCAGAGCAAATAAGAGTATTTTCTTGTTTTAAATTTGAATTTTTGACTTAAATATTTAATGTAGAAGGAGGTGAAGTAAACGATGAAAGATATCCACTGGCTTCTTGAACAAAAGCCATGTTCTCTTGCAGGAGATTATTTCGTATCAAGAAATTTTCACTTTTGCTTTTCAAAAATGTTATTACTGCTGTAGTTATAGTAATGAGATTATTTTCATCAGTGGTGTGATTTACAAAAATAAGCTTATATATTGATAAGTCGATCAATCACTATCTGTACTACCTCAGGAATGAAAGACTAATAAACATCTCGCATTTAGATGTTTACATTATGCTCAGATGAGATATTATATATTATATATCCAAGAAGTTTGATATTAAGTTTACTTATAGTCGTGTTGAGTGTAGGCCACTCCAGATTTCATTTATTAATTCCGAGAGGAACCATTTTGGATAAGTTGAAGTATTATTTGTTTTAATTAGCTACGCAATGCTCTATGATGAGTGAAATACGTAATATAGAAATATTTAGTGGATTAATTTATACTCGAGAATGAAAATATAGTAGCTAAACTAAATTCCGGTAAAATTGATAATAATGAAGCATAATCGCCCTTCGAGAAATTGTATTTAATATTATGAAATTTAAGAGGTAGATCTTAAGGATGTATAGGATCTACATATGTAGTAAGAGAAGGTTGGTGTTATTTGTTATGCTATTTGATAATATATTATCAAATTCAATATTTTTAGTAACGTATTTATTTTTTACACTATTGTGACTATTTATAATAAATTAAAAGGAAATCTCATAATACGGAGTTTATCAAATTAAATAATGCCGGTAAAACAAAGTTACTTTTAGTTTTTATAATAATATGAAATTCAATACCTGTAGTAGCTTCTTTATATTTGACATTATTATCATCACTTATAATAAAAAAAAAAAAAGAAATCTTATAATATGGGGTTTATATGTTCAATAAAGGTAGTAAAACAAAGTTATTTTATCAAAGTTAAAACGGATTAGAAATGATTTTTAAAACGTTGAATGGAATTCAATTCAGGTTCATAGGTGTCCAGTTAGTGTATAAATAATTATTATCCAGCCGGAATATGATTAGTCAGTCCCTTCATTTCCCGCCAACGTTTCACATAATGCGCATGTCTTTTCTATCGTATGATCATTTCAACCAATCATAGCTCTCATTTTTTTCCAAGTCCTTTTCATATTTTTCATAATAGCGTCACTTTTATTTGTAATAGTTTTAAACGATTTCAAATGTGTTCTGATTGAAAAATGTATTCCAATATATCTGTTTTCAATTAGTTTTTACGTTGATTGAACGACAATGCAAGAATACAGAAGATATTCATCATAGTTACGGTCAGTGGAAACATGATATTAATTTTCTTTTCTATATTACGAGTTGGATTGATATTTCTTCAGACTTTTCACTTTTATGTATAGTAATATATTATTAGTAATAGTATATTTTGATCACCATTACACCTCACCAGGAAAATAGAATATTTAATGTAATTACCACCATATATATCATACAAAAAATCACGTTGTAGTCACTTTCAAGGCTCAGGGAACTTATCAACTGAGTCAAAATAGTTTCTTCTATAAAAATATTGAAAAAGCTTCTTTTGATATCATTGTAAACAGTTCTTTAGTGTATTAGTTGTACCTATTTTCCAACTTTCAATTAGTAATTTTGGATCTTGAACAATGTTATTCTCTTATGCTGTATTGTTACATTTAAATTTATTATTTTCTAAAATATTATTTTACTTTGCCTTATCTATACTTTATTAAAAAATCCTTCTAACAGTGTTTCAATTATTCTACTATATTGTTTTACTATATTTGTACTATTATACTATTTTTATTGTACTATTGTAGATTCTCCTATTTTATTTGTTCATAGTATTATTTGTGTTTTATACCATGCTCTTAGTGTGAATGGATTTTAGTCAGTGAATATCAATAAATATATAACACAACAAATACCTCATTGAATAATTGGTGAATGTCAATTGCTTAATTAGATGCATTAACATTATAGTTTATGTACCAACTACAACTTAATTTAAACTAATCCAAGTTTAATTTTAAATAAATGGGTCAGATTAGTCCAGAGGTAACATGCTTGCCTAGGGACTGTTAGATCCGAAGTTCACTGCCCACTCTGGTCCTCGATTTATTTACGTGGAATGTGAAAAAAAATCTGATACATCGTCCTTGGGAGTGGGCGTTAAGTGGTTGGTCCCGAGCCTGTACTATGGCAAGTACGAGGGTCGTCCAGAAAATAAGTTCCGTTTTGGTCTGTAGGGCGGTAGGAGTGGTTTTTGCCAAATCCGGCAACACCGCTCGAAAGAGGAGAGGTGGGGGAATAGAATGAGAGGTGGGGGACCTCAGTCGGTCAATTACCAACGTCAGGGCAGGTAGTTGAAATGGAGCCCTCCATGTCACGTCCCGCCACCTCGATCCCGTTCCCTCTCGAGTTGTTTTGCGCGGAGTGATTCAATTTCTTTATGCACAGGGTTTCAAATCAGTTCAAATTCACGAACAGCTCATTTCTGTTTATGGAGAAGGTGTAATGAGTGAATCAATGGTGAGGAGATGGGTACGTGAATTTAAGGCGGGAAGACATTCAGCTCTCTAGGGACCCACCGGGCGGAAACTTTCCGAAAGTCAAGTTTTTCCGAGACGATCTCATGGATGAGGGATCGTGAGATGTCTGGGAAACTCAGGTGGAGTTCATCCAGGGTTGAACGACGATCTTTGCGAATTGCATTGTCGATTTCTGCGACAATTTCGTCCGTCACAACTGAGGGTCTGCCTCTCCCACTTTCATCCTCAAGTGAATGTCTTCCCTCCTTAAATTCACGTACCCATCTCCTCACCATTGATTCACTCATTACACCTTCTCCATAAACAGAAATGAGCTGTTCGTGAATTTGAACTGATTTGAAACCCTGTGCATAAAGAAATTGAATCACTCCGCGCAAAACAACTCGAGAGGGAACGGGATCGAGGTGGCGGGACGTGACATGGAGGGCTCCATTTCAACTACCTGCCCTGACGTTGGTAATTGACCGACTGAGGTCCCCCACCTCTCATTCTATTCCCCCACCTCTCCTCTTTCGAGCGGTGTTGCCGGATTTGGCAAAAACCACTCCTACCGCCCTACAGACCAAAACGGAACTTATTTTCTGGACGACCCTCGTATATGTACGTTATAGGCCCTTACTCTAAATAACACACTTCAGTTAGGACTCCCAATGTAGAATCATTGTGTAGTATCTGAAAGGGCCAAAGTTCGGCCCATGTCTATTCTCTTGTGAGACTGCCACTGCAAAATAACCTAATTTAAAATAGTCCAAGTTTAATTTAAAATATTCCAAGTCTAAATAAAAATAATTCATTTAAATGTTGTTCAAATTTATTTATATTATATATTATATTATATTATAATTTATATTTATAGTTTGTCAACTTGAAAATACATATACACTATGTTGAAGTTTAAATAAAACATTGGTTATTTTAAATTAATCCGAAAAACTAGTATATTAAGGCAAAAATTATATTCCTTGGGGTTAATATTACTCCAATCGTATATACATTAAGTTTATTGTGAATTGTAGGAATTTCCACATAAAGTTGACTTGTAAACTTGTTCCTTTACTATAAGTATAATTATAGTGAAAACATTCCATCTCGCGATTTTGACTGATTTACATGTTTTAAGGTCCCAAAGTTATTTATAACGGTTTTCCAATGATGTCTGTGCGTGTGCGTGGGTATCAAAATTTTGTGTAGACGTTACAGTCCATAATCTTTCATAGATGAGGTTAATATTTTCCATAAAAATGGTCTTCAAAGTGTACATAGTGTTTATTACATTTGATTGCCGAATATAAATAGAAATGCATTAAACCATTTGATTTTGTAAATTAATGTCTTTACTTAAGTAATGAAATATTTCCTCATTTGAATTTTTAAATAGTGATAATAATCAATTAAAATACGATTTAGAGAATAAAATGCAATAATTTGGAACACCACTACATTGGATAAAGTACAGATTCATGATTTAATCAGAAAAAGATAAGGGATTTCAAAATTTTTAAAACAACAAGAAAGTTATTTTTTTTTTCAACAGATATTGAAATTGTGACTTATGATTGAATGTGAAAGCTACTGAGAAGACAAAAATCTTTATGTTGTTAACCGGTTAATACTTTTTTTACTTATAGTAAAGTTGAGTGTAGGTCAGAGCTTCTTAAACTTTTTTATATTGCGACCCCCTTCAAGCTTAGGAAATTTTAAACGACCCCCTCCTCCATATAATGAAATATATATTAACCGTAGATGTAGATGTAATATCGCACTATTTTACAATGTAAATAAAATAAGGATTAAAGAATACGTACCCATTCATTTCACATATATATAATTATATCAGTATCAGTATCAGTATCAAAGCATCAGATCTTTGCGACCCCCTTTCAGTAGTCTCGCGACCCCCCTGGGGGTCGCGACCCACAGTTTAAGAAGCCCTGGTGTAGGTCACTCCAGATTTTTTAGTTTGTTAACTAACTAACTAACCACCTCTAACCATCTCTAACAACTAGATAACTTCCAATTAGGATACCAATATGTGTTGTATCATAGTTTGTTAACTAACTAACTAACCACCTCTAACTACTAGATAACTTCCAATTAGGATACCAATATGTGTTGTATCATAGTTTGTTAACTAACTAACTAACCACCTCTAACTACTAGATAACTTCCAATTAGGATACCAATATGTGTTGTATCATAGTTTGATAACTAACTAACTAACCACCTCTAACTACTAGATAACTTCCAATTAGGATACCAATATGTGTTGTATCATAGTTTGTTAACTAACTAACTAACCACCTCTAACTACTAGATAACTTCCAATTAGGATACCAATATGTGTTGTATCATAGTTTGTTAACTAACTAACTAACCACCTCTAACTACTAGATAACTTCCAATTAGGATACCAATATGTGTTGTATCATAGTTTGTTAACTAACTAACTAACCACCTCTAACTACTAGATAACTTCCAATTAGGATACCAATATGTGTTGTATCATAGTTTGTTAACTAACTAACTAACCACCTCTAACTACTAGATAACTTCCAATTAGGATACCAATATGTGTTGTATCATAGTTTGTTAACTAACTAACTAACCACCTCTAACTACTAGATAACTTCCAATTAGGATACCAATATGTGTTGTATCATAGTTTGTTAACTAACTAACTAACCACCTCTAACTACTACATAACTTCCAATTAGGATACCAATATGTGTTGTATCATAGTTTGATAACTTGATATGCTAAAGTAAATAAAATTAAATTCCTGGTATCTAAAAGTAAACATGAATAGATAGTAAAAAGGAAGAAAACAAAAAAACAATATAGTTTTTTTTCCTCCAAAGTAGTACAAAGTCCAAATTATAACAAAAATATTAAAATGAAAGAAAAAGTTATTTTTAATGTTTATTATTTTTGAAAATAGGTCTACTTAAAAGTAAAGTTAAATGTAAACCTGAAAAAATTATATACTACTGAAAATAAGAATTTTTTTCGATATATTTATGTAATAGCAATATATTGGAATTATTTTACTTTTTATAGCTGTTTAAAGAGAGAAAATAATAGTTCTGTATTCTCACGTAACCAATAGAGTACCATTAGTTGCTTTTACCCAAATACTATAGATTATTTGTCATCATCATAACCATTTATTTGCCAAATTTTATAATTTTTTGTCTAAACAATGCGAGCTGTATCGTGGTCACAAAACGTTTTGAATACATTCACGTCTACATGAACTCGGTTATAAAACTCGTGATATAGAAAATCACTATACCTTCAAGGGGCTAGAAAGCGTGTAAATACATCGAAATCTTCAAATCAAATTTATCAAGACTATTATGTATTAAAGTACCCAATATATATTATATTCTCAATTGATTATAAATCGATGATAATCGGTTATATAAAAAATTTTATGTTTTAAAATTTAATTACAACTATTATTTTTAATCTACAGAACAATCAATTTATAATATTATAAAATTATACAATTATTATAAAACTGAGAAGTCACTAATTAAAAATACAAAAAGTGAAAACTCATGAATACAATTTACTTATGACTAAAACAATAGAAGATCGTTTTATAAAATTGATACCTGAATACAATGACACATCTGTTTTGTTTTCATAATAAGGCAAGACGTAGTTGTTTCAGAGGGAGCCGATTTGTCATTAGAGAGCAAGTTTTTAAATTCCTATTTTGTTGTTTGACCTTTAACCTTAATAGTCTCTTTTATTCACATTTTCTATCTCACTCCCACTCCCTGTTCTTTCCTATCACACATTCCCCTCTCTATACGTACGAGTATGTCACACTCTCTCATTTCTGCTTTCTCCAACACTTCATATCTCAATATCATTTGACCTTTCAAGGTATGCCCTTCTTGACCTATATAAATGTATCAATATGTTAATTGTAATAGTTTTTATTGTTTGCTTTTCCTGGTTTCAGTGACCTCTAAATCAGAGTACTTATTATTCACCTGTTTGTTACCCTTTTTTTTTTGGTTTCATACTGTTTAAACCAACAGCTAGGCTTTTACGGCTAATATTTACCGACTTTATGTTTGATCAGTGATTCTACTGATTCTACATTTGGAAGTCCTGAATTAAGTAGGTCATTTCACGATTGATGTCTCAACTAACACATATAGTGCACGTATAAATCATGTATTTAACATGTTTATATTAATGTATATGTTTATTTTTTGTTTGTTTTCTCAAATATCACTCATGTATTTGTAGGTATTGGAGGTATTTATCATTTATGTAAGACGCCTAGTATTATATAGTATTTTAGGTATAATGTATGAAATATCAGTTAAAGTTGAAATAGAAATCTTGTATGTCTAACTTAACTATTTATATATTTATTTCAAAATTTTGTCTTGAACGTCTAATAAAGTGAGTGAATTCAATGTGTATGTAAGATGTCGAGCATTACATAATATATTAAACAAATATATTTGTTTTTCAGGTATACTGCCTGTAATATCACATACTGTGAAGCTATAAAACATATATATATATATATATAGAGGAGTCGCCGTCACGCCTTCCTGTGGGACTCTTTGTCTCCTGATGACGACGATCGTCGAAATATAGAAGTGAGTTATACCTTTGTCTATGAGTGTGATACCTTCATTTTAATTCGTTTATATAAATATATTTTATATATTATAGCATGCTCAATATATAATATATATAGTATATATATAGATGATCAATATATAGTATATATATAGATGATCAATATATAGTATATATATATCAATGATCAAACCACAATAAGAAAATTGGAAAACAAGACTAAGATCTTTCAACCGTAACAAGCGTTTTGCCTAACTCAAGTGTATTTAGAGTAGGGATCTTTAACGAGTACTTGACTTAGTACAGGCTTGGGGCTTAACGTCCTCTCCGAGGGAGAACATGGTCAGATTTATTCAACTGCTACGTGAATAAATCGAGGGCCAGACTAAGCATCGAACGCCGAACCTACCAGTTCTAAGTTGAGTACGTTAACCACTGAGCTAACCTGGCCCTCGTTTGTAAACTTCATTTTTAACATTTGTTAAAAATGTAATCTTATAGAAAGAAACTTAAATTCACGATTAAGAATTTGATTGAACAGTTGAAAATTTTAGCTTGAAGGTAATATAATATATGTAATGACTGGCTAGAAAGGTGTTTTCAATTGAGACAAGTGGTTTGGGTAGAAAGGAAGGCTATTATCTTATATTAAGTCTTTGATTGGTAAAGAAAGCCGATAAATAGTGGTCGAGTAAGAGCCATTATCTGCAGACAGTTCCTTCGCCTGGTCGCAACACTGATAACAGCTGATATTAATCGCTTTACGTTAAGAGCCAACATTAGATTCGTTCAAACCAACTCCTGCCTTGTCTCAGCAAACAACTGTTTTTGACTTCTTCATATTTATAGATATAAGTAAATGATTTTTCTTATATTAGTGTTCATTCAGAAGTATCAAATACTAACATTATGAGTATCTGACACTATGGTAGGTTTGGACTAACTTTACTCAAGGGGGCTAGGTTAGTTTAGTGGTTAATGTACTTGCCTCTAAAATACCGTTGGCCCCGAGCCTGTACGATGTCAGGTACTCTTTAAAGATCCCTACTCTAAATAGAGTTGAGATAGGCAATAATTCAGGACTCTCAATGTGGAATCAATCTACATTGTTTGGTATCACAAAGGCCTAATGTTCGGCCTATGTGTGTTCCCTTGTAGGACAGCCACTGCTACCTGTAGTCTCACGAGGCATACATACTTCTACTAGTAGTCCGGGGTTCGATCCCCACTTGACCCTCGATTTATTCACGCGTCAGGTGAATAAATCTGAGTACGTCATTACTCGGAGAGTACGTTAAGCCGTCGGTCCCAAGCCTATACGATGTCAGGTAATCGTTAAAGATACCTACTCGAAATGTACTTAAATTAGTCAAAATTTAAGACTCCCTGTATAGAATCTGTAGAATCACCGATGAAACAAAAAGGCGCTAAACGGCCGCCGTTATAACCTGCTAAAGGATCGGTTTAAACCAGTGGTTCTCAACGTGGTCCACAGAGGATTACTGGGGGTCCATGAGAAAAGTAGTATTCTGAAGGTCCATGACACGTGGTTAGGGCTCTATGTTAAGTTTAAATGAATTTATCAGCAAACAAAAAATAAACCAAAGCGTAGTAAGGTTTGGCCGTACAATATTCACACATAATTAAAATATAAGGCCTAATATCCTCGTCAGTATGTTAAAATGTTCCAATGTTTTAAAATTTTCTATTGCACTTCTCTTTATGGTACATTCAAAATTGATTGTGTTACAATTTATTTCAGGGTACTTTATAAAATGTTAATAAAGAAACATTTTGTTATTGTTTTAAAAACATTTTTGTATTTCGGCATGCCTTGTAGATGTAATGAAATTATTTCATAATTAACGATATTCATTTACCTAAAAACAAATATTTATTTATAAATTTGTATAATTATGTTTTTTAAGTATCCCGGGGAGTGGGGGTCCACAAGTAGTTATTAGGGGGTCCAAAAGTAGCTTTTAGGGGGTCCACAAGCAAACAAAGGTTGAGAACCCCTGGTTTAAACAATAAAAAAAAAAAACTTCACTCAGCTATAATCAGTGACGAGGCAATGGAGCGGGAAGAGTAGTCCGACCTGGGCTGCACCTACCAAGGCGAGGCTTTTTGAGGCGGTAAAAATAGAAAATAAAAAAACATTATAAAAAGCCAACAAAAAAATCTTAAATTTGATACCAAAATGAGTTCTTAAGGTCGATATTATTTTTATCTTTTATATGTTTTTTTAAACGGATTTTCAACTTCAATATTTGCAAATTAAAAATAAATCTATTTTAAAATTTTCAGA
This sequence comes from Hermatobates lingyangjiaoensis, assembly GCA_026182355.1. Lineage (NCBI taxonomy): Eukaryota > Metazoa > Arthropoda > Insecta > Hemiptera > Hermatobatidae > Hermatobates > Hermatobates lingyangjiaoensis. The sequence goes on from JAPFBL010000573.1 coordinate 66,251, forward strand.
ACATTTTTTTAAATGGGGTTGAAAGTTTATTATATTTGTTTCTGTTGCCAGTTAATTTATTTTTTTTTCTTTTTTAGAATTTAAATTATACGTGTTTGTTTTGAAAATCTTTTGTTTTCTTTGATTATGATTGTATATATATATATATATATATATATATATATATATATATATATATATATATATATATATATATACTGATGTAGCTTCTCGACCACTGATTTATCCAGATTCAGAGCAAGGGTTCTCGAGGATTTTGGTCAATAAAAAATTCAGCTAGTTAATATCTGCCGACGTTTCGCCAAAGGTTGTTTGGCATTATCAAGGCTAAAAAACAATTTATTGAAACGACATAAGTAAAGCAAAAACCAATTCTTCTACGGTATACCAATTAACATAAAACCAAAAAGGACAAAACAAAAATTCATAAGCAGGAGAACAACAAAAACCACGAATACCTCCATACAGGGCATTCAAGCAAAACAAAACAGACAGTAACAGAGACAGTACGTCAAAAAATTACAAAAAACAATAATATTATGACAATGTCAAAATCTTATGACTGCCTCGGACGTTTTAATAATTTAAATATCAAAATTTTAATAATTTATGACGATGTTCAAGAAGATGACATCACTGTTATCGAATAAATTTAAATTTCAGTATACAAATAAATATTAAATAAAAATACGTAAATCTACTTAATTTACTTGAAGCCCTTCCCCAAGAATAAGCCCTAGCGCGGATTTTGACCTAAAAATAAAGTAAAACAGTATCTTATTTTCGGAAAAAGACGGTAGTCAAAAAGTATATTGATGATCTATTTCTAAAAATCGTTAAGATAATTTAATCTCCTTTAACGTTTTCCTCAAAAAGTCGTTAAACAACGTTTAAACCGTCATTCCTGTTTCTAGCTTCTCACTATTACTGGAATATCTCCTTGAATTTGCGTAATTCAAATTATTATTTTATTATTTTACAAGTTGGTACTATATTATATTTTTTCTTATAGCCGGACATAAAGTAGGACACTAGGTGTTTGAAAAGTGTTTCTTAAAAAAAAAAAAACTTTTCTGTAGAGTTTTATTTTGTAATTCTGAAATCCAAGTATGAGTAAATATCACTTGGTAACCAACTTCAAAATGAGAGACTCCTGAAATACTGTTATAGTGTACTAGTCCATTTTAATTCATTTATGTTTCATGAAACATTCCTTGGTAGTAAATTTATCATTTTAGGTTATTTGTCCATTCGTTTATTATAGATGATTAATGTTTTGTTCATTGTTATTCTTGTATTGTATAAATTAATCATTAGTGTGTAAAATAAATTCAATTTTTGGTGACAAGATCGAAATAAAGAAGCATGGCTTAAGGGGCACTGACAGTGATGAGTTTGCAGATTTGAATTTAGATGTAGAGAAGGGTGTAAGGGCTGTTGGTAAATGAGGTGTGGGTGGGAGGGTGAGATTTGACGTCTAAAAAGGGGGATGGGTTATAATCGCGTCTTGTAGGCGAGACGAATTATTCCCCTTCAAGTACAATGAAGGCTTTCTATTGAACGCTGCAGTAGGCAAGCGGTCATAGCTAAACCCCATTGGGTACGGAGTCTTCCTATTGAATCGGTCAAAATGAGACCAACGATGGGCAGATGACACTTAGACACACATCACACTTTGCTCAAGATTTGATAACACTAACTACATTCCCTTACGGATTTCCACTAACTGTCAGAGAGAAGTTCATTCAAATAATTCTTTTATAAACTCTATAAGCAATCCACAACTTATATGAGTTTGTCGTCACAAATGACTCCTTTTTTTTGTTACACTTTCTAAAAAATTGGACAATTTTTATATTCTAAAGTAAAAAGTTAATGAAATGGTCTCCACATATAAAAAATTAATGGTGTAAACAACGTGTTTCGAACACGTAGTGTTCTTCCTCAGGCATTAACTAAAACAATACAATGACACCAGAGAGTTATCTATAGTATACAGTAAATATAGTACAAAATAAAAATAAAATAAAATAAGGAAGAGAGTACTAACCTAATGGTGAGTGTTTGTGGTACAGCTGACTGGGAATAAGATGGACGTGGGTGAGGGTATGGGGTACATCCGTTTCATATTAGAAGACAGGTACATTTCATTGTTATTTTTTTTCCTAAAGTTTAGGCTAAGACTTTACATTTGCTCTAGGACTAAGTATAGGAAACATATTCAAAATATAACACAGTGAACTATAACGAAATATAAACAAATATAGGAGTACGGAGAAAATAGAACTTTTTTTATTTTAATAAATGAATTAAGAAAAGTTCTACACTTGGGGATTTGTTTATTGAGGCAAGTAGAAGAGTTATTGCGCACTAATTTGTTAATTTCATAGCCTTCAAAAATACTTATTTAACGGAATTTATTGTTTCTATGTAATATTTGTATGATCAAACCACAATAAGAAATGGGAAAACAAGACTAAGATCTTTCAACCGTGACGAAGACAGCTTGTTACGGTTGAAAGATCTTAGTCTTGTTTTCCCATTTCTTATTGTGGTTTGATCATTGATTGTTATTTCACGTGTTTATGTGAAAAGTAATGTTTGTATATTTATGTCTGGGAAAAATATTAAAATTATCTTTTATACCATTATATTTTTATATGTGGAGACCATTTCATTAACTTTTTACCCTACAATGAGAAAATACCACAGAATAACTGATCGCACTACGTTAGAATTTTTAAAATTTTTGCCAGTACAATATGTCGTCAGGGTATTTGCCATTTCCTTATTTATAATTCAATAAGCGAACTCTAAATTGAAATATATAAGGCGAAGTTGATATACTGCTTTTAGGAAAGGGGTAGGAATATGATGAACTTTAGAAAGAAAATTTTAAATTTTAACAAATTTTAGAAGAGAATTGTGAGAAAAAATCAATTTATCTTTGAAATTCAGACAATAGAGTTGAACCAACAGCCAATCCCCTCTTTTTTCTCTTGATGATGCTTGAACTGAGAATCGGACGCTACGTATTTTTCTGTTGTATACCTAAGCAAAATAATAATTTTTGTTGGATTCAAAGTGCCACATAACATTCATTTACCTCACAAATAAATATATTTAAAAAAATAAAATACCTGAAAAAATGTTTATTTGATCCATGTGAAAGAATTAGTTTTCTGCCTTAAAATTAATATTTAAGAAAAATATTTTACAAAATCTTGAAGATTAAAATAAATCATAAAGGTGTTACCACATAACTTTCATCCATCCCATAAATATATACATTTAAAAAAATAAAATCACATACTTGAAAAAGTGAAGGTAAAATTCAGTTAACATTTAAAAAAAATGGAAAAAATTCTATTCTAGTTAAAAGTTATATTCGTTGTTTTTTTTTTTATTTATTTGATTTGTGTGAAACAATATTTTTTTTTCTGCTATAGAAATAATATTTAAGAAAAATATTTTAGAAATTCTTGAGATTTTTTGTTTTTTTTCTAAAGCCAGTGGTTATGGTATATTAGCTTAGTGGTGTTCTGAAAGTATAGTTCATTTGTTGGTGATATTCATATGAGTTTATTTAAAGAAGGAATATTTTACGAATAGTAATATAGCTTCTTAACTGCTGAATATCCAAAGCACTAAATTATTTCTCGTGGATTAAACAGATAAACAACAATTAATACAATAGTCGATGTCTCGCCGAAAACTGTTTGCCGTTAAGATTAAAAATGATTTATTCACATTAATATATTTGAAGAGTATTTTCATAGAATATCAAATGGTCAAGAAAACAAACACAATATGAAAAGAACAAAACAAAACGAGAAACACATGTACCAGATTGAAATACTTTTATGCGAAATACGAAAGTTACAATATTTTTAACAATATACAAGGTAATAATAATCTAGTATATAGTTTATCATTCTGTGTTTTCCATATTGTGTTTTACTCTCTGGGTTTTGATATTTTTTTTAGAGGTACTCTTTGAAAATTTGTTTTTTATTATTACTAAGTATTACATTACAAATTATTTTACAAAGAAAAAAATATATGGATTTTAACAACAACTGTAGTCTGAATGACCACGTGACACTGAACTGTTCAGTGTCACGTGTTCATTCAGATTATCCGTGATAAACGGAAAGACGATCAAAACTCGACACAATAACAGTTCAAAATTGAAGATAGGTAGTACAGAAAGCAAAGAAACACACTTACAAACTCAAATTTTCGAGCAGCCCGTCTTCAGGAGAAAAGAGAAAGGAAGAACAAGCACGTTGTAGATGTAACGGCTAGTTATATGTATATGTATATATGTATATATCTATATAGTTCAATATAGACAAAGAAGCATAGAGAAATCAAAAGAACACACTTACAGTCTCTCATTTTCGGTTTGAACCGTCTTCAGGAGAGATAAGAGAGGGAAACCAAGCGCACTAGTTCAGAGACGGTTGGAGACCTATATTTATAGAGAGACGGAGACAGAACTATATTTGTCCGTTTTGGATCGTATTTCCAACGAAAAAGTATATATATATAGTAATAATAGTACTATATATATATATATATATATTAGTAAATATGTAACTTAGAATTATGTATTTATAAACGTATATTTAAAACTATAAATTATATTTAACATAGACCGACATTCTACGTTTATATATAATTTATTTATTTATTATTATATTACATCTGCTCTTAGAGGGGTAACAAGTCATAGTGATGAATGGTACATAAAAAAATTAAATAAAAGAGTGGAGAAACACCCATGGGTGGTACTTTATTTATATATAATTAATTTATTCATTGATAGCTGTTTCCTTTATAAGCAAGTAGGGGTTGTTATAATATGGAGGTTATTTATTAGAGTTGTATTCTCTGAAGAGGATTCGACAAATAGATAGCAATAAGCGGTAATGGCACACACTTGACTGTGGGTGTACCGAAAGGAGCATTTGTGTGGCACGTGACTTCTTGGGGGGGGGGACAGACTTGTGCACACACAACACAATTTAGCGGGGAATTATTTAAGTCATAAAGGAGGAAAACTGTCATTAATTCAGTGGTAAAGAGATTAGCGAGTCTACTTTTGGGAGGGGGAGGGGGAGGGGGAGGGGGTCGACTGGTTATTGTGCTGGCTTTTAAGAGTAGTAAGAGTGTAGGGTGGCTTTTGTGTATTTGTTTCACTCCAGCCATGAGGGAGGGAGGTTGGAGGCGATATTTTAAAAGCAGTTTTACGCTGCGCCGCGTGGAGGAAGGCATTTAACATGATGGGCACGCTTGGCTGGTTTTGTTTCATACTCGGCTGGTTTGGAGTTGCTTTTAGGTGGCCTCGTCCTCCAACAAAGCCGCCTGACATACCTCTAAAACCAACCCCTCGTGTCTACCCGCCCCACCCCAAACCACCCCAAACCACCCCCTACTCAAACCATTCTCTCCCTAATAGCGTCTCTTCTACCCTAATATCTAAACTTTGTAATGAACACTAAAACCGAAAATTGATCTCCCCACCCTTCACCCCTTGAGTGTTATTCCTCTAAAGATTGAGCAATTTCAAATGTCAAAAACATAAAATCAATTTCATTTCCGCAAAAAACTCTTAATTATTATAATTAAAAAAAAATATCTAAAAGTTTAAAATATCTTTATCTTCAGAAAAGGCACTATAAAAGTAATTTATTAAGTTTTAATTAATATAAAACCATGCATATTGTTAGTACCACAGAGGTTAGTAAATAAGATTATTATCAACCGTCATACCTCGTCTATCGCTGGTGAAGTCGCCCGACCGGTTTCGCAATGGCTGCATCATCAATGGGACTAACCTTACTTTCCAAAATCACGGATATAAATACCTATTTTAACACAATCGTACCAATAATACCTAAATTTCCTACCTAACAATTTTTTTGTTATTCTGTTTTTTCTTTTACAATTAAGTTGTTTCTGTCCTGAACGTCTTGTCGTCTTTTCATGTTTTTTTATTGGTTTGAATATTATGTCTGCCTGGTGCTTGATTTGACAATCTTATTGAACTGATTTGACAATCTAATAAACAAACAAATCAACCACCTGGCAGAAATACGAGGTGTGTAAATAAAGTCGTGAGACTGATTTTTTTTAAATTTTCTATTCAAATATAATTACAATGTGATATTGTCACCTTCAAAATAGTTCCCTTCGGAAGCCACACATCGCTGGAGACGGTCCTTCCAATCATTGTAGCATTGCTGGAACTCGGATTCTGGAATGGCCTCCAGCTGGTCGGTTACAGCAGTTTGTATGTTTTGTAGTGTCCCGAAATGAGTTCCCTTGAGGTGATTTGTCAATCTCGGGAAGAGGAAAAAGTCACAAGGACTCAAGTCTGGTGAATAAGGAGGCTGAGGAGCAACAGGAATGTTTTTACTGGCCAAAAACTCGTTTATTGAGATGGCAGTATGACAGGGCGCGTGATGCAACACCCACTTCAAAATGTGATGAACGGAGGTGTGATTCAAATTCAACTGTTCCCCGATCATTCTGACTGTCAAGCGTCGATCTGAACGCACAAGGTTCCGTACTCTGTTGACATTTTCATCGGTGTTTGCACTTGAAGGCCTTCCGCTTCGTGGTTCATCTTCAATCGACTCTCTTCCTTCTGAAAATTCCTTAAACCACCGAAAAACCTGTGCCCTTGATAAAACACGTTCTCCATAGGCCTCTTGAAGTTTTTCAAAAGTTTCGGTTGCATTATGTCCAAGTCTGAAGCAAAATTTGATTGCACACCGCTGCTCAACTTTGAGGTCACTCATTTTTAAAACGCTCAAGAAAAAACCATTTCACGAAAACCAACGCTACGGACAAACAAATGACTGTGGCGAGTTCAGATTCATGCTGGAGGCGCATCACACGTGCACCTGACGCTACTCAAGGCCACGCGTCTCCAGCAATGCCAGATCGAAAACGACGTTGCCAGTCTCACTACTTTATTTACACACCTCGTAATATTCAAACCAATAAAAAAAACATGAAAAGACGACAAGACGGACAGGACAGATACAACTTAAATTGTAAAATAAAAAAAAAAATAAAAAAACCATTAGGTAGGAAATGTAGGTATGTATTGACACCATTGTGCTAAAATAGGTATTTATATCCGTAATTATGGAAAATAGGTCTAGTCCCATTGATGATGCAGCCATTGAGAAACCGGTCGGGCGACTCCACCAGCGATAGACAAAGTATGATTGATAATGCATTTTGTAATATAGAATTAATCTCATCTGGTCAATAAAATTGTATATAAAAGATATTATGAGTAATGACTTATTTAGTTTATTTATATGATAAACAAAAACAATCAAAATTTGTTGTGATATTTAATAAAATCAAACAAAGTAATAATTAAAATAATATTTAACAGGATTAGAAGTTGTTAGCACTACTACAGAGTTGTTTATATATTCATAAGTGAAGAAATTATTTTCATTATTTTTAATTTTAATTAAAGTAATTAAACTAATAAAATGCAGTTTTAATTACTTTTTATTTAATATATCGACACGAATGAGTAATTAAAACCATGCATATTCATCCTAATTATTATTTGTAATTATCTAAAATGAATATTGATGAGCCTTAACGAGTTATTTATTTGCTAAAACCAATATGTTAATCGTAAACAATTGGGCTTCAAACGATAGTTAAATAAATAATAAACAAAATTCTGTTTTAATTCATTTCTTTTTTTTTTTATTATTATTATTATTAAAAAAAAAAAGAGTGAAATTGGAGAAAAATGTTTGTTTAATGGAACGTGATATCTTTTTTCCATTTAGATTTTAATGGGTTTTAATGGATTTGGTTTAGAAGAGTACATTTGTTGAATGGAAATAAAAAAGGGAAGAGCTATTTAAAGGCTTTCCAAATTAGGAAGTCTTTGAATCGATGAATTTTAAACTTAATAAAATATACAAAAACTAAATTATTGCCCATTCAAGTCAGTTAGTTTTTATTCAAAGCAAACTAGCAATGTGAACATTTTAGTTTTAAAAGTTATTATTTTTGTTTTTTTTACTGAATAAAGGAAAATAAAAAAATGTTTATTCTATATGATTGTTAATATATTTTCAAACATTGTATTTACAGTGGGGAAAGTAGCAAATGTGCTTCTTTTTTTTGTTGTTCTAGTTTAGACAATAATTAGGATCCAAACTTGTAAAAACACTCGGTTGTACTTGTATTTTTAATAAATTGTACTAAATGTACTACAAGTATGATACGTTAGGTTAGGTTACAGTGGCCGTCCTTTTTAAGAACACATATACAGGGAGGTAGATAACATTAGAGGGATACAAAGACAACATTAGGTTTTACAGAAAAGTTTATTCCAACTAGCAGAAATACCAGGCTTAAACACAATTTCAAAATAAATGAAAAACATCCATATCAAAGTTTTCAAGTTTATTTTTCCAAAATAAATAAAAATAAATTCTAACTAAAAAGAAGTTTTAAAAAAGAATTACAGAAAGAAGATATTCTGGCAATAGATTGATAAAGAGCTTTAATAATTCAGAATCAAACAAAATTCTAAATATACATAACCTAAATCACATACCTTTTATGTTATCTTCTTAGTTCTTACTTTGCTCTCTGATGACATAAACTGAAAGGCCTCAGAGCATTTATTTCTATTGTTTTTCTTTTTTTTTTCCTTGTGGTTCAATTTCATATATAAATGAGATATTCTTAACAAACATTTTCCAAAATCTAAAGAAAAATATTATTCTGAAATTTAATATTTAAAGAATTCACAATGTAAATACACTATTTTAAGTCAACACCTCCTTATAAACTACATTCTTAGTTTTTCCTTCTGGTACAAGAATAAACAGATTATATGGGTTCCCTACTCTGGAACATCCAACATAAAATATTTAACATAATATAACATATAACATAATATATGTTATGTTACGGGATAGATACAGCAGAGATAGCAGTTTGATTTGGAGAGCGATACCCTAGGACAGGGATGGCGAACCATATACCCGCGGGTCACCAACGGACCCACCACTCATATTTTAGTGACCCACGTCGTTCTAGGTCGATATTTGTGCAAAACTAAACAAATATTTTTTTTTCTATGGCAAGTGATTTTCGTTTACCTATTAACGAGCAGAGGCAACTAATGCGTAGAGTTGCCTCAACACATCCGTGGGAGCGGACGAGGGCTTGCCCATTGACGTCCTCACATACTTCCCATCTGCACCTCTCGGCCGGGGGTTGGCAACCTTAGTAGGGCTTCGCATCTTATCCTCCGCTAATCTTGCCCTAGGAGATTTTCTCATCTGGTCCTCGCCCCTGGAGGAGGTCGATTTCTGTTCGGCTTTTGGTGACTTCCCAGTCATGCCGTCGGATACTCCTTGCACTCCTGATTAAAATGGCGTTTTCCCCGTGCCTGTAGCTCCACCTGGAGCCGAGATAAACGCGTTCAAAGGTAGGGTCAAAGTTCAATCCAGAAATTTTCTGGGTTAGGGGATTGGCCCAGAGAGCTGGAGATGATGGGAAACTATCAGGTGGGGTAATAAAATAAAATTGGATATAGGCCAGGTATGAAAAAATAAGGGGGGGGGGAGAAAATTGGAAAAAACGCAAAAAACCGCTGAAGACCCAGAAAGTGAGGGTTAAAAACTTCTCACAATGCTCCAAAAGTAAAAAGCTCCAGATGACAACTCACTAAAAAGTGCTCAACGCTCTATTGCGCTCTCTCTCGACTAAATTGAGAAAACATTTCCCGCAGGGGAAGCTCTCAGTATCACCGAAGGTCCAGGATATCGCCATACCCGGACAAGTCTCGCGCACGACGACTGACGACACGATACTCAAATGAAAATATATTGAAAAGACCAAGAGATGGCATAGGAATCGCCGTGTAATTTCATGAAAAGACCAAGAGATGGTGTTTGAATCTCCGTGTAATTTCATGAAACGACCAAGAGATGGCGTTATAATCGCCGTGGAAATTCATGAAATGACCAAGAGATGGCGTTAGAATCGCCGTGTAATTACATGAAACGACCAAGAGATGGCGTTAGAATCGCCGTGTAATTACATGAAACGACCAAGAGATGGCGTTAGAATCGCCGTGTAATTTCATGAAAAGACCAAGAGATGGCGTTAGAATCGCCGTGGAAATTCATGAAAAGACCAACAGATGGCGTTAGAGTCGCCGGGTAATTTCATGAAACGACCAAGAGATGGCGTTAGAATCGCCGTGTAATTTCATGGATCGACCAAGAGATGGCGTTAGAATCGCCGTGTAATTTCATGGATCGACCAAGAGATGGCGTTAGAATCGCCGTGGAAATTCATGAAAAGATCAAGAGATGGCGTTAGAATCGCCGTGGAAATTCATGAAAAGACCAAGAGATGGCGTTAGAATCGCCGTGTAATTTCATGAAACGACCAAGAGATGGCGTTAGAATCGCCGTGTAATTTCATGAAACGACCAAGAGATGGTGTTTGAATCGCCGTGTAATTTCATGAAAATACCAACAGATGGCGTTAGAATCGCCGTGTAATTTCATGAAAAGACCAACAGATGGCGTTAGAATCGCCGTGTAATTTCATGAAAAGACCAACAGATGGCTTGAATTAGATGAATTAGATTAAATCAAATGTGTGACGTGCCCTGCACTTCAGGTCGCTAGCTGCTCTCTCTTCGCTCACCTTTCCGTAAGCAACCTTATAAGCCAGTCCCCACAAGTTGCACTCCAATCCAGATACAAAATTGTGCCATGATTCCCGCTTTTGCTTTTCGCATTCTTTTCTAAAATTTTTTCTGGAGGTTATGAATATCCTGTAGTTTTTCTTCCTTTCTGAATGGTCCCTGCTTCTTTGGTATCTCCGTCTAAGACAGACCACGTCCTTTTTAAACCTTGTTAGGGACTCATTCTACCATGGCACCCTCCTCTGCCTTGCGCATCTGTATCCGTTAACCTTCACCGCTGTATTGTACATAACCTTCGTAATCATCTGGATCTTGTAGGGTTTGTAAGTACAAATCTTGTGTAGTCAAAGCCTCGATACGGAAGTACTCCTCGATGCAGCTGTACTGTGCTTCTAACTCTTTGCAAAAGCCATGCCAGTCTACCCCTCTCACCCTTAATCTTTGCATAGTCTGGACTGGCCTGGCGAGCGAGAGAGTGAGGACTATAGGGTTATGGTCCCCTAGGGGCAGATCATCTACCACCCTCCAGCTGGTAACTTTTTCGAATATTCCGCTCGTCACCGCGGTAACATCGATCCAAGAGCTACCGTTAGGGCCCTCGAATGTGGGACTGGACCCTGGGTCGTTGACGACAGCCAACCCATATCTCCGGAAGAGGTCGAGGACTTCATTTCCGTCATTAGTTGCTCTGTCGTGGCCCCAAGCCATGTGCCGATCATTAAAATCTCCCATAAGCACTATCTCTTTGTCCCTAAAATGGGTCAGGGCACGTTCTAATATAGGCAGGGTGTTGCTTATCGACTCTCCGTACTGTCTGTAATACGACATCAATGTGAAGTCATAGCCAGGTCCTTTGACTACGCATGATGTTAGGTATTTACCGGAGGCGCGGCCAACCTCACAGACATCAATACCCTCACACATAAACTTGATGGCCGTTAACGGCCTATAATTTGTTCCGCAGATCAGCTTGCCTCGCAGCCCTGTCCCCTTGGCACTGTCATAGTTCCAAGGCTGCTGTAAAACTATGGCGGAGGCGTTAGTACTGATTCCAAAGGCCGTGATTTGTTCAGTCACGGACCGCGACTTGCAAACATTCTGCTGTACTCGTATGATGGTAAACTTATCCATGCAGTTTCATTTTCATGGTTCGCACTTCACGTTTCCTTACGGGACAGGACTTGGCATATGCCCTGTGATCCACACAAGGCAAGCGCAGCTTCTTGCAGTTTGCGCAAGCTATCTTCGTCTTGTCCGGGCAGTCTCTGGACTCATGCTCTCCTGCGCAATGGCCGATAATGGGTGCACTGCTGGTACACCTCGTCGCCACATGTCCAAAGGCCAAACACTTGAACATTGGCTGACTTCGTTATACTTACTAATAGGGTAAACTTGTCAGTCAATTCGTAGGCTCTCTTTACTTAATATATTTTCAGCCCCAATATTGAGTACCCCAGGGCTCATTAGGTTTTAAGATTTGTAATAATAATACCTAGGTATTGTATTGCCATTTCGATTTTTTCCGACCTTAGGTATTGTTGCGAGAGTCATAATAGCCTTATGCGCGACGTAGTATCGTGTGCCCGCCTCCGCGAGGTCCACCTTGGACGCCCTCGGTTTATATTTCGACCGAGGGTGACTAAAGGGCTACACGCTGATCGTCGGCCTGTCTTGATTCAAGTGATATAGCCTAATAAGGCTTAGGCGCGCTAAAATCAAAACAGGTTCAAACCAAAAATTAGAGACTGTAAGTGTGTTCTTTTGATTTCTTTATGTTTCTTTGTCTATATTGAACTATATTTGTCCGTTTTGGATCGTATTTCCAACGAAAAAGTTATATATATAATATATATATATATATAATAATATATATATATATATATATATATATATATATATATATATATATAATATATATATATATATAAAGAATTATACATATTTATCGATTATAAAAATATTTGTAAGTTTAAAGAAATAACGATTACAGTTTTAGTTGAAGGAGAAGAAGTGAGAGCGCGTGCAGGGGAGTTTAATTCACGTCACATCCCTCTGGCAGGAGTAAATGGCCATTAGAGATGCTGAGTACTGGGGTTTGAGCAAACTTCCATCTCAGGCATTTACATTTCAACGCCGACCAGCTCATTATACGCAATGGTGGAGGTTGAAAGGGCTGTACTTGGTGGGTGGGTGGGCGGCGGGGTTTGGCGTGAGAGGGGGGGGAGGGCAAATTGATTCTTGTAGCAAAGCCCCTAATGCTCTGAAATTTCTGACAGAGAACTTGGTTACCGTATTAATTTAGCGTATCTCCTGCCAGATAACTTAGCTTCTAATAGTCCTGTCACTTTTAAAAGCGATGAATGTGATAAATGTAAAGGTGGGGGAAGGGGGTGTATTCTCACTTAGCTTCAATTTATAACAATCATTTTCTTTAATATGAGGAACAAAAAAAGATATGCTTTTAAGATTAAAAATTCTAAAAGATATAAACTTCTTTTTTCATATCAACGTATGAAAATGATTTGGAAATAAGTAAATTGTATTTCTACATAAACAGTCCTCTAGTGAGCAATAAATTTGAAAATAAAATTGTAGAGTAAAAAAGCTAATGAAATGGTCTCCACATATAAAAATTTAATGGTATAAACAACGTGTTTCTAACACGTAGTGTTCTTCCTCAGGCATTAACTAAAAAATACAAGCGTATTTGTCAGGTATAAAAAAATACAATGACACTAGACAGTTATCTATAGTATATAGTAAATATATTACAAAATAAAAATAAAATGAAATAAGGAAGAGAGTACGAACCTAAAGGTGAGTTAAAAATTAAAGGCATGCAGGAGGAAATTTTCAAAAATAAAAAAAAAAATTGTACAATGAGTAAATACCACATAATAACTGATTGCACTACGTTAGAATGGAAATCAAATATTAAATTATCACTAAACCATTTATTTTAGACTATTTAAATGAAATGCAATAGCATTTTTTTTGAAATAACTAAATTATTTTAAAGGTTACAAAAAAAGTAAAATGTTTTTATAACACTAGTTCATTGATCTGAAATTTTACATTTAATCTTGTATTTATGCCAGTAGCACTCAAAAGAAAAATGTCATACTTTTGAATTCTTGGAGAACAATATAATCTTGAAAAAAAAAATAAACCTTGAATTCTACCTGTTGCCTCTTGTTTTTGTTATTAATATTGATAAGTAACTTCTTATTAATTGTTGTTATTTTGTTGATAATTGATTAATACTTCTAACGTAGTGCAATCAGTTATTATGTGGTATTTACTCATTGTAGGGTAAAAAGCTAATGAAAAGGTCTCCACATATAAAAAAATACCTCCATACCCTTACCTACTTCTATCCTATTCCCAGTCAGTTGTACCACAGACACTCACCCGTAGGTTCGTACTCTCTTCCTTATTTTATTTTATATTATTTTTTATTTTACCCTATATTTACTTTGTACTATAGATAACTCTCTGATGATATTGTATTTTTTAGTTAATGTCTTAAGAAGAACACCACGTGTTCGAAACGTGTTGTTTATATGATTATATTTTTATATGTGGAGACCATTTCATTAGATTTTGACCCTACAATGATTAATACTTTGCTATATCTTTCATTGATTTTTTTTATTTTATCAAAAAAGTTTTTTATATTTAGTAACTTTAAGAATCTCTTTTTATGCACCTCCAGTATGAATAGGGATATATTGTGTTTTCAAAGTGGCAACACTGAGAAACATTTGAGTGGCAGACAACCCCAAGTAGTTGTAATCAGTATGATCATGAAGAATATTATGTTACGAAAAGTTGGAGTCGAATACACAAAATATACAAAAAGTTTTATAATAAGTTATGTAATATACAAAAAGTTGGAGGAAAATACACAAGGCATCCTAGCTATTTAAATGGCATTTTTAATAATTTTTGAGGCATTAAGAGAACTTTCAATGAACATTTAAAAATTGAAAAAAAAACTTAAAAAAAGGCAAAGAATTATTGCAATTAAGTTAGCTTTAAGTTAAGTTTTTCAAATTAATAATAAAAAATACAAGAGACTATAGGTAAAATTCATGGTTTATTTTTTTTATTGCCATATTGTTCTCCAAGAATTCAAAAGTATGACATTTTTTTTTAGTGTTACTGGGATAAATACAACATTAAAATGTAAAATTTCAGATCATTGAACTAGTGTTAAGGGAAGTTATCAAAATTTGATTCCCGTTAAGGGAAGTTTTTAAAATCATTTAGAATAAATCACTAGTCAGTTTCTGGAACTATCTGATTCCCGAATTTCTTTTTATTGTAAAAATAGCACATAACACATTGCTGCCACTTCCCACTACATAATTATGTAAAACTGGATTTTCCTTTTATACTGCCATAAAAACTAAACACCAAAGTAGACTTAATGCTCGGTCTGACTTGAGAATCAAAGTTTCAACTATAAAACCAAAAATGATTAAAAAATAAACTTTGTGTTAAAATTGCTAATAATTCTGTTTCATATGTTATGTACTTGTAGAAGATATGAAAATTAAAATCTTTTAGTTTTGAATTTTTTTTCGAAAAATACACATTGCAGTAATATTACTTTTTAATTGTTTTTAAACATACATACTATTTATAAAAGCACATGAAAATATTTATATTATGATTGTATAAAATCATTAAAATCTGGGGTTTCTGGAAAAGTTACTGAAGCAAAAAAGGGTTCCGCGTCGAAAAAAGTTTGAGAAACTCTGGTCTATAGTATATTTCATGTGTTTGGTTATCATACTTGTTTTGATGTAACTAGATCATCTACTATGTGTTAAATAGAGTAACCTGTATTTTCGGACATTATTTCTATACTGTGTAAAACTGCTCTGACTGTACTAACAACATTTTCAAGAACATATATTTGTGATTCAGAATTCAGCACTATTTTATCAATTAAAACAAAATCCAGGAATGACTTCAATTCCGAGGGAGAATTGACTGTTGTTAGTAGTAATATTATTTCAAATTGCATATTTTGAAAAGCTTATTTGTAATAAACGGTTTCAAAAAAATGTCGTCACTAATTTGAAAGTTATTAGCAATCTTTTAGAAGATTGACCTTTGATGGTTGAAAGCTTGTCTGTTCTTGAACATGTGAGTATTTATTAAAGTCGTTGTTTCACACATGCTTTCTTAATTGTTTTGTTTGTCACGTTGACATGTCTCTGGCCCATTATATATGGCAATTACCTCCAGAACATCGTAAGATAATAAGGAAAATCGAGGTTGTCAGAAAAAAGGTCGTAAATGCAGAAGCTACTGCACATTTTAATTCCATTTGTTTACAAGAAGATCTGCTGCCCACTTATACGAATATATATATATATATATATATATTTTTTCAGCCTTATTATATATATATAAATTCACATAAGGGATTATTGAGGATTTTTGGTCATAAAACATACAACTCCTGATCATCAGCCGACGTTTCGCCAAAAGTTGTTTGGCATTTTCAAGGCTAAAAAACAATTTATTAAACGTTTAATAAATTGTTTTTTAGCCTTGAAAATGACAAACAACTTTTGGCGAAACGTCGGCTGATGATCAGGAGTTGTATGTTTTATGACCAAAATCCTCAATAACCCCTTATGTGAATTTGAAATATCAGTGGTCGAGAAATTATATCTATATATATATATATATATATATATATATATATAACTTTAAATTACACAAAGCACGACACAGAAAAGAGACTAAAAAGAACACTTACAGAATAGATATATATATACGAGTATATATATAACACTTATTTCAAAGAACTTATTATTTCCTGTTAAGTATACATTCTTATTATATACTGCATGTGTTTGGCGTATTAATTTATTATGTTTTTTTTGTTGAATATAATATAAAATCAAACTTATGTGAGGTTTAAGTGAATTTTCTCTTAAATTAAGAGCGAAAAAAAATGGTTGAAAACTGCTGCTATAACTCCATATATCATTATACATCTATTTCCCAAAACACTGTATCTAACTGCCAAAAAAAAAACCCTGATCTCTAATTAGATATCGAAATGCATTTGTTTAAAACTCTATAGTTTTAATAATAATTGATACGTTTCGACCGAAGCCGTCAGGTTTCAGATCCCCATCTGTTTTGGACGCGTGCTCCATCGCCCTGACATCTCACGCTAATCATTACTCCACTATTTCTTCAACACTGTCATTTGATCAAAAAACCATTCTTTAATCAATATATTTTCTATTATTAGATTCTATTCTTACTTATTAATTTAGTTAACTACTTAATTAAAAGTTTTTTTTTTCTTTTTTTTTTTGTCCTATTCTACTATACGTATGCGTCAAACAGTGTAATGGAAATTCAAAAAATTGCATTCTCTTAACCGCAAGATGAAAGTGAATTTTTTTTTACACACCTCTAATGATTGGTTTGTGCCAGTCATATGTTCTTCATTAAATATTTCTCTAGGTATCTCTTATCACATGTTTTTTACACCCCACAATTATTTGTTTCCCTTTTGATAATTCAATATAAGAAAATCTTACGAGAAACGAAATATAACATATTCTATCAAGCTTTACTGCGTATTATTGCATATGAAACTAGTGTTTTGTTTACTTGTTATCAGCCTTATCAGTTATAGCCTTATTGTTATCAGTCTTATCAGTTATCTGCCTTATTGTTATCAGCCTTATCAGTTATCAGTCTTATTGTTATCAGTCTTATTGTTATCAGTCTTATCAGTTATCAGTCTTATTGTTAACAGCCTTATTGTTGTCTGCCTTATCAGTTACAGCCTTATTGTTATCAGCCTTATCAGTTATAGCCTTATTGTTATCACCTTATCAGTTATTAGCTTTATAGTTATCAGCCTTATCAGTTATCAGCCTTATTGTTGCCTGCCCTATCAGTTATCAGTCTTATTGTTATCAGCCTTATCAGTTATCATCCTTATTGTTGTCAGCCTTATCAGTTATAGCCTTATTGTTATCAGCCTTATCAGTTATCAGTCTTATTGTTATAAGTCTTATCAGTTACAGCCTTATTGTTATCAGCCTTATCAGTTACAGCCTTATTGTTATCAGCCTTATCAGTTATAGCCTTATTGTTATCACCTTATCAGTTATCAGCTTTTGTTATCAGCCTTATCAGTTATCAGCCTTATTGTTGCCTGCCCTATCAGTTATCAGTCTTATCAGTTATCATCCTTATTGTTGTCAGCCTTATCAGTTTTAAAAATACAGTTCGATGATACTACATGATCTGTAGCTACACAAACCCGGCTACTTGAAAATGTATATATTATATGTTTCCTTCACGCAGTAATCTGTTTGTAAAGATTTTTTTAAAAAAATTCTAATTTTTAGTGTAATATTTTAACACTTCAGAAAGGTTACTGGTACTTAAAGCATATACGATACTAATGAAGAAATATGCATCGTACACATAAAGAGGAAATAATATTGTTGTACACTGTAATGTGGGTCACAATTAGCAATTCTAGACAAGAATAATATTTCACGTTTTTTTCACGTATATTTCACGTATCACGTCTTGAAAAGCTCTTCGATGAAAAAATGTTGAGGAGACCTCAAAACATCTAGAGGAGACCCTTCAAATCTGGAGTTAGAATTTTTTTTTTTACTCTTATGCTTTACTTATTTTGGAGTAAAATCGTAAAGTAAAGTTGAGTAAAATCGAGGGAGCACTTTGGAAATTTATCTTTTACTTTTACAATTTTTAGTTTGATTGTTTTAATTGTAGAGTCTAATATCATAATTGTATTCGTATTCATCTGTATATATATATATATATATATATATATATATATATATATGAAAGTATAAGCCACAAGGAAAAATTAAAAAGACACAGAATATATATATATGTATATGGGCGTATCTGCGAGTGTCTGTATAAGGTGTGCTGCCTATTATTGTCTTCTTTAATAAGTAACTCTCCGGAAAAAATTGGATTATACTATATTTAATTTGAATGGCTCAATATTAATTTTTATGATTGATAAGATGATTGCCTTGTGATCTAAACAGAAACAGTTAATTAAAAAAAAATTTTTTTTTCTCTCAAGCTTGGGTTGGTTTGAAATTGTGTTAGGCAACGCTTTCAAATATTTGCATAGAGGGTGGTTACACTTTAACGAAGGGTTTGGGGGCAGCCATCAGTGACCGAGGTTTGCTAAGTGGCATATCGTGTCAATATTAAGGAATTACTTACATAATTCAATAACAATCCTCGAGAGTAACGTTTTGTAAAAAAAAAAAAAAAAACAATACCATAGCTTTTCAAATGACTTTACTTTATATTCATTTCATTTAGAATACCATTATTTGTGAATAAAAAAAACCTTTATATATAGTAAATAGAACAACCAAATCAATGTTGTATTTTTGTACTTTAATATTTTAAGGTATAGTTTATGTGTTCGCTGTAGTGAAAGCCGTAATTAGTAGGTGAAGACAAAATCAACTAAAACTACAGAAAAATTACAATTTACTTATTATTATTGGGAATGTAGGTAAATCAGTCAAAAATTTAATAACTTTGTACCATCAAACAATTTTATTGACAATATATTGTACTCATGTCTATGGTTTTCCAAAGTTGATTCTACTCACATGTGTGACTCATATAGTGGTAATTTACTTTTAATTAGGTCTACAGTTTTGCAATGGTCCATCCTGATTCTACTTACATGTATAACTCATATAGTGGTCATTTACTTTTAATTAGGTCTACAGTTTTACAATGGTCCATCCTGATTCTACTCACATGTGTGACTCATATAGTGGTCATTTACTTTTAATTAGGTCTACAGTTTTACAATGATCCATCCTGATTCTACTCACATGTGTGACTCATATAGTGGTCATTTACTTTTAATTAGGTCTAAAGTTTTACAATGGTCCATCCTGATTCTACTCACATGTATAACTCATATAGTGGTCATTTACTTTTAATTAGGTCTACAGTTTTACAATGGTCCATCCTGATTCTACTCACATGTGTGACTCATATAGTGGTCATTTACTTTTAATTAGGTCTACAGTTTTACAATGATCCATCCTGATTCTACTCACATGTGTGACTCATATAGTGGTCATTTACTTTTAATTAGATCTACAGTTTTACAATGATCCATCCTGATTCTACTCACATGTGTGACTCATATAGTGGTCATTTACTTTTAATTAGGTCTACAGTTTTACAATGATCCATCCTGATTCTACTCACATGTGTGACTCATATAGTGGCCATTTACTTTTAATTAGATCTACAGTTTTACAATGATCCATCCTGATTCTACTCACATGTGTGACTCATATAGTGGTCATTTACTTTTAATTAGGTCTACAGTTTTGCAATGGTCCATCCTGATTCTACTCACATGTGTGACTCATATAGTGGTCATTTACTTTTAATTAGGTCTACAGTTTTACAATGGTCCATCCTGATTCTACTTACATGTATAACTCATATAGTGGTCATTTACTTTTAATTAGGTCTACAGTTTTACAATGATCCATCCTGATTCTACTCACACGTATAACTCATATAGTGGTCATTTACTTTTAATTAGGTCTACAGTTTTGCAATGGTCCATCCTGATTCTACTCACATGTGTGAGTCATATAGTGGTCATTTACTTTTAATTAGGTCTACAGTTTTACAATGGTCCATCCTGATTCTACTTACATGTATAACTCATATAGTGGTCATTTACTTTTAATTAGGTCTACAGTTTTACAATGATCCATCCTGATTCTACTCACATGTGTGACTCATATAGTGGTCATTTACTTTTAATTAGATCTACAGTTTTACAATGGTCCATCCTGATTCTACTTACATGTATAACTCATATAGTGGTCATTTACTTTTAATTAGGTCTACAGTTTTACAATGATCCATCCTGATTCTACTCACACGTATAACTCATATAGTGGTCATTTACTTTTAATTAGGTCTACAGTTTTACAATGGTCCATCCTGATTCTACTCACATGTATGATTCATATAGTGGTCATTTAGTTTTAATTAGGTCTACAGTTTTACAATGGTCCATCCTGATTCAACTCACATGTATGATTCATATAGTGGTCATTTAGTTTTAATTAGGTCTACAGTTTTACAATGGTCCATCCTGATTCAACTCACATGTATGATTCATATAGTGGTCATTTAGTTTTAATTAGGTCTACAGTTTTACAATGGTCCATCCTGATTCAACTCACATGTATGATTCATATAGTGGTCATTTAGTTTTAATTAGGTCTACAGTTTTACAATGGTCCATCCTGATTCTACTCACATGTGTGACTCATATAGTGGTCATTTACTTTTAATTAGGTCTACAGTTTTACAATGGTCCATCCTGATTCTACTCACACGTATAACTCATATAGTGGTCATTTACTTTTAATTAGGTCTACAGTTTTACAATGGTCCATCCTGATTCTACTCACATGTATGATTCATATAGTGGTCATTTAGTTTTAATTAGATCTACAGTTTTACAATGGTCCATCCTGATTCTACTCACACGTATAACTCATATAGTGGTCATTTACTTTTAATTAGATCTACAGTTTTGCAATGGTCCATCCTGATTCAACTCACATGTATGATTAATATTTGCAGTGGTTTGAACATTCGGCTATTACTTTGAATCAAGTAATATTGTAAACAGTGGATCTCAAAATCATATTATGTTTGATATCCACATTTATGTTAAAAAAAAATGCAATAGTCGTAAGTTGATCACATTTATTAAGTGCTATTTAAATCATTAGTTGTGCAATCTGTAATTGTGATGTATTTACTCATTCTAAGGTAAAATGGATAAACAAACAAAAGTCTCCACACGAAAATTTAGTTTTATTCAACAGCAACAACGTGTTTCAAACACTTTGTATTCATCATTAGGAAGACACCAAAAATGTGGTGCTGACGGGTTGGAGACTTTTTTTTTCATTTTTATGTGGAGACTTTTGTTTGTTTATCCATTTTACCTCAGAATAAGTGCTATTTGTAGAAAGCAGTAGAACAGCAACAGTCTTTTGGCAGCCTGGAGCAATCTAATGATTACAGCACCAGAACAGACACCGGAAATCTGTTTATAATTACGGATTTAACAAATTTTGAGTATTTAAATGTCTTCAAGCTATTATTTTAGCAATTCGGTGTGTAAAATTAGATTCTATGAATTTTTTTTTCGCTACAATCGAGTAAATGAGATTGGAATTCTTTAAATGTTTATATTAAATTTTAGCTTGACATTGATGGACCAAATAAAGCAAAAGATATTAGGCTCAATTCTCAATAAAAATGAAAACAAGAAAGTATTAAATTCCATTTGTGATCCCTGCAATATTTTAATTTTTTTACACTTATGACAATTCAACATACTGACACCACTAGGGGTCGAAATTCTAAATAAAACAAAAACACGCAAGGATGAATACCTATATTTTAGGCTAAATTTCATTTTTTGTTACCTTGAGTTTCTATTTCTATATTTTTCCATTCTAAAAATACCACAGCTCAGTATGTGTCTAGCATATAACTACTATTAGGTTTTGTTTATAACATTTTAGGTATTATAATTTAAGACTTTTTGTATGTCCCTAAATTCTGATTGATTATTATTGTCTATAATTTTTTTTGGGTTATACGCCTATAATAATGGTTTTAAATAAAAGCAAATATTCAGCACTGAATGTTTGATTTTAAACCTAAAAGAATTCCTGGAAATCAAAATCTATCTAGTTCGAAAACTATTGATCATCTGTTATCTATATATTCATTATATATTATGATTAACTATTATCTATAGGTCATTGAATAGATAGAAATGACCTAGAGAAGCGTTTTCTATCATTAGGTCATACATGAAATCGCTTCTGTTGGTCATAGTTGAACAAATGGCTATCTCATTGAAAAGGTTATAAATGGCCTAAAATGTTATAAACAAAACCTAATAGTACTTCTATGCCAGTTATGATAGACACATACTGGGGTATGGTATTTTTAAAATGGTAAAATATAGAAATAGAAACTCAAAGATAACAAAAAATGAAATTTAGCCTAAGACATAGATATTCATCCTTGCGTTTCTTATGTTTTTTTTTTTAGAATTTCGGCCCCTAGTGATCAGCATGTTAAATTCTCACAGGTGCAAAAAAAAATTTAAAATATTGCAGGAATCAAAATTGGAATTTAAATTGTTGGTAATAGTTGAACAAATGGCCATCTCATTGACTTCTTGAGAAGTACTTCTACATTGAAGAATGGTTCAAATATTGAATGTGAGATAACTTAGTAATTTATATATATTAAAAAAGATGCAGTTGAATGCTTTTTACTCTGATATAAGTAAAGTATAGTGATATTGGAAAAATTCAATCTCGAGATTTTGACAGAATTATAAGTTTTGAGGTCCCAGAAGTCGTTTTATGAAGTTTTTTTTTTAATGATTTCTGTGGGTGAGTGAGTATGTATCTAATGTTTGTAGCCATACTACGGTCTACAACAGGAGTGGGCAACCTTTTTGAGAGTGCGTGCCAAAATCAGCCAAGTCTCTGACACCAACTTTTTCCACGTGCCAGTCATTTTTTTTTACAGAACATATTTAGTATCTCATAAAAACTTTTTAAACGAAAAAATAATTACCTCAGTGCAATAAAACACATAGTATAAAAAAACAGAAGAAAATATTTAACCTTTTAAAAAAAGAAGGTAACTATAGGAACAAGATTAACTTCATTTTCTTGAGACCTCTTTAGCTTCGTAGAGCTTAAACCTCTTCACCACCAGGACGTACATATACTGTCATGGTATGAAAGCTTATAGCCCAAGAAAAGTAGTTGTTTTTTTTTGTCTGTGCTTAGGGTAACATGTGCTTGCATCTGTGCTAAGGGTAACCTGTGTTCTTGCGTGCCAAGTTTGGCACGCGTGCCAGAGGTTGCCAATCCCCGGTCCAGAATCTTTTATGGATGAAGTTGATATTCGTTTACACGAAAAGGGGGCTCATAGTATAGATGAGCCCTATTGTTTGGGAGGAATTATACATGACGGGAAAGTCACTTTTTTTTACCAAAAACCTGTTTTTACACTACATTTTTTTTAAAATTACATTCACGAAAACAGTTTTATTGGAATCTATAACGAATTTCAATAATTTAACAATAATTTAACATGTGTTTTAAAGCAGGAAATAGTAACTAGAATACCTGGATTGTTAAAGTGAGATTTCAATTCAAAAATTACTAGCAGTCAATGAATGTTTTTTTTTGGAATCTATAACGAATTTCAATAATTTAACATGTGTTTTAAAGCAGGAAATAGTAACTAGAATACCTGGATTGTTAAAGTGAGATTTTAATTCAAGAATTACTAGCAGTCAATGAATGCTTTTTTTTGGAATCTATAACGAATTTCAATAATTTAACATGTGTTTTAAAGCAGGAAATGGTAGCTAGAATACCTGGATTGTTAATGTGAGATTTTAATTCAAGAATTACTAGCAGTCAATGAATGCTTTTTTTTTGGAATCTATAACGACTTTCAATAATTTAACATGTGTTTTAAAGCAGGAAATGGTAGCTAGAATATCTGGATTGTTAAACTGAGACTTTTATTGAAGGAATCACTAGTAGGCAAATTAAGACTTTGTATATGAATCATTTCAACTAGGAGAAGTAAGATGTTTGTTTAATTGGTTTTGACGAGCTACTTGTCAGAACTAATTTGAGATCAGTGTATCTTAGGTTGCTTTAATTTAGTTTTTGAAAGTCAAAGAAAGAAATATTAAGGAGGAATATTAAGAAGTGAATTGGAATGAAGGAGGAAAGGTGTTTTGAAGGCTGTCATAAATCGTCCGTTTTGTTATAGACTATAAATAAAATAGAAGAGATGTTGAGAAGCGTATCTCCTGCTGGGGCTGTGCCAAGTCTCTCAGTGACAGCCGGTTTCCGAAACACTCTTCAGCCTATTAGGGCATAATTATTATTCTTCTTTGCTAACCCCATGCAGTAGGTAGAAACTACTATGTCTATTCCAGACATCTTTCAATTCCTTTTAGTTACTTTCAGAAAAATAAAAGTATTCAATTCTTTGACACACAAACACACACACACACACACACACACACATATATATATATATATATATATATATATATATAATATATATACAATGATCAAACCACAATAAGAAATGGGAAAACAAGACTAAGATCTTTCAACCGTAACAAGCGGTCTTCGTCAGAGTCAAAAACCCAACTGACTCTGACGAAGACTGCTTGTTACGGTTGAAAGATCTTAGTCTTGTTTTCCCATTTCTTATTGTGGTTTGATCATTGATTGTTATTTCACGTGTTTATGTGAAAGCTTTTTATATATATATATATATATATACATACACGCATACATACACACACACACACACACAAACACACACACACACACACACAAACACACACACACAAGTGTGTTCAAAAAAGGAATTTTTGAAAAAAAATCATTAAATCCTACATAACTCTCCTTGCTTGTTACAATTATATTTTATACTAGCAAACGTACCCATCTTTAAAGGAATCAAAAATTCGATTATACATGGTATTCCAAACATTATGCGGAGAATGAGTTGAGATAATTTCTTTTTAAAATTACATTCACCAAAATGGCGATACAGTACATTTTCAGTTTTGAGAAAATGTTTTTTATTTTTACAATTATTAAATATCATTAGAAATTATAGGAATTGTAGAAAATAT
The DNA here is from genome assembly GCA_026182355.1 of Hermatobates lingyangjiaoensis. Lineage (NCBI taxonomy): Eukaryota > Metazoa > Arthropoda > Insecta > Hemiptera > Hermatobatidae > Hermatobates > Hermatobates lingyangjiaoensis. The sequence continues at coordinate 91,807 of JAPFBL010000573.1, forward strand.
CATTATTGGTACAGTGTTAAGCAAATGCCTTTGTATACACCACATTAGCTGTCTGTCCTTCAGGTTTATGGAAGAACAAAAAGTTAGAACCTCTGACTCTTCAGAAAGCAAATTACAGTTGAGCTTGATCTCATTCACTTAAATTCCTGCTTCGGAAGAAGTTTCAGCTTGCTGTGACTAAGTGGCTCACTCACTAACTGAGTTTCATGGGACAACATTATTGGACAAATAAACAGACAAACATTTTTCTAATATTGATTTCGCATTCTCTAATCTATAAAACGTAAGGATAACATGAAATGAGTCAGTTTTAAGCCGCGTACAGACAAAACCTTTTCTTTATTAATATAGGTTTAAGAAATTCTAAAAATATATTTGTTGATAAGCAATAGTAACCAGAGGAACGCTAAATGAACAGAAGGACTTGGTAAATTTGTTTATTTTTCGGAAATTTGCGAGCTATAATAGAAGATAATATAGACAAATAGTCTGCAACAGTGTTGCCTCAAGAAGTGGAATTATAGTAGTACCAGCAAAAGTTTTAGTTAACAGTAATGAAGGTTATAAAGCTAGATATTATCCTAAGTGTTCTGTATGAAGGTAAATAAAGAACTTGAATACTTTAAAATCTTTAAGAGAAGTTATAAATTTCAGTAAACTATGCACCTCTTCTCAAGATAAAAACCAATAAAAAAAAATTCAAAAAAGCAATATTAAACTTTATATAGTTTTAATGTAAGTTTTTAGCCTGAGAATAATGACTCAGTTTGCTGAGATATGAAACTTTTTTTTTTTGAAGGTTTTGGAAAACTGAACTTGCTTATTTATTTTTCATAGAGAATATGAAGTTAATCAAGTTGAACAATGTGACCAATCTTGAAAGTTTCAGTAACACAAAAAGTGAGATTTTGATTTAGTGTAAATAATGAGATCATAAGCTACTGAGAGAGTCAGACGCAGATGTAAAGTACAATAATGACAGTGTAAGTCACAAGTAGATATAACGTACAGGTCATAAGTATTACAGGTAAGATCAGGCAAAATATAATGCAGCCCGACCGGAACAAGGTCCGTGGGTGTTAAAGCCTGACTCGGCCTTAGTCTAACCTGACCTGACCCGCTCCGAGCCTGATATCTACATTATTTGTTTTATAACAAATATTCCTTAGTTTAATATCCATATATATTTTTAGTATACATAATATATTATATATATATATATATATATATATATATATATATATACATATATATAAAAAGTTAGCGAGAGAGAAGCCTGGGCCCGACCCGACCCATAATAATTGACATTTTGGAGCTGACCCGACCCAACCTGATGGTAATAACTGACATTTTGGGTCCGACCCTGCCCGAACATCGGGTTGGGTTTGGCTCAGACTTGGGCTCAGTCATAGGATCTTACCTCTAATAGCTATATAGATGACCCTCCCTATGGGCTTTCACCTTGTCGAAGTAGGGGGGGGCTTAACATGCCTGGGTTGTCGTTCCTTCATGGCGTGAACTAATAGAGCCACAAACTGGAGGATAGTTAGTGTAGATCTAGCATACAATGATAAGAGGATAATTGACATGGAGAATGATACGCAGATCTGGCATAAAGCGATGAGAGGATAAGAGGCAGAGAGAATAATATGCAGAACTAGCATACATAGATGGTAGGATAAGTGACACAGAGAATAATACTTAGAACTAGCATACAGCGATGAGAAGATAACTGGCCGAGAGAATAATACTCAGAACTAGCATACATCAATGATAGGATGAGTGACACAGAGAATTATGCTCAGAACTAGCATACAGCGATGATAAGATAAGTGACTGAGAGAATGATACACAGATCTAGTATACAGCGATGATAGGATACGAGGCAGATCTAGCATACAGCGATGAGAAATACCTGGCCGAGAGAATGATACGCAAATCTAGCATACATCAATGATAGGATAAGTGACAGAGAGAATAATACGCAGGTCTATATATGAGAAGATAAGTGGCCGAGAGTATAAATACGCAGAACTAGCATACAATGATGATAGGATAAGTGACTGAGAGAATAATACGCAGGTCTGGCATACAGCGATGTTAGGATAAGAGGAAGAGAGAATAATACGCAGATCTAGCATACAGCGATGATAGGATAAGAAGCAGAGAGAATAATACGCAGGTCTGGCATACAGCGATGATAGGATAAGAGGCAGAGAGAATAATACGCAGATCTAGCATACAGCGATGATAGGATAAGTGACTGAGAGAATGATACGCAGATCTAGCATACAGCGATGATAGGATAAGTGACTGAGAGAATAATACGCAGATCTAGCATACAGCGATGAGAGGATAAGTGACTGAGAGAATAATACGCAGATCTAGCATACAGCGATGATAGGATAAGTGACTGAGAGAATAATACGCAGATCTAGCATACAGCGATGATAGGATAAGTGACTGAGAGAATAATAAGCAGATCTAGCATACAGCGATGATAGGATAAGTGACTGAGAGAATGATACGCAGATCTAGCATACAGCGATGATAGGATAAGTGACTGAGAGAATAATACGCAGATCTAGCATACAGCGATGAGAGGATAAGTGACTGAGAGAATAATACGCAGATCTAGCATACAGCGATGATAGGATAAGTGACTGAGAGAATAATACGCAGATCTAGCATACAGCGATGATAGGATAAGTGACTGAGAGAATAATACGCAGATCTAGCATACAGCGATGATAGGATAAGTGACTGAGAGAATAATACGCAGATCTAGCATACAGCGATGATAGGATAAGTGACTGAGAGAATAATACGCAGATCTAGCATACAGCGATGATAGGATAAGTGACTGTGAGAATAATACGCAGATCTAGCATACAGCGATGAGAGGATAAAGGCAGATCTAGCATACAGCGATGAGAGTGCAAGTCGGGCGAGATAGAGCTGATTAGAGTATTGAAAGTGGCAGGCCAGGCGGCCACCAGGAGGTCGTGCCTGGCATGCCAATGGGGCGCTTCCTGGCGGTTCTCTCAGACTAACTGAGCGCCCTCACCCACCGCTCCTCATCACACATCCCACTAAGCTCTTTATTGCACGATTCTAAAAACGGCTTGCTTCATGAATAAAACAATCTTGCCTATTCATTCCGATTGACTTCACAACTTGTTTTTCTTAACTTCTTGTATCATCACAAGACTCCTGGAGCCACTGTTTCCTCAATGGAACCATCTTTTTAAGACATAAAAATTATACAGAATGAGCGGTATAACAAAACGGTCAATGAAGCGGCAGACTTAACGTTTTTCTACCACCCACATCCAGAACTTCCTGCTTGGAATACACGCATACAATTATTAGAATAACTCATGAAATATCACACGACTGAATCTCAATATAGAACTAGAGTGACGCTTTCTATAATAAAATCAAAATGCTATCAACAAACAACATCAACAAAATCATAGCATCAATAATATTGTGACACACTATATTTATATATTTTATTTGTTCTAACGTAGTGCAATCGTTTATTATGTGGTATTTACTCATTGCAGGGTAAAAAGCTAATGAAATTGTCCCCACATATAAGATTTTAATGGTATAAACAACGTGTTTCGAACACGTAGTGTTCTTCCTCAGGCATTAACTAAGGGTGAGTGTCTGTGGTACAACTGACAGTTACCCTTAACCACAGTAACCCTTGGTTAATGCCTGAAGAAGAACACTACTTGATCAAAACGCATTGTTTATACCATTAAAGTTTTATGTGTGAAGACCGTTTCATTAGCTTTTTACCATACAATATTTTATTTAACTTATACGCATGAAGTATAAATCGTCATGTACACCACAGTACTTGTCAAGCTAGTTACCATGTTTTAGACATTGTTATATACAAAACTATATAAATATTGATAAAAGTATTGACCGTGATTTAGAAACAAAATTAAAGTTTAGTTTATGAGGACTCGTTTAGTTCATCAGGTTCAATCAGGTTCAAATTAAACTTCAGGTTCAATTAAGTTTAATTTGAACCTGAAGAACTTAACAAGTCCTGATAAACTTTAATTTTGTTTATTAAAGTTTATATAATACGTATCCATGAATATAATATACGTGTTATATACATGGGGATACGTATATTATACGTATCCATGTATATAATATACATGGATACGTATAATCAACATATACATGTATATTATATGTTGATTATACAAGGATTATATATATAATCAACATATAATACATGTTGAATTATATATATTATTCAACATGTAAGTATAATTTGCTGTAACTTGCTTTTTGATAAGTTTCTCTGCCTCCCTTAATAACAATTTTGTTATTCAGGTAGACAGAAAAACTTATCTGTAGTTCAGCTTAAACTAGTCCACGATGGCAAGATGGCTACACTGTGTGTCACTTTGTGTCTGTCGGTGGACATTTTCACGTCTCCGCTCCTGTGTTCCTTTTCCTACCTTTCCTGAGAACGGAGTGATAGCAGAAATGATGATTGATAATAGTAAATGTTAGTTTCTTTTTTGTTTTCTAATGATAACTTTAATTATATATATATATATACGAGTTCAAGATTAACAAAGAGCAACACACAAAGTAGGAAAACACACTTACAGACTCAAATTTTCGGGTAATCCGTCTTCAGGAGAAAAGAGAATGGGAGACCAAGCACGTTGTAGACGCAACGCAAGTAACCCACATATATATATATATATGGATTAATTTACCACAATGAAAACAATTTTTTAAAACAATGCTCTAAGGCCTTTCGTTAATACATCTTCGGAGAGCAAGTCACGTTAATTTTGTTAATTTCATTCAATCAAACTTCTAAGTCCTCTTCTCAATCAAAGCTTAAGCTAGTCACATTCAATCAACCTCCTTACTCCACTTCTCAATCAAAGCTTAAGCTGATTACATTCAATCAAACTTCTAAGTCCTCTTCTCAATCAAAGCTTAAGCTAGTCACATTCAATCAACCTCCTTACTCCACTTCTCAATCAAAGCTTAAGCTGATTACATTCAATCAAACTCCTAACTCCACTTCTCAATCAAAGCTTAAGCTGATCACATTCAATCAAATTCCTAAGTCCACTTTTCAATCAAAGCTTAAGCTGATTGCATTCAATAAAACTCCTAAATCTACGTCTCGATCAAAGCTTAAGCTTCTCGGAGTACTCCAGAGCTTGGCACTATATCATTCCCTCTTCCCCTCGCCTAACGTCACGATTAACGAAAGGCCTTAGAGCATTGTTTTAAAAAATTGTTTTCATTGTGGTAAATTAATCCATCTATTATATCAAGTGTTATTTTGATTATTATTCATATATATATAATATATATATATATATATATATATATATATATATATATATATATATAAAATAAAAAGAAGAAAAATTCTGCTAAGATAACTCATTAAACAATTAAGTGAAAAGAAAACGGAGAAACATCAAATTTTACTTCAATATTTCGACCACGTTTACGAATCGTAAATCGTAAATACGAATATTAATTCCCCTGGTAATATTCATAGTCATTAAAATTAACTAATGCTGGTTTAACTGCATTGCGTTAATGTTTCGATGAGCTCAAAAGCTATCTGGAATTGATATTATGACTCATAACCATTTTAGTTACTTTAATATAACTTAAAGTAACTCTCAAACTTTAATATAACATAAGTAACATAACATAAGTAACTCTAACTTTAATAACTCTCAAACTTTATATGGTTAAATAACTTTTATATTAGACTGCTCTTTTGGAGCTTAATTCTAATAGCACTTCTGCTATAATTTCCTTTAAACTCTGCCAAAAAAATCTAAACCCTCACCATAGAATCTAAATAATCGAATTCATTATCATTATAATGAAAAGCAGTTGAGGAAGAGGGATTTGTTAGAATATTTGGGCAGATTATGTATTCAGATAGGCAAGTCGTTATACACTCAGCCCTTCTGTTGCCCATGACCCTATTAGTCTAATAGCCTTCACCCCCTCTAAGCCATCGAGGAGTCCTTTGTCAGCTGGCATAACACTTGCTAACGACACATGTACTGCCATTGTCTTCATAAATATGTTTCACTAATAGCAATCAATTGAAAACATTTCATATGCTTCACAAATCGTTTACTATTCGATGTTTAAAATTAAAATATTATAAGACTCATGTGTTTATATAACATATCTTTTTTTTTCTTTATTTTTGTTTTCATCTATTATTATTATTTAATTATTCACCAACATTGTCAAAGTGCTACTAAAACCAGTTCAAGGACTATGCTATTTAAGAAATTGTTCAAACAATGAAGTAATTCTAAGGTAGTGCAATCGGTTATTTATATGGAATTTACTCATTGTAGGGTAAAAAGCTAATGAAATAGTTACGTGTTCCAAACGCATTCTTTATACTATTATATTTTGTATAAATAGGCAGCAGATTTTCTTTTAAAGAGGTATTATTAAAATTATCACCAGTCTCAGCATTCACGATCTTCAGACTGAGAGATTCGATTCTACGAACTAACCTCCTACTAACAGGGTTCAACTGGAAAAGGAGTTGGCCAAGTGACATGTTAAACAAAATCAATGAGGCAGTTAATAGTATTAATATATTAAATAGATTAATAAAGATTAATATAAATAGAAGATAAAAGGTTAATAAAGAACGAGAAACAAAACGATTAAAATAAAAGAGTTGAAAGGTCAACAGTATATTTAGATTCATAGGTAATAAATAGATTAAAAAAAAAGAGTAAAATAAATGAAGGATAAAAGATTAATAAAGAACAAGAAAATGTTTTAAAATAATAGAGTTGAAAAAAGTAAGAATTAATAGGGAAGATATAGTTAGAAATAAGGAAAAGAATAATAAATATAAGAAAAGAAAACGTATTGGTTACGCAAGCTATTATATTTCCATATGTGGAAACTATTTGATTAACTTTTTATCCTACAATGAAGTCAATTGGATAAAAGTACAGTTTTGTGTTGGAGGACAGTTTAATTCATGCAAGATTGCAGTTTTCTGAATATGATGACTTTGCAAGTCAAGGAGAGCACAAGCGATGAGAAGGTGATCCAGCGTTTGAATACTGCGATTGTCACATGTACAGAGGGCTGAGTCAGCAATTTTAAAACGATCAAAAGTAGCTTTTAAATTTAGCAAATGTCCGGTTAGAAATATGGTTAAATGGTGGCTGTTTAAATCACGGTGTCTATTTGTTAGTCTGCTCAGTACTGTGTGTATGTACATATGTGTGTGTGTGCGTGTGTGCGTGTGTGTGTGTGGCGTGTGTGTGTGTGTGTGTGTGTGCGTGTGTGTGTATGTCTGTGTGTGTAATATATATATATATATATATATATATATATATATATATATATATATATATATGAGCTGTTTATTTTGAAAGTGGCCTAATTCCATTTTCCAAAAAAATTTAGCTAGCTACTTAAATAATTACATTTTTACGTTATCTTTACCTTTTACAGCAAATTGTACAAAATTTATTTAAAATTACTAAGAATTTTTATAACAAAAATTAGTTGATAAATAAAATGACAATATTTTTAAATTTTGTAAAACGCAAACCCTTAAATATCTCGATTTTAACATAAATGGAATTAGGCCACTTCCAAATAAGCGGCTCATATATGTGTGTGTGTGTGTTTTTTTCAACATGTTCCACTTTATTGTATTACATACAAGTGATACATTCTTTACATACGTTTTATAAACCATATAACTTAGAACTATAATGTGTGTGTGTGTGTGTATGTATGTGTGTTTGGTGTGTGTGTGTGTGTGTGTGTGTGTGTGTGTGTGTGTGTGTGTGTGAGTGTGTGTGTGCGTGTGTGTGTGTGTGTGTATGTGTGTATGTATGTGTGTTTGGTGTGTGTGTGTGTGTGTATGTGTGTTTGGTGTGTGTGTGTATGTATGTGTGTTTGGTGTGTGTGTGCGTGTGTGTGTGTGTATGTATGTGTATGTATGTGTGTTTGGTGTGTGTGTGTGTATGTGTATGTATGTGTGTTTGGTGTGTGTGAGTGTATGTGTGCGCGTGTGTGTGTGTGTGTATGTGTGTATGTATGTGTGTTTGGTGTGTGTGTGTGTGCGTGTGTTTGTGAGTTTATTTTACTCTTAATAGCTATTTTCACCTCTATTTATCTTATATTATTTTTTAGCTGTGGTATTATTTTTATTAATTTCTTTTTATTACCAACTTATCCATCCTTTAACATTTACATTGTTCAATTAAATTGCTGTAAAGTTAATTTAAACATATATAAATAATACATAATACTATAAATATATAATATATAATTTATATTATATATTAATATTAAATATAGAGTTAATTATATATGTAATTAACAAGTTATAAAACTATAATATATATAACATTAAATTACATAGAGCACGATACAGAAAAAAGAATAAAGAGAACACTTACAGAATGCAATATTTAGAAACTGTTGTTCGTCATCAGAAGTAGACTAGAAGAGAGAACGAAGTGAGAGAGATCTCTCCACGTCGAAGAACGGAGCGCGAATAAATTGAATTCTGTAAGTGTTCTCTTTATTCTTTTTTCTGTATCGTGCTCTGTGTAATTTAATATTTTATAGTTCTTATAAAAGTTCTTATAGTTCTTATAGTTTCTTATATTTAGTAATATATATATATATATATATATATTATACAAGATTTGACATAAACATGTGAAATAACCAATTAATGATTAAACCACAATATGAAATGAAAAAAAAAAAGAGACTAAGATCTTTCAACGGTAACAAGCGATCTTCGTCAGAGTTGGGTTTTTGACTCTGATGAAAACCACCATTTACGGTTGTAAGATCTTAGTTTTTTTTCCTTTTCATATTGTGGTTTAATCATTTCTATATATTCGATAAATATTTTATAAATTTTATATATTAATATAAATTATTTTGTTTTTATTTCTTACTGTGATTCTAATAAATTCTGATTCATGGAAATATATCGTCGATATTCTACAATACTGAAATGAGAAATAAGTAGATCAGTATGTTTAACAATATGAATCTTTTGAAATTAATTTTTTTTTCATCCTCGAGAAGCCGAAGTTATTTTTTTCAAAGATAAAACTTTGATTTCTTTGTTGAGTTTGTTAAATATCTACAGTTAATGTGTGACTTGAAAGTAGACACAAAGGCAGTAATGGTTGTGGGTGGTATAGTGTAGTCTAGCCACAAGATGGCAGGAGAGCTAGAGCTGGCAGCTGTGAAGGGTGAAGCAACCCCAAGCTGTTATTTAATTAATATTGGTTTTAAGGGAGGGTTTGGGAGTCGAATGGGGGGCGTGTCAAATCGGAGCTGTATCTGTAACACCTAATGGTAATTTGATTTACGCATTTATAGGGGATAATGGCACCAGTTCTACATAGATGCAAATGAGCTAGCCTCCCTTCAACGGATCTTGCTACAATAGCGCCAGCAAACGCCCTCAATCGTACGTCAAATTAGCAAGTCACCCTCTACTCAGCCTATTAAATCATTCTGGCTGTCAATAAAATCACTTACACCTCTCTACCCGCTCGCAATCTCTATCAGACTATCTCCCAGCTAATATACGCTAATTTAATATAACACTGCAAGCCCCAACAGAAACAATTCCAAAAGTCACTTAATGCAAATCAACTTGATTCCAACTAGTACTTTACTTATCAATAACTCATTAATGATATCTCACTCATAGAATATTCATACTATATTAAAACAATTTCAAACAAGTTAGAGTTAGATTTATGAAAACAAACATCGATAAAATGGAACACAATAAAACACGATTAATATTCACAGATAGATAATGCCTAATAATTTGTTATATTTAAGTATGGCTGTGCTAAAGTCCTGCAAGAAACATACTAGGCCGAACATTTGCCCTTTGTTATTCTACACAATGAATGTTTTTATCATATATAATATAATGTTTTATTATATTGCAAGTCCTAAATTTGCCCAACTCAAGTGTGCTACGAGTATAGATCTTTAACTAGTAGCTGATACTAGAGGTAAATCCTAAGCCCGGCTCGACCCGAATTCGGGTCGGGTCGGGTCCAAAATGGCAATTATAACGTTTGGGTCATGTCGGGGCCGCTTTTCTCTCTCGATAACTTTTTTTTTAAATAAATATATATTTATATATAATATATAATAAAACGATAAATGAATACTAAACTTAACAGTTTAATATCATCGGCATGTACAAATAATTAGATGACTATTTAATGATAACTTTCAATGAATATGATAGATTGCCTTTTAAATCAACATTCTTTTTGGTTAGTCATTTTGTATCTTTTTGCTAAAATAAACCTTTGTGGATTAAACATAATGTTGAAAAAGATTTAAAATGCTTATTATGAAGTATAATTATCTATTCATCAATGGTACATGTTTGCTACAGAGAATTTCACAATATACCTATTTACTTCGAAATAATTCCTGGAAGTTATTTAAAAAAAAATTGTATTTTAAATTATAACTATTATTCTCAATTCCTTATTAATTTAAACCATATATCAATAAGAATAAAATTTGTCACTAAACAGTTTAAAAAGAAAACTTTCAAACAAAATAACTATCAAGAAAATTTCAATTTTTATGAAACATTTAGCAAATTTGTTTGATTTTATAATGAAGTAAAAAGAAGTCATAATGGGGTTGGCCATTCTGTTCTACGACTGTGTAAGTGCACTCTTGGACTCCCTAAAGTTCTTTGCATGCTGGAACAAGTCTGCAACTTCCCTTCATTGAAGAAACACGGTAGAGAATCCATTGCGGCTTATGCTAAGGTAAATTAAACAATGCGTGCGGCAAAAATAGTTGCTACACCACTGTCTAAGTGGGACATTATTTGCTAACAAGTTTCATATTATATTTACTTATAGTAGAGTTACTCCAGATTTTTACTTTACTATAAGTAAAGTATAGTGATCGTGAAAAAATTCGATCTCGAGATTTTGACGGAATTACATGTTTTGAGGTCCCAGAAGTCGTTTTATGACGTTTTTACGATGATGTCTGTGTGTGTGTGGGTGGGTGGGTGGGTGGGTGCGTGTGTTAGCATTGCTTGTTACCAAGCTACGGTCCAGAATCTTTGATGGATCAAGTTGATATTTTACACAAAAATGGGCCCCATTTAGACGAAGATCCCTATTGTTTGGGAAGAATTATGCATGATGGGAAAGTCACTTTTTTTGCCAAAAACCGTTTTTTTTTAAACATTTATTTCTCCTAAACTGATAACCCTAGAGTTTTGAAATTTTGACATTATCTTTGAAGTTACAAATGCAACAAACGAAAAATATATTCAGAATTTTAAGACAACAGGAAATATTTTTTTTTCAATAAAATGTAAAAATTTTGACTTATAATTCAATCTCAAACCTTCTGAGAGCGATACAAGCCATACTGTTTGACGGACAAGAATGAAACTATGCCTATAAATAGAACATTATATGGAGAATGAGTTGAGATATTTTTTTCTAAAATTACATTCGCTAAAGGGGCGTTACAGTACGATTTGTGTTTTCAGAAAATGATTTTTTGACGCTAAACGGCTCGTTAAAAAAAATGAAAATTTGACCAAAAATGGAACAAAAAATTAGCAATTCACAAAACAAAATTCATGAAGTTTCAATTACGGGAAAGAGCAATAACGATATAAAAACTGTTTGTTTATTCTAGACTAAGAGATCACCTGCTATACTTGTCGAATTTTTTGTATTTTTTTACATTGTTTACATTGACTTAGAAATTTTTTGAGCGAATCCACTGAGATAAAATTGATGTTTCTAATGGAAAAATGAAAATATATTGACTTATAAGAGATGTAAGAGGAATAATGATAATGTAGTGCAGGTAAATGATAACACACATTAAAAAAAAATTCGTATATATGTTATTTGACAAAGGGGAAGGAAAATGATCTTATTAAATACTAAGAAGCCATAAAATTCCCAGTATAATAATTCTGTTAAAAACCAAAAATGTAAAAGATAATTCAAAATTGAAATCTTTCGTTTAGAGATTAATAACTGTAATTATCATACATCTTTAATTAACAAATCACCTTAAAACAACATTTTCTTCGCTGTTTAAGAAGTTTTTCAGAGAAAAAAAGAGTATTTTACTGTTTCAAATTTGAAAATTTTACATTAATATTCAATGTAGAAGGATGTCAAGTAAACGATGTAAGAAATCTACTGGCTATTTGAACAATAGCCATGTTCTCTTGTAGGATACTATTTCGTTTCAAGAAATGTTCACTTTGGTTTTTCAAAAATGTTATTACTGCTGTAGTTATACTAATGAAATTATTTGCAAATAATAAATTATTTGTGATGTACAAAAATAAGCTTATAAATTGATATGTCCTTCAATCACTATCTGTACTACCTCAGGAATGACAGGCTAATAATTATGTCCCATTTAGATGTTTACGTTATGCTTAAATGAGACGTTATGTTTTATATACTCAAGAAATTTGACATTAAGTTACTTATAGTAAAGTAGAGTGTAGGCCACTCCAGATTTTATTTTAGGCAATATTGGTTAATTTAAGATTTAGTTTGTTATTTTCTTCTCAATTTAAATAATATATTTTGCGATTTAATAGCCTTTTTTTTTGGGTGAGGGTGTATGACTATTAAGCCTTCACGAGAAGCCTGTCAGTCCAGTTATCCCTCCATTTTTGAAAAAAAAGAAAAATAAATAATTCATCTAATACCTCATAATAAACAAATCCAACGACTTGATTTTCTAGCTTCGTTGAACATAAGGGTTGTTTTTAGAGAACAAGGGTGTCCAAGAAAGGGATGCCACCCTAAAAATTCCCACCCTCATTTTTCAACCTGATTGTTTTAACCAGAAATTAATCTAGGGGGTAGCGTATTTTTCCTACTCGGCTCTTGTGATTTATAACAATCTGTTTGCCTTCTTTCCCTTTTCTTTATTCACTAGTTTTGTTTCGTTTGATTTTGTTTTTTTTTTTTAAACAAATTAGAAATCTTGCTTGTTTTAATTTGAGCAAATAACTTCTTTAATTTCAACAGAAATATTTGTACTTTCTGATTTGTAAATGTTTCTAAAAATCTTTCTATCGTTACTAGTATTTAATTTGATTTCCTTTACAATCAGTAAAATTATAAACTAACATTAGTTTATAAATAGAAATTTATTATTATTCATATTTAAGAATTTAAACAATGTTAAATATACACAAATGGAGCATAAAAAACGAAGTCGAAGTCTGAAAGAACATCCAAAAGTGTTTATTAATAATCCGCGGTTGATTTATAATGGATTCCTGAAAAACAACTAAAAATACAGGTTAATTGAAAAAGAACGACTCACTCTTATAGAGATCTTTTACATACCCCATAGATCCTGCTGATGCTCCATCATTACCGATAAGCAACCATGACATCATCAATTCAGTGAACCAAGATAGTATAATATGCGACTATGTATTCATGTTACACTAGCCGGTAGGTAGCGAGCACTTTTATCTAAAAGTAAAACAATAAACAAAACAGTAGAAACAGTAAAAAAAAATGATAATGTATATATCATTTCTATTGCTTTTCTTCACTAAACATTAAAATATCGTCTTTTTTTAAAGTATAGCATTATGAGTTTTCAATTTAATTAATAACAGTCTTGGATTGACGTGACGTGAGTATGACTGATGCAAAAACACAATGTGCGTCAATTCTTAACGGTCCTTAACTGTTAAGTTTTTATTAATCTTTTATCTTCTATTTATATTAATCTTTATTAATCCATTTAATCTATTAATACTATTGACTACCTAATTGATTTTGTTTAACATGTCACTTGGCCAACTCCTTTTCCAGTTGAATCCTGATAGCAGGAGGTTAGTTCGTAGAATCGAATCTCTCAGTCTGAAGACCATCTTCAACCGTCGCTTCACAAGTGCGCTTGGTGTCCCTATCTCAACTCTCCTGATGACGGTTCAACCGAAAATTAGAGACAGTAAGTCTGTTTGTTCCTTAGTTCTGTGTTTGTGATTCATCGTGAAACGTTTGTTGTCCTTTTGGATCGTTTTCCTGTTTACAATATATATATATATATATATAAATCAAAATATTAAAACGACGACGAACTTCAGTTCGAAATATCGACCTAGCAAGTTTTCTCGCTTCGTCTATTTGTTCTCTTTTTTCATATATATATATATATATATATATATATATATATATATATACATTTAAATAATGAATATTCAATTTTACATTATGTAGTTTGGTAAAAAATTAGAAGAATTTTCTACAAAACTAAGTAATGTAAAATCGGACATTGATTTTTAAATGTATGTATCCAAGAATATATATATGATTTTGAATATATATATATATATAAAGACTTCACATAAACACGTGAAACAACAATCAATGATTAAACCACAATAAGAATGGGAAAACAAGACTAAGATCTTTCAACCGTAACAAGCGGTCTTCTTCAGAGTCAAAAACCCAACGGGATTTTTGACTCTTCCAGTTGGGTTTTTGACTCTGACGAAGACCGCTTGTTACGGTTGAAAGATCTTAGTCTTGTTTTCCCATTCTTATTATGGTTTAATCATTCATATATATTTATATATATATATATTCAATTAGAAAAAAATTCTTCTAATTTTCTACCAAACTACATAATGTAAAATTGAATATTCGTTATTTAAATGTATATATATTTAATTTAAATGTATATATACGGTCCAGTTATACCGTTAACCTTTCAACTCTTTTATTCTAACCGCTTGTTTCTTGTTCATTATTGACCTTTGACCTTCTCTTTATATTACCCTGTACTATCCTTTTAATCTATTTATAGCGATGACTAAGCATGAGTCATCGATTTTAATTTAACATGTCATTTGGCCAACTACTTTTCCAGTTGAACACTGTTAGCAGGAGGTTAGTTCGTAGGATCGAATCTCTCAGTCTTAAGATCGTGAATGCCAAGACTGCGGTTAATTTTAATGATACCTGTTTAAAAGAGGATCTGCTGCCTATTTATACCAATATATATATATATATATATATATATATATATATATGTAGTAAAAATAGGAGACTGTAAGTGTGTGCTTTTGATTTCTCTATGTTTCTTTTTCGCCTCTGGGATGGTAGTCCGAGTTTCAATCCCCACCTGGCCCTCGATTCATTCATGCAGGAGGTAAGTAAATCTAAGCACGTCGTCCCTCGGAGAGGAGGTTAAATCGTCGGCACCGAGCCTATACGTTTTCAGGTTCTCATTAAAGATCCCTACTCGAAATGTACTTGAGTTAGGCACAATTTAGGACTCCCAATACAGAATTGAATCACCAATCAACCAAAAAGCCGGTAAACGACTGACATGATCACCCGTTAGAGAATCAGTTTAAACAATATATATATATATATAGTTAACACATTATATATATATATATATATATATATAAAGATTTCACATAAACACGTGAAACAACAATCAATGATTAAACCACAATAAGAATGGGAAAACAAGACTAAGATCTTTCAACCGTAACAAGCGGGTTACCCAACTTAGTTGGGTTTTTGACTCTGACGAAGACCGCTTGTTACGGTTGAAAGATCTTAGTCTTGTTTTCCCATTCTTATTGTGGTTTAATCATTGATTTTGTATATATATATATATATATATATATATAATATATATAATGTATATATAGATAAAAGTATCGACCGTGAAATAGAAACAAAACTTAAGTTTATCGGAACTCGGTCAGTTCTTCAGGTTCAAATTAAACTCTCATTGCCAACGTTTCGTTTTTTATTTAAAACTTTGTTCATGGGCTTTATACTTCTGCCTATGAAAAAGGTTTTAAATAAAAATCAAAACGTTGGCAATGATAGTTTAATTTGAACCTGAAGAAGTGACCGAGTCCCGATAAACTTTAGTTTTGTTTGTATATATATATATCCACGGCCAGTGGACGCATTTACGTCTCCGTTCCTTCATTCCTTCTCCTTTTTATTTTCTTTTTTTCTTCTCTCCTGAAGACGGCAAGACGCCGAAATTATCGAGATTCGTGAGTGTTAGTCCTTTTTCTTGTGTTCTTTAGCTGTAACTTTAATTATATATATATATATATATATATACACAATATGAATTGTTATTTGTTATTTTTGATTTAATATTAATTGTTGTTAATATTAATTAATTGTTATTTGTCCTGCCGGACCGTTTTTCGTTTATCATGGTATGTTATATATATTATAATATATATATTATGTAATACCATATATTTATATATATATATATATATATATTATATATATATATATATATAATATATATATATATATATATATACTATATATAAATATATATATTTATATAAAATCAATTTGTTCCAAGGAATATATAAATGAATACAAAGAAAGTAACAGAAAAAGCAAAAGCAACAAAGAAACTCACTTTTCAGTATTTGGAAAAAGAATGGATCGAAGGTGAGGAATTTAATATTTTCACTGAATAATTAAATAGTCATCATATTAAAAAGTGAACATATTTTACTTTTTTTTTGTTTGTATAGTTTTGCCTCTTTATACATACAATATATATATATATATATATATATATATAGTGTGTGGTGAATGTTCAGTAGTAAGGTTGGCCGCCATTTTATGTGGATTCACATAAGTTACAAGTGGAGTGTTCCTCGTTTTAATTAAAAGCTGGCGGCTGGGGTAGTTGAGCATGTTAGAGGCCTAACACAGGTGATTAGATAGGAGGGTGTAATTAGGCCGGCCACCCCTGACCGCCCCCCCCCCCCCACTCTCTTATAAAGAAGTCCTACACCCTCTCAACTGTCCAGTCAGCAGCTAGCTCTTTATTGTTTCCCCATTCCACCACCCTCCGTCCATTACACTCTCACCCCCGCACTGCTTTTATTTCTCCGCACACTTCTTTTAAGCCTAAATCACTTCCACCCCCCCACCCTCCCTTACACACACACCCTTATTCTAGTTCTATCTACGTTTTTTTTTTTTTCTTAACCCTCAAACAAAGAAAAAGATAATCTTCCAAGCAAGCTTACTTTAATAATTACAATGAAATTTCTAGTGATATATTTATAACCACAATTTATTGCAATACAAACAAAGTTTTTGTCTGTTAGTCTACTTTAATTCTAATATAAAATAAAGCGTAGTGTTTCTCCATTAATCCATTCACTAATTCCGGCCTAGTCGATTAAAAAACACTGTATCCCTATTTCCATATCAGTTAAGAACAATAAAGTTTAATTTATTCTAAATTCTCAAACATGCGTAAAAATGCAAATGTTGAACTTTATGCTGCTGTTTCCTACAGTTTTTGAGCATTACGACCACATATTTAGATTTCAAAGCAATGTTTGACAAGACCGAATGGTTTGACTGCCTGACAGATTTACATGTCCCTCTAGTGATACTTCTAACAAAGTTTTATACTATCTTTCTTCTCCTGACAACTAAGAATGTCTCATTAATGGACTATAGTGAGGTAACTTCTTTCAGTTTGCATCTGATTCTGATGAAGACTTCATTAAATGATCTTTGTCTAATTTCTGAATTCTGACTACTTTTTAAAGTATAAACTTTGATATTCATATGACGTTTTACCTGTGAAACCTTACTCTATATATATATATATATATATTGGTTGCCGGGTTGGTTACTTGCCGTTGCGTCCACAACGTGCTTGGTCTCCCATTCTCTTTTCTCCTGAAGACGGATTACCCGAAAATTTGAGTCTGTAAGTGTGTTTCCCTACTTTGTGTGTTGCTCTTTGTTAATCTCGAACTCATATATATATATATATACACTTCTTTGATGAAAATACGATCCAAAACGGACAAATACAGTTCAATGTACATAAACACGTGTAGAGAAATTAAAAACACTCACTTACAGTCTCTAATTTTCGGTTGAACCGTCTTCAGGAGAGATAAGAAAGGGAAACCAAGCGCACTGGTACAGAGACGGTTGGAAAGTGTGTGTTTTTAATTTCTCTACGTTTCTTTATGTACATTGAACTGTATATATATATGTATATATGTATATATTGTATATACATATGTGTATATAGTCTGAATGTGTGTTTCCTTACTCTGTGTGTTGCTCTTCTTGAATTTTGAACTCATATATATATATATATATATATATTAATTGAAAATGACACCAAATTTAGCTGATACCTGTTTCTTAAAAAGTTTCTCAATTTTTCTAAATAACACTCTCGTTATTTCGTCTACACAATAAAGTACATCTCCTATGGTCGACATGTTTCGAATGATCAACATTCATAACATGTCGATATAATAACTATATAATTATATAGTTTTGTTGAGGGTTGAAGTCTTTCGATTAAAATGAATTACTTTTTTCGCTCGTTGTTTCGACATATATTTTTTTCTGATCTCTGGACAAGTTGAAAGTGTAAATGGCAATAGAAGATTTCCTAGGAATGCCTGGAAGTTTTTTATAACTCAAGGATCTTGAAGGGACTTGACATGGTAGGATCTGCTCTCTGAAATCTATAAATGGAGGACTGTGTGCCGCAAATTGACGGCACTCATAATAAACTTTGGACTGTTCTCACAGTTATAAATTCTATCTAGGTTTCGCAACTATTCATATTATACCTTAACCTGCACAATAAAATATCGACTGTCAGCCTAGATAGATCTCAGTGTTTTATGTTTTTTTTTATTTAACTTTTAGGACGCTCTGTATAGTATATTCCATACTATTTCGAGTCTCCTATATCCTATATAGTATAGAGCAAAAAGTCTCATAAAGACAGGAGGTTCTGAAAAAAGCCCATATTTGGCTTTCAGTCCACGCAAACATCTCTTTCTGAATATTAACTATCCATTTAAACATAATTTTAAAATAAATATTAACAATTATCTTAGCCGAAGTGGATATGAATTAGCGTAAAATTCATTATTTTTTCGAGTCATTATTCCTGAAACTTTTTTTTCTTCAGGAATACGGCGTGTTTTATGATAATACATTTGAGTTTGGTACACGGTTGATACAAATATACAAAAATAAAATTTATCGGGACTCGGTTACCGAGTCCCGATAAACTTTTGTATGTTTCTATTCCACGGTAGATACTTTTATCAATATTTATATATTTTGGAGTTTATATCTCAAAATTCCACCGATCACCCTCCTTTTTCCCACTCTCGTAGTTTGTATTTTTTTTTTCGTCGTAGGATGTGGAAAAATCTGTTCATCAGATCCCTTAGCAAGACGTCTTGCTTAGGGTATGTGGGGTTGGGGGTCCCGACCCACTAAAAAACCACATCCTATTTCCTGGCAATTCCCGACACGGAAACCGTTTGCACATTACTTCATGCCGGTGCCTCAGTCCTCCTGAATAGGATTCACCTTCAGGTGAATACATAGTTTGTATTTCGTTACCCAAATTTAAAGTAATTAGGAAACCTACCATTACAGTGAATAGTCAAAGAGGTATATGACTATTGGCATTCAACAGGCTTAGCTTGCAGTTTTTATTACAGAATGTTTTGTGTAAAATATCTTAGAAAACATCTACTATATACTTTAAAAATAGTCTCGTTTTCACACTAAACGCATTTTTTATTTAAAAAAAATAGCAAAGTTATCTTTTTTTTTATTTTGTATTTTATTTCAGCATGTTCCACTGTGTATTACATGCATCATCGTCAAATAGTACGCAATACTTCATTAACATGACATTAACATACGAGTACGTAATACTTTCATTAACACTACAAAATACTTATTTTAACTTATTTTACATTCATTCATAATTCAACAATTAATTATTTTTTTTCTTAAATATCTATGCTGTACAAATATTTTACAAATTCCTTATAATAAACTTTTTTAATTAATGAGGAAGGCCTAACAGGCCACTCCTCTCCACACACCAAGACCAAAACCACCAAAAAGATAACCAAAAGTTATCTTTTTTTTTTTTTTTAAAGTTTGCAAAAGAATGTGGATTGTCAAGACTATAAGGAATGTTTTGATGCGCTTGTAAATAAATAGTTGCGGTATGATGTTAGAGGCCACTGTCTTAATGAGGGGCTGCCTGCATTATGACTGGCAGAGGAGGGGTTTGAATGGCCCGTCCAAGGGGGTGTGTCCTCCCCCTGTGATTTATACCCTCTCTTCCCAACCTCAAAACCACTAAATACTGCAAATTGACCCGACCACCCTCCCTTGCTCACTCTCGTAGTTTGTATTTCGTTATCCAGCTTTTTTTTTTTTTTTTTGAAAATAGGAGGGTGATTTCTTCTCCGGAGAATAAACATTTCTACCGAATGAATAGAGATTTCATTCAATAGGATCAGTTTGAAGATTTGTCGAAATCTGTCAAACAGTCTAACCGTCTTTAGCTTTCTGACCTGAAATTTTTTTTGTCACATCAGACAAAAGTAGGAAACATTTTTTTTTTGGAAATATAGTGTTATGTTCTAGACGCAAAGAATGTAGCAACAACATGATAGCAGCTGATACTGAAGTTTTTTTTTTATAAATATACATCTACATAAAGATTTCACATAAACACGTGAAATAACAATCAATGATCCAACCACAATATGAAATGAGAAAAAAAGGCTAAGATCTTATACATCTACATACAATATTTCACATAAACATGTCAAATAACAATCAATGATCCAACCACAATATGACATGGGAAAAAAAGACTAAGACTTATACATCTACATACAATATTTCACATAAACATGTCAAATAACAATCAATGATCCAACCACAATATGAAATGGGAAAAGAAGGCTAAGATCTTATACTTCTACATACAATATTTTACATAAACACGTCAAATAACAATCAATGATCCAACCACAATATGAAATGGGGAAAAAAAGGCTAAGATCTTATACATCTACATACAATATTTTACATAAACACGTCAAATAACAATCAATGATCCAACCACAATATGAAATGGGAAAAGAAGGCTAAGATCTTATACTTCTACATACAATATTTTACATAAACACGTCAAATAACAATCAATGATCCAACCACAATAAGAAATGGGAAAAAAAGGCTAAGATCTTATACATCTACATACAATATTTCACATAAACACGTGAAATAACAATCATGATCCAACCACAATATAAAATGGGGAAAAAAGACTAAGACCTTTCAATTGTAACAAGCGGTCTTCGTCAGGACTATCAGGAATGTTTTGGAACGCCTATTTTTGACTTTAAAAAAGTCAAAAACCCAACTAAAATACTAGATGCAGAAACATCTGGTGAAGTGTTCAGAAAAGTGTCCACACCAAGGTTGTATATGTATATGTTATGATGAATATTAATTAATTTAACTTATAAATATTTTTTTATGTTATTTTAATTAAATTCTATATTAGTGTAGCCCTGAATATGGCAACAAATATAGATGAAATGTCGGTTTAAAGGTGTTGAATTGTTTGAAGCTGGACAGAAACTTTATAAAAAAGAAAGATAATTATATATATATATGATCAACCCACAATATGAAATGGGAAAAAGTATAAAACCTTTCAACTACAACAAGCAGTCTTTGTCAGAGTCAAAAACCCAACTGAAACACTGCTTTATAGGACATATAGTCTCATTGGTGATTTTTCTTTCCTTTACAAATATTAGTCATTGAAATGGTGACCAATAGGAGAGTAGAGTTTGTAGGTTCATGCGTTCGGTCCCAGTTATCCGCTGCCTAGCGAAGCCTTTGTTATTCCGCCAATGGGTGTAGAGGTAAAAAGATTTCACATAAACACGTGAAATAACCACAATAAGTAATGGGAAAACAAGACTAAGATCTTTCAACCGTAACAAGTGGTCTTCGTCAGAGTCAAAAACCCAACTGAAACACTAGATGCAGAAAACATCTGGTGAGGAGTTGAGAAGAGTAGGAGGGAAGAGTGGTATTTTAAAAGGGTGAAAGCGCAGGAAAGGACTATAGAGGTATAGAAGCAGGAGGAGAGGTATGGAGGCAGCACAGTCCCTCTTGCACAGACCTACAAACTCTACTCTCCTATTGGTCACCATTTCAACGAATCATATTTCTTTCCCCGGACAACTCATAGAAAATATTAGTCAATGAAGGTTTTTTTTTGTTCTTTTTTGTTTTTTTTTTTTGAGGGGGCCGAGGGACTGACAAAGTCAGCCACCTCCGATCCTGATTCCTCGAGAGAATATTGCATCTCCCACTGTTTTGACTAATCCATGTCAGAAGAATTCCAAAGTCTGTTAAGAAACCCAGGAGTAACCCGACAGGTTTTTTTGGAAATTTTATTTTGCAAATTTCAGGCCTAACTTCTAAACTTGAGAAGCTACCATATTATGAGCCAATGCTTCACATTAAAGTAACAAATGATGTGCTGCTTCCTCCATCATGTTGGAGAGGTTTTTCTGTCTGTATATTATTTGAGAATGACTAATAGCACTGCATCTTAAAAACTATTGTACTTCTGATTCTAACGTAGTGCAATCACTTATTATGTGGTATTTACTCATTGTAGGGTAAACAACTAATGAAATGGTCTCCACATATAAACATGTAATGGTATAAACAACGCGTTTCGAACACGTAGTGTTCTTCCTCAGGCAATAACTAAAAACTACAATGACACCAGAGAGTGATCTATAATATACAGTAAATATAGAGTATATACAGTAAACATAGTAAATAAAAAAAAAGTTCTATTTTCTCCGTATTCCTATATTTGTTTATATTTCGTTATAGTTTTCTGCGTAATGTTTTCAATATGTTTCCTACACTTAGTCCTAGAGCAAATGTAAATGCTCAGCCTAACCATTAGGAAAAAAAAAATAACAATGAAATGTAACCTGCCTTCTAATATGAAACAGATGTACTCCCATACTTTACCCACGTCCATCCTATTCCCAGTCAGTTGTACCACCGACACTCACCTTTAGGTTCGTACTCTCTTCCTTATTTTATTTTATTTCTATTTTGTAATATATTTACTATATACTATAGATAAATCTCTGGTGTCATTGTATTTTTTAGTTAATGCCTGAGGAAGAACACTACTTGTTCGAAACGCGTTGTTTATACCATTACATTTTTATATGTGGAGACCATTTCATTAACTTTTTACCCTACAATATTGTACTTCTGTGTGTATATAGATGTTTTTCTTTTAATCAATCATAGTGGATTGATTATTTACATTAATTGGGTGAGTAACAGTTTTAGGTCTCCATAGACTATCAAATGGGTGGCTGGAACAATGACGTCATGATATTTTCAAATTCACATCGAAGAGGTTTTGTGACGATAGCATGTGTCGGGATTTTTTTAGGACACAATAATACTTTAATCTTTTTTTTCAGATAAAACAGACCAATGTCAGTTTTAGTAGATTTTTATTAAAGAAATCCAAATAAGAAGTTTAAATTTCACCCATACACCCTTTATGTTTTGCCGCCAGGCAAAGGCCCTTCATGGCAGACGCGTAAGTTAGATAAACACAAGTTAGATTTTTTTTTTTTAAAGTAATGTAAACCTACCATTACTGTGAATAGTCAAAGAGGTATATGACTATTGGCATTCAACAGGCTTAGCTTGCAGTTTTTAACGTGTTAAAATTATTTACTTTGGTTTGTCAGTTAACATTACAATAGCTTTGCAAACTTGCAGTCTCAGATACTTTTCTGTCCCTAGGTTAGGTTAGGTTGCAGTGGCAGTTCCACAAAGGAACACACGTAGGCCGAGCATTGGCCCTTTGTGATACCACACAATGAAGATTGATTCTACAGTGGGAGTACTAAATTTTGCCTAACTCAAATGTATTTAGAGTAGGGATCTTTAACGAGTACCTGACATCGTACAGGCTCGGGACCGACGGTTTAACGTCCTTCTCCGAGGGACGACGCGCTCAGATTTATTCACCTCCCGCGTGAATAAATCGAGGGCCAGGTGAGGATCGAACCCCGGTCCTATCAGTTCAGAGGTGAGCACGTAACCACTGAGCTAGCCTTGTATATAGCCCCGTATTATATCTAGTAGAAGGCAACATTGTAGGTTGCTGTTCAACGAGAGAACACACTTAGGCCGAACATTGGCCCTTTGTGATACCACACAATGAAGATTGCTTCTACATTGGGAGTCCTAACCTAGCCTAACTCAAGCATATTTTGAGTAGTAACTTTGTGACCTTTAACTAGGACCTAAAATCGTACAGAATCGACGGCTTAATGTCCTCTCCTCTCTGAGACATGACGTGCTCAGATTTATTCACTTCTTGCGTAAATAAATCGAGAACCAGGTGGGTATCGAACCCCGGGCCTACCAGTTCAGTAGCCTGTACGTTAACCACTGTGCTAACCTGGGCACACGTATTGTATCTTGAGTTGTTGGGTTATTGTATCAGTTGGGTTTTTGACTCTGACAAAACCGCTTGTTACGGTTGAAAGATCTTAGTCTTGTTTTCCCATTTCACATTGTGGTTTGATCATTGTATTGTATCTTATATAGCTGTATAACTACTTAAGTATGAAAAAAATGTGTTATTTTGTAACTGATGTCAGTAAGGTTTGGTCGACTTTTTATTTTTTTTTTTATTTACCATTTATAAGTGCATCGCCTACTTGGGCACCAGCACTGTTTTTTATGCTGTCCATCTTTCAAAAAAAAAAAAAAAACTGATCTAAAGTATTGAATTACAGGCTTTCATCGTGAAGATGGAGAAGATCGAAAACAGGATAAGACGACTCCAACACCAATACACGAGGTAAAACTGTTTATTGACCTGTTTAACGTGACTTGTGTGGTAGAAACAAATACATGTATGCGGAAATTTATTCAAAAAAATTACATAAATAGAGTGATTAAACAAACATGAAGCAGGCTGTTTACTGTCTTCTTTATAGTTAATTTAAATATTGACTATATATAACTATAATTAGGATTTTCTGTCCTATAGCTATGGGTTGATTCGATAAATATTTTAGTTTATTATTTGGATACAAGTAGAATGGAAGGGTAAGTGTAATGGATGCGAATTTATAGGGTGAAGGGCTATAGGAGCCCAGTTAACTGTTTACCTCTGGCTGATAGCAATAGCCAAGCGGATTAAGTTCAGGGGGTGGGTGGGGGTGGGTGGGGGTGAATTAATTAAGCGAGAGAGGGTTGACACTTTAGAGCGCTTTGCCCTAGCTCTCCCCTCAATTAGACGTCGTCAGGGCAACAGAGGCCATCTTGCCATCAGCTACAAAATCTGCCATCCTAATGACCGTCATTTCATAGTCCTCCCCCCGCGCGCTCCCAAGTCCTAACTGCTTTCAATCCATGAATAAATAAAATTAGGAGTTTTTTATAAAAAAAAAAAAAAAACCAAAATAAGGCAAAACAAAATTTGTATTATAAATGAAGAAGGGAGGCATCCATTAGAGGTGATTTTCTTTTTTACTTTACTATGAGTGAAGTATAATAATGCAAATAACCTGTTTGGAGTTGTTGACGGTTTTTTATATTTAACTCTTAGAACACATTTCTTAAATAAGATAATGATGATGATGATGAGTATTATTATTATTATTATTATTATTATTTTATGATGATGATGATGATTATTATTATTGCAATTATTTTATTATTATTATTTTTATTATTATTTTATTTTTATGAAAGAAAAAGAGATAATGATTATGACAGTGGTTGTATTTCTGATGATTATGGTGGAGGTGGTGGTGACGCTCATTATTATGGCGGTGGTTGTGTTTATGCTGCTAATAATGATGTTGAAGACGACTACGACGACCATGATGATGATGATAATGGTGATTATGATGATGATAATGGTGATTATGATGATGATAATGATGATGATAGATTATGATGATGATGTTGTTATTGATGATATAATGGAAATGAAGTTTTATGATAATTAATATATAATATATAATAATATATAATAATAACTAAATAATAAAATAATAATATAATAATAATAATAATATATAATAATAATAATAATAATAATAATAATTAATAATAATAATAATAATAATAATAATAATAATAATAATAATAAATAATAATAATAATAAATAATAATAATAATAATAATAATAATAAAAATAATAATAATAATAATAATAATAATACAATAATAATAATAATAAATAATAATAATAATAATAATAATAATAATAATAATTAATAATAAATAATATAATAATATATAATAATAATATATAATAATAATAATAATAATATTAATAATAATAATAATAATAATAATAATAATAATAATAATAATAATAATAATAATAATATAAATAATATAATAATAAATAATAATAATAATAATAATAAATAAATAATATAATAATAATAATAATAATAATAATATAAATAATAATAATAATAATAATAATATATATAATAATAAATAATAATAATAATATAATAATAATAATAATAATATAATAATAATAATAATAATAATAATAATATAATAATAATAATTATAGTAATAATAATAATAATAATAATATATAATATAATAATAATGAATAATAATAATAATAATAATGATAATAATGTAAAATGATAGATAATTAATGTTGAATGATGATGAATGAATGATAATGATGATGACGATGATGATAGATGATGATGATATGATGATGATGATGATGATGATGATGATGATGTGATAGATGATGTGGTGTAATGATGATAAGATGATGATGAAGATGATGATGATGATGATGATGATGATGAGATGATGATGATGATGATTTGTTTCTTATGACTGTAATGATGATTGTGATAATGATGATTATGGTAGATTGATGCTTATGATCATGTTTGATTATGGTGACTTGTATTATGATGTATGCTGATTGACTGATATGATGATGATGATGATGATGATGATGATGATGAATGATGATGATGATGATGATGATGATGATGATGATGCAGAGACATGATTATTGTGGTGGTTGTTGTTTTTCTGCGGATGATAGTGGTGACGATTAGTGTAAGTGTCTGCCGATTAAAATTCATTAATTAACACATTACAACTCGAACATTTCGTTAGATTTGTTAGAAAGAAGGCAAATAAAATATACGGATATATTTTCAGTTTTTTTTAAAATTAGACTAAGTAATGAAAAAATTATTTTTGAATAAATTGTGTTTATTTAAGAATTAATCTATACTTTATATCAATTAGCTTTAAATAATGAGTTACTTGAACAAAAATATTTGCCTTAGAAATTGACAATGTACTCAAATTATATATAATTATGCACAAAAAAAACTGTTAAAACATTATAGGACTTCATTCACTTATGTATAAATATAAAGTATAGAAATTCGTTATTATTTAAGAATTAAACCATAGTTAACCTGAATGCATATTTGTAGATATAATATAAATAAATTAGCTATATTTTCTTTGAAATTTAAAATTATTAAACAATTAGTAGAAATATTCAAAATTCATTCAAAAATTCAAAAAAAAACCAAACATTCTCTAAGTTTGTAACCAACTGATCCAATAGAACTATCAATAAATCTAGCAAGGTTTCGTCCTTTTTTTTTCTCTCGGTTTTGATAACTCACACATATAGGGCAAAGAAGGCGGTTTTCATCGATATTTTTTTATTTTTTCAAATCAATCTTTTCTTTTTTTTTTTCTTAAGGATAGGGTTTATATTTTCAAAGACTGTCTGTCTTTATCATGATGATGTTTTTCAATTGCATTAACCACTGAGCTAACTCGGCCACACTCGTTAATCTAAATATTGAAGATTATGATATGAAGAAATATACAGATGACTTTGTCATCATAAGAAGAAAAATACGTGATGATATTGCGTTTGACCTTATATGAGTCAAAGGCGTAGGTCAGCGCTTCTCAATACTCTCCCCCCCCCCCCCCCCCCCCCCAATCACCCACCACCTACTCTTCACCGCAACAATAAATAATAGCATTTTCTGTAAAATTTTTATCAATATTGTTTTAATATTTTAGCATTATATAATTTTATTGTTATAATCTATTATATAATATAATATTCTATATATATTCTATTATTCTAATTATTATTATTATTTTAACTATATATATACCAATTAAAATAAGCAGTGACACATAAACTGAAATACAACAAAGACTCACTTTTCAATATTTCGACCGTAATGGCGGTCGTCCTCAGGAGAAGAAGTGAGTTGACTGTCGTCCCTCCGTCAATTCAGAATGTGTAGACTTCTCAGGTCATTTTCTTGATAAAGTAATACAATATTTTTATTCAATTCTTCCCTGGTTAGCTTGAGGCTATGAGTATGATTATGACCTCCCACTCAATTCATGTAAATATTTCTTATTCTGTTAGGATGTTAATTGTCCCGAAAGAACACACGCAGAGCACCCATAGCCTCAAGCTAACCAGGGAAGAATTGAATAAAAATATTGTATTACTTTTTCAAGAAAATGACCTGAGAAGGCTACACATTCTGGAAGTGCTGTGCATAAGAGAAAAGAAGCCGAACCTGAACAACCAGACAACGAGCTTCTCAAGAATATTAAAACTGCATGCAGGAACGTAAGATATTAAGTTTATTATGGTCGAAATATTGAAAAGTGAGTCTTTGTTGTGTTTCAGTTTATGTGTCACTGCTTATTTCAATTGTTATCTGTCCTGCCGGACCGTTTTTCGTTTATCATGGTATATATATATATATATATATTTCTATTATACAATATAATATAATTTGACTGGGGTGAATGTGCAATTTCACTTTATTGTAGTATGCGAAAAAAAATATTCCCCAAGAACACTGCAACTCTATTATATAATATATTATATATTATATAATATATAATACATTACCCCCCACCCCCTCTATCAAGGGATGTATGCTCCACTATACGAAAAGTACTGGCGTAGGTCAATATTCATAATAAAACAAGAAAATTAGATGTGGTTAAATCCAAAAAACCTTTTGTGACATGCAGTAATTTTATACAATGAATGAATGAAGACGAAACTAAGTAGAATAAAAGTGGTTAACAGAAATAAAGATTATAACAAAAAAAAATGAATAAAGATTTAAACGAAGGATTTATTCTAATATGTGGTATATCCAGCAGGATTTTGTTCTCTTAACTAACACTTATTCAAGCTTCAAATTAAATTTATAAAAATAATGGAAATTTGGAATAGAAGACGCGGAAACCTTTGATACTATTTTATCAAATATTATTGCCTGCATATGAGGCGATCGCCTTTAAGAAGGCGATTTATTCAATCCATGAATAAATAATATTAGGAGTTTGTTTATAAAAAAAAAAACAAAAAAAAATCAAAATAAAGCAAAACAAAATTTGTATCATAAATGAAGAAGGATGGCATCCATTAGAGGTGATTTTCTTTTTACTTTACTATGATTGAAGTATAACAATGCAAATAACCTGTTTGGAGTTGTTGACGGTTTTTTATATTTAAGTCTCAGAACACATTTCTTAAATAAGGTAATGATGATGATGATTATGATGTTGTTGTTGTTGTTGTTGTTGTTGTTGTTGTTGTTGTTGTTGTTGTTGTTGATGATGATGATGATGATGATGATGATGTGATGATGATGATGATGATGATTATGATTATTATTTTATGAAATCATAAAAAAATTTTTGGTAAACACCAATGACCTCGACCAACGAATATATCCGTTCACTATAGTGCACTACGTCGTTACGAGCAGTTCCAGACCAGAGGCCTTCTACTGCTTGCTTACTCTGCCACTATAACTTGGAATGTTAGTAATTCATGTCAGATATTAAGTTCGTCTGTACAGTAATGACGTCGTATTCGCGGTCATGTGGTCTTGTTAGTCAATGGTTTTCAATGTTTTTAGTCATCAGTTGGAAAAGTAGTCAGATAGTCAGTGGATGAAGTAATTGTTCAGTGAGGTGGTGGTTAGAGGTGGTTGGTGGCAGGATTTATAGTTTGTACAAGGAGGTTTCGATGAGTAGGTAGTTTATTGTTTTCATTGGTAGTAAGTCAGGTGATGTAACTATCTATGGATTCCATTTTCAAATCATGGTGAGTATCAACATTACGGGCGTACCAAGGAGCCCTGGCTATAAGGCGGGCACACTTATTTTGAACAATCTGGATACAAGCCTTGTTCCAGCTGGTGCAGCTCTGAATCCATTAGTCATAAATCATTGTCAAACAAGTAACTCATGCCGTGCACATGAGTTTCAATGAGATTCAGGTGCTCAATTTAATAAAAACACATCTAATTATTCTAAACCAATGTTCCTAAGTTTTTTAAACCGATAAAATTTAAATAGTCATAATAAAACGACTGAAATCATAAAATTGTTTATCTTTATATTTATTAATACAATGTCATTGTGGTTGATATTATAACTGGCCAAACCTGCATTAAAATTAAACCAATATTCAATTGTTCGTTCACGAGTTTTGTACGATGTTTTCTTACAGTAAACTTAAATGTAGGCCACTCCAAGTTTTTTTCATTGAAGAATTGCTGTTTTTTCTGTAATTTTTGAACTGTAAATTTATATTAGCTCCGTAGAATTAAAAATACATATATCAGTGAGGAGGATTTTCAATTTTCAATTCTATAATGGATATTCAGTAACATTAATATAAATGATTTTTTTTTTTAAATTCACAGAAGGGGTTCTTGAAAATTTTGGTCATAAACATACAACTCCTGATTATATGCGCTGATTATCTAATGCTCCTGATTATCAGGAGTTGTATGTTTATGACCAAAATCATGAACAGATAAGCAACACTATTACAAAACTAATTCTGGGAGGATACCTTTACAGAGTGCTCTGTATCCGTGGATGTATTTATCTTGCTTTACTTATGTCGTTAATAAATTTGTTTTTTAGCTTTAAAAATGCCTAACAACTTTTGGCGAAACGTCGGTTTATAATCAGGAGTAGTATGTTTATGACCAAAATCCTCAAGAACTCCTTCTGTGAATTTGAAATATCAGTGGTCGAGAAGCCATATCAAAATTTGTTTTTTTTTTAGTTTATATTTTATTCCAGTCTGTTGTCTTTAATCCACTGTGTATTACAAGCATCAAAGTTAAATTCTACACAATACTTCTTTCATTTACACTACAAAATACTTATTTTAGCTTATTTTACATTAATTCATAATTCTACAATATAATAATTTGTTTTTTGTTTTCTTATATGTCTACATCAGTGGTTCTTAACCTGTGTTCGATCGAACCCTAGGTGTTTGAAGAGTTGGTCTCAGGGGTTCGGCGGAGCCTCCACCAAGGAGGTCAACAGCAGAAGTCACACTGATTTGCACGTATGTAATTTGTTGTGATTTCATGTATTGTGTTGGTTTTGTTCTTTGAACAAGATAATATTAATGCACGGTTCATTTTTTGCAACATAAAAAAAACATAAGCCTATGACTTGAATTTGAAAAAAATCATATTTTATTTTTCACTAAAGAAGGGTTCGATGAATGCGCTTATGAAACTGGTAGGGTTCGGTACCCCCAAAAGGTTAAGAATCTCTGGTCTACATTGTACAAAAGTTTCACAAATTCTTTGTACTGTCGTTCTATTATAAATGATGATTAGTCAGTTTCTTTGTGGTGGTTACAATTTGACTAAAATAAAGTAAACTAAAAGGATTCAAGATCGTTTTGCTATTATCTTTTATGAAGTTTTTTCAAGGGATGAATTATTCAGTGTTGCTCCCTTGAAGGGTCATTGATTTGAACCCTACACTTGCATCCCTTATATGCAGAGGGTGGTAGAAGAGGAATGTACATTTGTTTTCATTGAACAGACTTAAAAATATATAACTTACAGGATACTGAAATAAAAATTAGGTTGATTATCATTCTTTATTATGAGAACTACCCTCATTTTTATAAAGACAGACACAGAATGTGGCTAAAACACGTAAAAAAACATTTATCTGTGTTTGCCGAATCCATCGTGTAACTGAAAGCTCGATGGATCAAAACTGATTATTTTTATTAAAAACACAGATCAAACTAAGGAGCTAAGCAGTTAATGTGATTGTCTTATTAAACCAGTTCCCGATTATCTCCATCAAACAGAGTGAATCAGACAGTTTAAACTTTGAAAAAAAAAAATAACTACATAAAATACTTGATTCCATTTCAACTGTTCTAACAATTTATGTTTTCTAATATTAATAATATATTAGTTACTTGTATAAGTAAAAATAGCTACTTGTTGTTTCACTGGACCAACAACCCGTCAGTACCATATCCTTGGTGTCTTCCTGATGATGAACACAAAGTGTTTGAAACGCGTTGAATCCACTGTGTTTCATTTGTGTGGAGACTTTTGTTTGTTTATCCATTTTACCTCAGAATGAGTAAATACCACACAATTACGGATTGCACAACAAATGATTTAATAATATATTGTTTAAAAGTTGTATATTTTCATATTTATACTGAGTTTTTAAGTCTGTTGGAAACCTTTTGAATTATGGTTATTAAATTTTCTTTTTATTTAAATTTATCAAATTTACATAATTTTTAATTTTAATTACAATTTAAGAAATTTATTTAATATCTATTCGACTCGACTCACTCATACACAGACACGTACACACACACACACACACACACACACACACACATATATATATATATATATATATATATGTGTGTGTGTGTGTGTGTGGTGTGTTCTCTAATCGGGGTTCGGTCAATTTTTCAGGATAAAAAATCAAACTCTCGTTGCCAACGTTTCGGTTTTAAAACCGGAAATAAAACCGAAACGTTGGCAACGAGAGTTTGATTTTTTATCCTGGAAAATTGACCGAACCCCGATTAGAGAACACAACTATTCTATCTAACGGTCGATATATTATTGAATCTGTTTTATATATATATAAACAAACAAACGCACACACACACATACATATGCCACACATATATACAGGTGTATCTATCCCAACGGTGGTTTAATAGAAGATCCATACATTAGTTATATTCGAATTTTTTCTTTATAGTAACACTGTTAGTGAAGTAAAAACACCTAATTTTACAGGTGGTTTTACCCTTATTCTGTTTGCTAGCGGGTTAGATGGTGGTGTTTAGTACGAGGGGAGACATATTTTGGATGGCTGTGTCGTGTGAAGGATTGCCTTGTGACGCTCTAACAAGCCGACTGTTGGCTATAAGCGGAAGGAAGCCGCTGCCCTTCCCTTTTGGGTTAGCCCACATAAATCTCTTTGGCAAGAGGAAGGCGTGAAGTTGTTGTCTTTGACAGGCCGACCGACCTAACCACCTCTTCCTTTTGGCAAACGTCGGCTGGCTTCAAGTAGCTAGCAGGTGGAGCGGCACTAATTGGGCGGCACTTGTGTCTTGTTTGCTAGTGACGTCACTAATTCGTCAGAGGGGTGGATTTCACACCCCCCCCCCCCCCTGCACCCTCATCCCAACCCAAATATCAGAAAAACTCCCTTGGAAACATCCCTCGGGTGTCAGGTTACTTCACACCCACAAATCGCATTGTTTTTTTTTTTCTTTCCTTGGAGACCTCAGCCAAATGGTCTATTTGGAGAGACAGATGTGACTTTCATGGACTTACGACATCACCCTCTTTGCATCTCAATATCCTTAAACTGATATACACTTAAACACTTCACAGATTTTGAATAATTTTTTTGACAAGTCCACGAGCACAATATGGTAACAACACCAACTATCAGCCTCTAAACTCCCTAACTTCGCAATATGGCAAACTGAAAGTAAATAATTATTGGTTTTTATTAATCATTTTAATTCTGTATTTGCAGAACAACCCAACTTTTAACAGTATAAGGATAGCTATGGGGATATTATCAAATTTAACAGTTCTCAAACACCAAATAGTCGGAAATAAGCCATCACACAGCAGCCCTTATAATAGTTTCAGAAGAGATGACCCAATACCGAAATGTTTTTTTTTTTATGAATTTAGGTAAAAACCCATCAATCTCGGGGTTCTTATGGCCTTCTTGACGATTGAGAGGAATCTTTACATCCTGAAAGCTTCAAACACGTCAAGGAGATAAGGTCAAAAAATCTAATAGCAGAAAAAATCAGTCTCGCATAAATATTTTAACTTTATGGTAAGTCTGAATGTTGGGGCCAGGGTAGCTCAATCGCAGAGTGTTCACATCTGGACTGGTAGATCTGAGGTCTATACCCAATCCGGCTCTTCGTTTATTCACGAGAGAGATGTCAAAATCTGATTCCTTCGTCACTTGGAGATGACGTTAAGCCGTCGGTCCTGAGCCTGTACAATGCCAGGTACTTGTTCATGATCCCTAGTCTAAATACACTTGAGTTAGTCAAAATTTAGGACTCCCCAATGTAGCATCAATCTTCTTTCTGTTGTATCACAACGAGCCGTATGTTCGGCCTATGTGTATTCCCTTGTGGGACAGCCACTGAAGTCTACAGTGTTGCCTACTACTCGATATAATACGGGGTTATATACAAGCATATTATCAGTGCTACTAAGGTATGAGACGATTGGTACACTGAAAACACTTAAGTTAGGCAAAATTCTAGACTTCCAATGTACGTGGTATCATAAAAGGGTAATCTTTAGTTACAATATGTGTCCTTTCGTAATACATCCACTTCTACGTAACATAACCTAATATAACGTAATATAAACGTAATATAAATATAACATAACCTAATATAATATAAAAGGGTTAATAAAATAAACAGTAATTATATATTTCTTTTATTCAGCCAAGTAAGAATATTATTGCACGAAATAAATACCAATAATATTTATTGCAATATTAACTGAAGTGTACAGGAATAGTACATCATTGGACGGCTGTATATGCAAGGTAGGAAACACTGCACTTTACATTTACAGAATTCACATTTTATTTTGTAAACAACAAACAGGTGATCGACTAAAATCTTATAAAAGAAAGAACTTCCATTAAATATCTGTTTCAAATTACAGGTAGATATATATACAACATTTTATATTAGAGATATATGTATATTCTAATTTCAAGCAACTATATACAATTTATTTACAACTAATTTCTGTACAAAATTTACTAAATATCTTAAAAATTAAGTTTAATTAAATAATAATTTATAATTTTTTTTTTTTATAAATGGGACTAGTTATCGCAACAATGTGTTTGTCAAGAGAGTAATTTAAACACAATAAAGAATTATGTATCTATATATATATATCTATATTAATTTAATAAAAAAAGCAATTAAAATGTCTTTGAACTTTCCTATTTTTCTATTATCATTGTCGTGGTTATATCAATGCAGCGTCATCAGTGTTTATTTCGAAATGTTTAGTCATGTCAACCTATAAACCGCAATGAGGAATACTGAAATGTGACAAATAACTTATAGATTGAATACAGATTATCGTAACGTTCATTTGGTATTCGTGTTATATATATATATATATATAAAACAGTTCAAAATTAAAGGTAGGTAGCACACAAAGTAAAAAACACTTGCAAACTCAAATTTGTGGGCAATTCGTCTTCAGGAGAAAAGAGAAAGGGAGACCAAGCACGTTGTAGATGCAACGGCTGGTAACCCTAGACGTTATTAGCCGTTGCGTCTACAACGTGCTTGGTCTGCCTTTCTCTTTTCTCCTGAAGACGGATAGCCCGAAAATTTGAGTTTCTAAGTGTGTTTCTTTACTTTGTGTGCCATCTATCTTCAATTTTGAACTGTTATTGTGTTCACTTTGGATCGTCTTTCCGTTTATTAAGTATATATATTATATACAAAATTGTCACAATAACACGTGATATAAATATTCAGGTAACTCACTACAAATGAATGGAGATAGTCCCTCTGAGGCCTTTCGTTTTCACGTCGTCAGAGGGCAAGTGAACTTGTATTCACTTGCTCTCTGACGACGTGAAAACTAAAGGTCTCAGAGTGACTATCTTCATTCATTTGTGGTGAGTTACCTGAATATATATATATAATAATAATAAATGAAACGGTCCAACGGACTTTTAAATAAAAAAGTGAGTTATTCCTGTGTCTATCTGTGCGCTTTCTTTTTTAATTTGTTTTTATATATATTTATATACATGTCGAAAACTTGGTGAAAGAAATAGTTTAAATCTACTTCTCTCACTTAGGTGGTAAGACAAACCCTCAGGAATCTTATAACATATATACATACATATATATATATATATATATAAAGATTTTACATAAACACGTGAAATAACAATCAATGATCAAACCACAATATGAAATGAGAAAACAAGACTATGATCTTTCAAACGTAACAAGCGGTCTTCGTCAGAGTCAAAAACCCAACTATTCATTTGGGGTTTTGACTCTGACGAAGACCGTTTGTTACGGTTGGAAGATCTTAGTCTTGTCCAATTTCATACTGTGGTTTGATCATTGATATATATATATATATATATATATATATATATATATATATATATATATATATATATTGTGAAAACGATCCAAAACGGACAGCAATATTTTAAATTCAGCATGTAACCTGCACCAAAAAAACACACTTACAGCTTCTAATTGTTTGATTCAATTGCCTGAGAGAGAGCGAAGAGAAGGAAACCAAACGTACTACAAAGGGGCTGTAAGCAATTAAAAAAAATAGTTGACACCAAAAATTAGAACCTGTCAGTGTTTTTCCATTTATTTTTGTTTCTATACTAATTTTAACGTATTTTGACAGTTGGATTTTGCCTTTTCACTGTACCACTTTTTTTCTTGATGGCGATATTTCAAAAGGGTAGAAATTATTGATTTTTCTGTTTTTAAAAGATATTCATAACTATATTCAAGAAAATATCACAAACTTAATAAAATTATGTAGGTAGTTACTTAAAAAAAAAATCTAAGGTTGTTCGTAGTAATTCGTCAAAAAACGTAATATTCTTCGAAAGATTTGTTTAAAGAAAACATAAGGTCTTATAAGTTTTTCATTTTTAATGAAGTTGCTCTCATTAATAATAAATTGTTGGTCTCTTTAACGTGTTTTTAGTGTAATATGTAAAACCTCTGCATATATATAAATTTATATTGAACTATTTACAAAAAAAAACTAGTAAAAAAATGTATTCATAAAGGATATTTTGGAATTTTCAAAAAAAACGTAAAATCTATTACCTATTTCAACTGATTAATAATCCATTTGAAATAATTTAAAAGTTTGACATTTATAGCATTCTTTTTCAATTAGAAATAATAATTTTATGATTTTTACTAGTAATATTTACAACCTATTTTGAATTTATTTATTTTGAATGAATTTTACTTAGAATGGTTTTAATGGATTGTGTCAAGAATTATTCTGTATTATATAAAAAGATTTCACATTAACACGTGAAATAACAATCAATGATCAAATCACAATAAGAAATGGGAAAACAAGACTAAGATCTTTCAACCGTAACAAGCGGTCTTCGTCAGAGTCAAAAACCCAACTGACTCAGTTGGGTTTTTGACTCTGACGAAGACCGCTTGTTACGGTTGAAAGATCTTAGTCTTGTTTTCCCATTTCTTATTGTGGTTTAATCATTGTCTGTATTATATAAAACATGACAAATAATTGTTCGGGATTGATGGAAAATTAATAAAGCATATATATATATATATAATGAAAGAATTTACAATTAATGGCAAAAGTATTTCATTGTAGTAGAACTATTTGATTCAGCCATCTTTATAATGTATTGAATGTAATATACAGAATTTTCAAAGTCACTCTTTAAATTCTTTCTTACTCTTCCGTCAATACATAAAAGAAATGTGAGGTATGTATGATATCATTGGTTTAGTTTTGCAGTTTTTTTTTTCAAATGATGATCCAGTGTTTCTGATTTGTCAGTTAATGAAATAAATTTAATTTTTTTTTTCAAATAACATCTTGACGTGGTTGTTGATTCCCATAGAATTTATACGAAATGTGAGGTATGTATGATATCATTGGTTTAGTTTTGCAGTTTTTTTTTTTTCAAATGATGATCCAGTGTTTCTGATTTGTCAGTTAATGAAATAAATTTAATTTTTTTTTTTAAATAACATCTTGACGTGGTTGTTGATTCCCATAGAATCTATACAGTAGGAATTCATTGACTTTCTATTAAATTGATTAAATACAAAAGCTTAATATGAAACTTCTTATATACCAATAAAATAAAATCTTTTTTATTTTTTATTTTTTTCTTTAATGATCTCAAAATTGCAATTGGAGACTACATGTTGTTGGCAGGTAGCAATTACATATATATGAGGCAGTAAAGGATTAATAATAATCTTTACCCTACTAAAAATACTGCAAAACTAAAACAATTTAATGCTATAATTTTCAGATATAAGTTGTGATTAATTAAAAAAAAAGAAGAAAAAAAGAGTTTGGTAAGTGACTTATTAGAAACTCTGTTATGTTTATTAAAGAACTGAATCATTACAGTATATACGTCTGAATATGTTTGGTGTTTTCAGAAGGGTAAAATAAAAAAAAAATGAAACTCTCTAGTGGTTTCAAGGGTTTTTTTTTTAAAGGTATATACCTGAGTACTGATTTAAGACAAATATATTACTAAAATTAATTTGGTTATTGTTATGTAACAAAAGAGAAGGTTTTACAAAATCATGACGAGAAATTAATTTTGAATGATTATTACATGCAGGATTTTGTGATAATGAACCACCATGCCTGATACAGATGTCATTTAACATAACAGATTTTGGCAATTTCACATTGAAACAGCCTCAAAGTACATATGTTATAAAATAATACGACCTATATATTGGCTTTAAAAAAAACGGCGAGTTAAAAAGTAGGTTAGGTTGCAGTGCCAGTTCCACAAGGGAACACACGTAGGCCAAGCATTGGCCCTTTGTGATACCACACAATGAAGATTGATTCTACAGTGGGAGTACTAAATTTTGCCTAACTCAAATGTATTTAGAGTAGGGGATCTTTAACGAGTACCTGACATCGTACAGGCTCGGGGACCGACGGTTTAACGTCCTTCTCCGAGGGACGACGCGTTCAGATTTATTCACCCTCCCGCGTGAATAAATCGAGGGCCAGGTGGGGATCGAACCCCGGTTCTGTCAGTTCAGAGGCGAGCACGTAACCACTGAGCTAGCCTGGCCATAAAGTAATATTTTTATGGTAATGAAATTTACAGGATTTTTCCTCAAATTTGACTCTCTTCATTGAAGAGGACAGTATAACATTCAAAAAAAAAATTACATTTATAATATTATAGGTATCAAGGAGGTTCTTAGTGTCAGTTAAAAAAGAAATTGTATAATCTTGTATTACTCTTTGCTCACTGATTTCGAATCTATCCATCATCCGGAGTAAATTGAACGACAAACTATCCAAGCGTTATTTTTGTGGTATTTACTCATGATGAGAAAGGGGAAGAAACACTAAATATCCATTATCATAACCTGATTATAAACACTAAATATTTGAAACGCGTCGACGTTTGATCTTTTGTGTGGAGACTTAATTACTTTTTCTAATCATGAATTTCAATGAATCACCGTGACATCATCTATCGATTGCCCAAATTTCTATAGTTCATTCTTATATTCATAATACGATAAAAGATTTCACTTAAACACGTGAAATAACAATCAATGATCAAACAAAAATATGAAATGGGAAAACAAGACTAAGATCTTTCAACCATAATAAGCAGTCTTCGTCAGAGTCAAAAACCCAACTGAGTCAAAACCCTTTTCAGAGTCAAAAACCCTTTAGTTGGGTTTTTGACTCTGACCAAGACCGCTTCTTACGGTTGAAAGATATTAGTCTTGTTTTCCCATTTCATATTGTGGTTTGATCATTGATTGTTATTTCACTAATATATATATATAAAAGATTGTAGATGTTCCAATTTAATTGATTCAGATAAATAAAATTACATTTTTGTTGTATAATATTTAATCACTGACGTACTAATTATCATTTAATTTTTTTTTCTAAATAAAATGTATAATTAAATATAAATCATTTCCGAAAAACTACTGTAAGGTGAATTTATATAAAAACAGTAAATTTGGCTGCAAAAATATAAATTAGATTTCCACAAAAGGGTAATTGAGATTTGAGAAATTGTTAATTTGATTTAGAAAGCATATTTAAATCTACAATTTCTATATTTAAACTGTTGTAAATATCTAGTAATCCATTAAAATATATGTTTTCTCTGCTAGATGGATTACATCAGAAAACGGACAAGCAAAGAAGTGCTGTCAATAGATGAGATTAATGTTTATTTTTATTTTATAAGATCTTAATGTACTGGTAAATAAGAATTCAAGGATTGGAGAGTATAAAAGTATTTCACCCTGCACTTTTACTAAAACGTTTCATCCTTTTTACACGTTATAATCAGGTTTCAAAATGTACATGTAAAACATATAATTAAGTACAGAGACTATTTCATATATTAAGATGATTGTAATTACGAGTCTCGCTCGTGTGCGACCGATGTTACCCGAATAATACCGATAGTAACACGAGAGTTGTCGAAGTTTAACCCAATGTGGCCATCAATTACTAATAGTGAAACAAAATTATTTAGAAAATTATTAAAAAAAAAAAGGTGTATTGTTCTATTGAATTGATATGAAATATTAAAACTTTAAAAATTTAACAACTAACAGATATTTTCTGATGCATTCCATAGCGTGATGGCTAGTTATAGAACAAAGTGTTTGACTAATCAAACAAAACATCAGTTGATTCATAATGAGTTTGATATTGTGTTTGCTTATAAGAAAGATGAGTGTATGCCGTTCCAGATTTGTTATTTAATTCTTATTCCTGTTTGAATTGAATATATTATAGGAAATGCAGTACAGCGTCTGTCGGGATAGCTATTATATTAATAATTAAATACCAAATTAAATTTAGCTAAAGTTAATATGATATTAACTGATTGTTATATGATACAAAGTTTGCCGAGTCAGCCAGTTATTATTAAATATTATATAACGAAAACAAAAATAAAACTAAGTAATAACAAATGCACGCTGAATTATGCAAGTTACGTTGAGACCTTTCAGTGAATTTAAATAATTCACCGCTTATCTGAATACAATTAGAAATAATAAAGGCACGTATGGAAAGAATATCGTATATTAAACAATCGAAGGTGTTTAATTCCAATTCAATCTGTAATTGTTTAATTTATTCTAATAGAATAATATATCTATCTGTTTGTTATCAAACAACTGTTGGGTTTTTCAGACAGACACCCTCCTGTCTGTCTGTCTGAATGTCTAAGCATATACTTGTTTGTTCTGAAACTACACGAACTAGAAAATATATGACCAAACCACAATAAGAAATGAGAAAACAAGACTAAGATCTTTCAACTGTAACAAGCGGTCTTCGTCAGAGTCAAAAACCCAACTGACTATATATATATATATATATATATATATATATATCAATGATCAAACCACAATATGAAATGGGAAAACAAGACTAAGATCTTTCAACTGTAACAAGCGGTCTTCGTCAGAGTCAAAAACCCAACTGACTATATATATATATATATATCAATGATCAAACCACAATATGAAATGGGAAAACAAGACTAGGATCTTTCAACTGTAACAAGCGGTCTTCGTCAGAGTCAAAAACCCAACTGAAGTCTTAGTCTTGTTTTCTCATTTCTTATTGTGGTTTGATCATTGATTGTTATTTCACGTGTTTATGTGAAATCTTTTTATAGAATATATATGTAACCGTTTCTCATGATGTCTTACAGGTCAGTTCTCTTTCATAAATTTTCGTTTAATGTGCTAAAAAAATTTTTTTTTTTTTGTCCTTTCATCAGCCACTTTTATAAACTGTACTTACTTAGTATAAATAATAATAAAGAAATGAACGATAACATTATGACAGAATTTTCAGGTTAAAGCATTAAAACTCTATGTTGTATGCTATAATAGTTTTAAAAATTACACGAAAATATTTAGATTCAAATATTTTAAAAACAGAAGTCTTAAGAAATAAATTAAATATAAATGATTTTGTTTAAAATATTATTATAAAAGTTTTGGAAATCTTGGAAAAAAGCTGTAAAGGTGTAAAATTGTGATTTGCTATTTCTTACAATTTGCATTTAACCTGCCGATAAACGTACTCATAATTTGGTATGAATTTTTATTACTTTAGCATCTGATGATGTTGTTTTCTTTCCATTAATTCGGCTAAAAAAATAAATAAATAGTAAACA
Organism: Hermatobates lingyangjiaoensis; assembly: GCA_026182355.1. NCBI lineage: Eukaryota > Metazoa > Arthropoda > Insecta > Hemiptera > Hermatobatidae > Hermatobates > Hermatobates lingyangjiaoensis. The sequence continues at coordinate 134,239 of JAPFBL010000573.1, forward strand.
GTAATTATTACTTATTCTCTGCTGGTAAGAATTGTGGTAGTTTTTATTTTAAAATGTAGTTCTAATAAATTAGAATCTAGTTTAAATTTAGGATAAATATTCAATAATTCCAAAATAATAAAACATATATATAAGCGCTTTAAACAAAAATAAATAAATTTCAAATAAATAATTTTAATTTATCCATAGAAGCTTTTGCTGTGAATTTGTAGCTACTGTAGAGTAGAATTGATGAAAATCATCAATTACTTGGTAATTGATAGGTACTTCGGCCACACTCGGTTAAACTTCGGCCATTCTCGTGTTGCCATCGGTCTTATTCGGGTTACATCGGTCACACTCGTAGTTACTATTGTATTATAATTTACTGCATTTGCATGGCATGCAGTGAAACATTTGTGCCAAGAGTCTGTGTTTTTATACTTATGTATCTTCAATAATGATTATATTTTATAAATAATATAAAAAACTTTAGTACGTTACCTTGTAAATACGCGGTTTTATTGGTAAAAGGACCTTTGTACTGTATTGAACGTTTCAGATCATGCTGGTTTGGTTTAGAGGCAAGACATCTGTGCGGGCATGATGGTTCATTATTGCAATGTTTTTGTTGATTTATCGCTACAGGTATCTAATATTTGGAATAGGGAAAACTGAAGTTTAACTTATCGGTTGGTGTTGTTTTGAGAGACAAGCAAGGTTTAGTTTTGTTGTGAGTTCTCTTGGCAGGCGAAGCAGAGGTTTAGCAAGACGGCTATGTCGATGAGCTCAGACGTTGGACAGCTGGTGCAGGTGTTGCCTTTGACCAGGAGTCTGTTCCTGCTGGTGCCTGGCCGCCAGTCGGTTGACATGCACTGGGATAGGCACCACTATCTTGCACCCTCCGCCCCCGCCACTCCCGCTCAGGTTACGCACGCCGCCTCCTCCGCCAAGTCCGGCTTTCACTCTTTTCCACTTTGCTCTTCTGTTTTGAAACCAGATCTTTACCTGAAACAAAAAAACAATATTATCTCCAAAAGGGGACGAAAAATAACTTTTGACGACTAGTTTTCAGGAAATAATGTAAGAAATTTAACCCCCGTAGTTAAAAACGGGGCAATAAAGAAAAAATAGGGGTATAATCCAGGTTGTCCAACTTAGTAGTAGTAGGCAACACTGTGGTTTGCAGAAGCTGTCCCACAAGGAAACACACATAGGCCGAATACATGTCTCTTTGTGATACTTAGAAACATTACTTTTAAGTTATTTCTGAGCTTTATTTGTTGTAAGTATTAATTTTTTGTTGTCTTAATGTACGTTTTTTAAAGTTTTTTTCTTCACGAACCAAAGTATTATGAAAAACTTAGAGCGTTTACATAGAAAGGTATTAGACTGTTCTGATGTAATGTTTGGTATGACCGAAAAATCCCACTTACATGAAACTGAAACTGAAATATTGTTGGGAAGTTGGTATTACCTGTATAGTATGCCTAATTTTGTCTACCTCTCAGGAGAAAAAAAGGCAATAAAAAATACAAAAAAGGTTATTGGTTATAGATTGAGAATATAAAATGTTCTTGTTTAGAAGTGGCCTAAACAAGAGGGCGGTGCAGCTGGTGGTCTGCACCAGGGCTCATAAGACTCTAGGAGGCACATGAATATCAATTATACAAATTCGAATGGGTGATTATGCATATTTTTTGTTGTTGTTAAATTGAAGAAGAAAGTGGATTAGAGTGCACTGTCACATCTATTATTCCTTATTCTCCAGTGTTGCCAGGTTACAATTTTTTGTGAAGAAAAAGACTCAACAAAACGTAAAATAAGACGACAAAAAATTAATACCTACAACAAATAAAGCTAAAAAAACAACGTAAAAGTAATGTTTCTAAGTAATATCATAAGTACATCATTAGTTGTGCAATCCGTAATTGTGTGGTGTTTACTCATTCTGAGGTAAAATGGATAAACAAACAAAAGTCTCCACACAAATGAAGTTTTATTCAACAAAAACAACGTTTTTCGAACAGTTTGTGTTCATCATCAGAAAGACACCAAAGATGTGGTGCAGAAGGGTTGGTCCAGTAAAAACAACTCTAACTCAAAAGTTATTTTCACTGGAGCAACCATTCAGCACCACATCCTTGGTGTCTTCCTGATGATGAAGACATCAATTTATGTGGAGACTTTTGTTTGTTTATCCATTTTACTTCAGAATATCATAACTAATATCAACTTCGTCAAATTTTACTTCTTTTCAAGTAGTTGGCATTAAAGAAGTTACCTGGTTTTGCATTTTTCTGTAAGTTGGCTCTTTTTTTGTCTTTTTTTTTTTATTAGGAAGTAGTCCGTGAGTTACGAAAATGAAAAAAACTGACTGAAATAATAGAGATTTTATCAAATAAGCTACAAATAATGGCTGCATTAGATGAATATAGTTCCAATTTTATAGTGCAACTGAATTATCTATATATGACCAGTGTTGGAAAGGACGGACCCAGAAAAGTTTTGCACCGGTACATTTTTTTCTCTCAAGGTCCCTGCCTTGAAGCCTAGCTTTAACCTTGAAGTTGAAGAAAAACAAACCCCAATAGTTTAGCATGGCAAAGAAATAGACATACGGAATCATACTAGAAGTTCCAGTTATGCTTAATAATAACAATAAACCTACTGAAATTAGTTCAGTAGTTAGTATAACAAAAAAAAAAATAAATTAAAGTTTCATGCATATTTCAAGAATTATTTCACTATTAGTGCAACTTAAGTTTAGAAAAGAAAATAAAATTCAAAAGTCATTAAATTTAGATAAGCAATTATCTAAAGGAATAACTAAATGACGGTAATGATCTACAAAAGTGTTTTAATAAGGAATGGAAAGAAAGAAGTAGTCACGAAAAAGAAACAGGCCTGGCTAGCGAAAACCTTTACATTATTCAAGAAAAGAACACTTGCTCTCTCTATTACGTGCCAATAACTTCTCATTATCAACTATTACAAAGCGTTTTAATGGGACACGCCAATGAAAACCATCTAACTGTTAGTTATAGATAAATGATTACGTCCCAAAGGTTACAATGTTGTAATTGAAAATCAACTTGTTCTAACTTTAATGGTGTTGTTTTAGTTTTGTTCAATGTAAACAAAGAATGAATACAGTTTTAAAATAACCTTAAATGGGTTATATTAAAAAAAAAAAAAAAGAATTGTTAGCAAAAATTAAACTAAGAATTTGGAAATCTATCAGAGATTATAACTATTCTAACGTAGTACAATCAGTTATTATGTGGTATTTACTCATTATAGGGTAAAAGGCTAATGAATTTTTATATGTGGAGACCATTTCATTAGCTTTTTACCTTACAATGAGATTATAACTATGAAAAAGGTTCAAGATGATGGAATAATACCGAAGCATTTACATAAACAACTTTCACACCTGCTATAAATGTATGATTGTATTCATATACAATCTTATAATCTATATATATATATATATATATATAAATGATCAAACCACAATAAGAAATGGGAAAACAAGACTACTTATTGTGGTTTGATCATTGATTGTTATTTCACGTGTTTATGTGAAACCTTTATATATATATATATATATATATATATGATTCGATGCGATGTTGACCAATGGGAGTAGAGTTACAGGTCCAAGCGTAAGGTCCCAGTTGCCCGCTGCTCCGCAAAAAGCCTTTGCGTTCTGCCAATAGGTATAGAGGTTGCACAGTCCCTCTGTGTTAAATGATGTTTGGCAGAAAACATTAGCCTCACTTTACAGTGAACTCCTGTTCCCTTTCTATTTTTGATTTTTGTGGTGGTTGGGTGTTGTTTACTATTTTCTGTTACGGATATTGCTGGATATTTAAATGATACTCTCGGTTGTTTACTGCGAAAAGCCGCCTTCATCTTCATGCCAACAGGGGTAGAGGTTGCACAGTCCCTCTTGATTATTAAGAGATGTTGACACTGGAATCCAACTTCTTCTCGTAGAAACATCTTCAAGTTGTAGGTTTTGTATATTGTTCTCTTCGGTTTCTTATGTTCATGTTTTTTCTTCAGTTGAATGTTATTGCTGCTATTGATGGGTGGCTGGTAGGCTTTTCGCAGTAAACAACCGAGAGTATCATTTAAATATCCAGCAATATCCGTAACAGAAAATAGTAAACAACACCCAACCACCACAAAAATCAAAAATAGAAAGGGAACAGGAGTTCACTGTAAAGTGAGGCTAATGTTTTCTGCCAAACATCATTTAACACAGAGGGACTGTGCAACCTCTATACCTATTGGCAGAACGCAAAGGCTTTTTGCGGAGCAGCGGGCAACTGGGACCTTACGCTTGGACCTGTAACTCTACTCCCATTGGTCAACATCGCATCGAATCATATTCCTTTCCCCGGACAACCCATAGAAAACTATATATATATATATATATATATATATATATATATATATAAATGAATGTGTGTCTGTCTGTCTGTACTCAATAGATTCAAAAACCATACATCCCGTGATAATTTTGGAAATTATTAGCTATATTCCCGGGAAGGTTTATGTAATTTTTTTTTTAAATCAGTGTTTTGGTTCTATGTGCTCCCGAATAAATTATAAAAACTGAAATTTTGTTTTGGAATAATGAATCACTTGCCCTATTGGTCGGATTTGTTTGCATTTATTTTTACATTGTTTACGTTGACTTGGACAGTTTTTAAAGGAAATGCAATTGTTATTTAGAATTTTATTTAAAACAAATTTGAAATGTTTCTAATGAGTTAAGATGATGTTAGAACGAAAGCAGCTTCTTAGGTGGTACATTCATTTTACTGGCTGGTGATTTTCAACAAACTTTACCAGTTATAACACTTTCAATACCTGCAGATGTATTGAATACATGTCTCAAATCATCAGTGTTATGGCTGTATGTGGAAAAAATATCTTTAAACACCAATAAGTTCAATTACAAGATGAATCTTCTGAACGATTTGAAAAACAATTGTTAGATATTAGGAATGGTAAAATGGAAATGAACGAATCCATACACTGTATTTCATTACAAGAAAACTTCTGTCCCTTTGTAAAATCCACTCATGAATTGATTTTCAAAGTTTTTCTAAATTTAAGATATCATTATCAACCGTCATACCTCGTCTATCGCTGGTGAAGTCGCCCGACCGGTTTCGGGCTAAAATTACGATTAATTTTGAACGACTTCGCGAGAAGATACTAATTACTAACGCTAATATTTGGTTTAATAAAACCTGGTTAACGAAACCGGTTGGGCGACTTCACCAGCGATAGACGGGGTATGACGGTTGATAATGATATCTTATTTACTAACCTCTGTGGCACTAACAATATGCATGTATTTTTCTAAATTTATCACAGAATTATAAAAATAATCAATGTGTTAGTAAGCGTGCTATATTGGCAGCCAAAAACAAAAAAAATGTTGTATATTTACAAGCACGACAATGAAAAAAAAGTGACTTTCCCATGATGCATAATTCTTCCCAAACAATAGGGATCTTCTTCCCTATGGGGCCCATTTTTGTGTAAAATCAACTAGATCCATCAAAGATTCTGGACCGTAGCGTGGTAACAAGCAATGCTAACACACTCACCCACCCACCCACCCACCCACACACACACACACACACAGACATCATCGAAAAAACTTCATAAAACGACTTCTGGGACCTCAAAACTTGTAATTCCGTCAAAATTTCGAGATCGAATTTTTTCACGATCACTATACTTTACTTATAGTAAAGTAATATAATGGCAAAATATTTTTTATATCGAGAAGTAATAAACAGTAAGATAAAGTTCACCATTAATATTCTCATAGTTTAATGAATCATGGAATCAATTATCTGATGTTTATGATTTATCTTTCGCAGATATTACTTAAGTAAAATATATTTAGTCATTTGTACATGAAATGTTAAAAAGCTAAAGGTAACACGCCATTCAGTAACAATTGACGTTAGGAAGTTCGCAAGGTCAGCTAGTATATTATACAAAAGGACATAAAATTGTTAGGTGGTACAAATTTCACCGAATCAGTTTGTAATAAAAATATCATGAAAGTTTATTTCGATAACAGATCTTAATTTAAACATTTTTCATTAAATAACTTATCAATTTTCATATTAGCATATGTTTTTAAAGTTTTTTTTTATATATTGTAAAAAAAACAAGTTTTTGTATAATTCGGTAAAAATTATTTTAAAATATTTTTCTTAAGTCAATGAAAACAAATATTATGTATTATTCAACAAATCTTGGAAATATAAATGTATTATTGCAATATGTGAATGGAGCTATAAGTAATTTATATTAGAAATCGATATAATTAGGGAAAATCGTTATAAACCGGGTTAGTTGCGATTAAAGATGGACTACGTCTGTCTGAAAGCGCTTTAACGACTCCAAAAACATCTTAGGAGGTATGACGGCTTTCCCTATTTCTAATATAAATCATACTAGCGTCAGTTGTAATAACAACATGCGTGTATTTAGAAGTACTAAACTACATAAATCTACTACATAAATTGTAGTAGATTGATGCGAAAGTTACTTGTGCTTATGGGGGCCAGGCTAGCTCAGTGGTTACGTGCTCGCTTCTGAACTGATAGTACCTGGGTTCAATCCTCACCTGGCCCTCGATTTATTCAAGCGGGAGGTGAATAAATCTGATTGCGTCGTCCCTCGGAGAAGGATGTTAAACCGTCGGTCCTGAGCCTGGACGATGTCAGGTACTCGTTAAAGATCCCCTGCTCTAAATACATTTGAGTTAGGCAAAATTTAGAACTCCCACTGTAGAATCAATCTTCATTGTGTGGTATCACAAAGGGCCAATGGTCGGCCTACGTGTGTTTCCTTGTGGAACTGCCACTGCAACCTAACTTAACCTAACCTACTTGTGCTTATGATATTTTACCTGAACTTCTGATAGCTTTAGAGCTGCTGCTATCTGACTCCTTTCGGTAAGGCTAAGATATTTCTTTGCATGGAACTCTCTTTCCAATTCAAGAAGCTGTTCACTGGTGAAGGCTGTTCGTCGCCTTCTTGTTTTACCACTTCCTCTACCAGCTCCTGAACATTCATCTTCTCTGTCTCCATTTTCACTTCCGCTGCAGCCTTCGCTTTCGCCCCCACCGCCTGTTAAACAAATATTAATTAGTTATATTTCAAAATGTTTACACAAGTGTTATGATACCTACATCAACTCCTCAGCTTTACCATGTATCAGCTTTAAAATGATATTAATGTTGAAACTAGAAATTGGGAAAATCGTCATAACCCGGATTAGTTGCGATAGAAGATGGACAACGTCCGAAGCTCCAACAACTCCAAGAACATCTTACGAGGCTTTCCGTATTTCTAATATAAATCATACTAACCTCATTGGTTAGCCACCATTACCTATGAGGGAGGCTTTTTAATCACTTCTTTGACAAAGTTAACCTCGTAAACCCTCCAAGTAATTTAATTACAGCATCTAAATTGGTTTGGTAATATGCGTGATTTTTTCGTATGTTGTAGTTAAGTAAATTCTTTACGGTTGAGAATAGAATCACTGTTGCACTATTCCTTTCACAGAAAATTAAATGCAAAGTGATTCAGCAGTTTGAATTCAGTGGTTAGTCTAAGGATGGCATATAAGTCGACTATAAATGCAAACTATAGAAAAAAACTCATAAATGTGGTAAAAAAGCTGACCTGATTTTGAAGAAAAATGAAAAATCAATGAAAATAATCAGTATGACTCTCTAGAGATATGTTAAACATAATTATAAACATGAATGGCAGAGGAAAGGGAGGGAAAGGTCTTAGTAATGGTGGAGGGAAAAGGCAGAGCAAACGTTTTAAGAGATAATATCGAAGGCATAACAAAGCCCGAATTTCGTCGACAGGCACGGTGGTGTGAAACGTACATTCTGTCTGTTCTATGAAGAAGCTTGTGGCTGTCTTGAAAGTGTTTTTGGGGAAATGTCATTAGGAATGCTGTGAAATATACTGAACTCGTCAAGAGGAAAACTATCACTGCTATAAATGTCATCTAAGCAGTTAGAATTCAGCAGGGGCAAACGCTACAAACAATTACATGTAATGCATATAATGCTATATAAATAAAAATCATTAAGAGAAAAGAACAAGAAGAAAGAATAACAAAACTTAACATCAATATATGATCACACCGTCTTCAGGAGAAGAAGAGCTCTCTGTGCCCAATGAACAGTAGCAAAACCACAAGCGCATATGCTATTTGTAGCATTATCAACTCACAAAAAAAGGAATAATTTTAATTTATAGAATATAAGATATATAAGAAATAAGAATTATGAAATTATAATAAAAAATTTAAGAAAACAATACAAGAATAAATAGATAATGAAATAAGCCAAAATCAAAACTAAAACAATGAAAAGGAAAAAAATGAAAAAAGGAAAAGAAGATTTTCTTTTCATTCCTTTATTTGTAAATTATTGAAATATATTTATTCTTGTCTTATATTTTGTTACCCTATTTTTTTAGTGTTTTAGTTTTTTTCGTTTTAGTAATTTTATTTTTTATGAGTTGGCAATGGCAGTAGTATAAATCTCATTGTCATATGTTAGTATGGTTAGTTGCTGTTTGACAGGCGAGCAGAGTTCTTCTTCTCCTGAAGATGGCGTTGTCCTAATATTAACGTAAGTTTTTGTTGTTCTCCGAATTATTTTAGTCATTTCATAAGTTGTCCATATGGACTGTTTCTTGGTTTTAAATGTATCATATATATATATATATATATATATAAAAAGATTTCACATAAACACGTGAAACAACAATCAATGATTAAACCACAATAAGAATGGGAAAACAAGACTAAGATCTTTCAACCGTAACAAGCGGTCTTCGTCAGAGTCAAAAACCCAACTCTGACGAAGACCGCTTGTTACGGTTGAAAGATCTTAGTCTTGTTTTCCCATTCTTATTGTGGTTTAATCATTGATATATATATATATATATATATATATATATATATATATATGATATACAAGTGTAATTTTGATGTACAAGTATAACATATAAAGTTCTATAAAATGCAAAATACATGATAGAGTATTGATTTTTCTGTACGATTAAAAATAAATACTTCAAATAGAATGGGCTTAATAAGCAGACCTCGTAAAGTAGAACTAATTTAAATTATTAGTTTTATTTTTAGATCATTGGCTGAAAGTGTTTTATTTATATTTATTAACGACATTTCGAGTTCAGTTAAATATTAATAACTTTACTTTGATCACAACTGATTGAGTTAGCTATTTCTAATAAAAGTCAAATAAATCGCTCGTATATTTATATCTCGAGTAGTATTTATCATTTTAACAGACTGTTAAATTTTTTAAATCTTTTTTTTTTAATTCTAATTAAAAAAAATCTATTTTAAGAAATTATTCACTTAATAAGCGTTAACTATTTTAATTACATTTCTATAATTAATAAATATCTATAGTTTAGCTGTTCTTTGTATTGTAATATAATTTCTACATATGATAATTTATTTGTTTGATTTTTAGAATCTATTAGGATTTCTATAGGTCTAGATATATTAAGCCTAATTAAAAGTGAGTTAACATTTAACTGAGAGGACTGCATTTAAAATTACACAATTTTTATCGCATGAAATGTCAATTAAAATAACCAATAATTTATATATTTAATTTGAATAAATAAATTTTAATAACTGGTTTTGAACTTCCAGTTATTTTATCGTCTGCTCTTACAATTCGGAAGTTAACATGACGATGAACACGAGGTGTTCGAAACGCGTAGAATAAAAAAAGCTTCTTTTTATAAACGGAAACGTTGATTATTCTATTTGCCATAGTATTACGTTAATATACATTTTATCGTTTTATTTTCTATTTTGTAATTCTTTATCGAACATCTCTACACAAGGTATTACATGTTATACTATTTTTGACAATAATATTATATACATTTGGACTCAATGTATGACATTGTTAGTATCTCTTAAATAAATTATATTAATAATTTATAAAATGAATTAAAAGATGATAATACAGTTATTAGCTTAAATTCCCTGTACAGTTCTTCGAGTACTATTACATAATAATTTAAGTTTATTTAAAAATATAAATCTTAGGTATTCATATATGGTATATGCAGCTTTATACTCTTATATCTTATCTTAATGTCTAATTATACAAGTATCTAATCTACATATATATACACACAATGATTAAACCACAATATGAAATGGGAAAAGACGACTAAGATCTTTCAACCATAACAAGCGGTCTTCATCAGAAACAAAAACCCAACTGAAACACTGGATGCAGAAAACATATCGTGAGGGGTTGAGAAGCGTGGTATTTTAAAATGGTGAAAGCGTAGGAAAGGACAAATGTCCACAAAGGGATGTTTGGAGGAAAAAAAGGAGTACAGTAAGAAAGAGTAACAAACTATCCACTAGCTGTCAACCCCCATAGAATTCATAGAATCCCCATACTTACTGACTCCATAAACACAGCAGTACAAAAATTCAGCAGTAGTAGGTCCGTGACCTGGAACTGCTAATTTTAACGAGCACTGCAGTGCGCGGAAAGAATCGTTGGTCGTTGGTTGGTCATAGAAGAGGCTATTACCCTCGTAACGAAAGTATCAAGTTTGAAGAGACCGTTACTAGTGTTTATAATATTTGATCTATTAAATTTAATTAGAGACGATTCAATAATATTTCTTAATAACATTGGTTTTTCATAGCTAATAAATTTAGCTCCTTTCCAATCAATATGATGATTTTCAATGTTTATATGCAAGAATAAGGCGGTACTTTCTTCGTGTCTACTTACGTTGTATTGGTGTTGTTTTACACACTTAATTAAATGGTGTTATCTTTAATGATTTACTACCTTGACTTAAATAATTTTATAGCAATTTTTGTACAGATTTCTATAAATACCACCGGACTCCAGTTCCCTGGGAGAGTTTTTTATTAACATATTGCCCACGTTTTTTGAATCTAGTTTTCTGCATCTAGTCTTTCAGTTGGGTTTTTGACTCTGACGAATACCGCTTGTTACGGTTGAAAGTTCTTAGTCTTGTTTTCCCATTTCATATTGTGGTTTGATAATTGATTGTTCTTTCATGTGTTTTGGTGAACGTGTTTAGGCATACATTCATATGCTCATGTACATACACACACACACACACACACACACACACACACACACACACATATATATATATATATATATATATATTATATATATATATATATATATATATATAGTTAAATAACGCCCCATATTTGGCTTTCATCTGTTTCTTACACAATTTCTCCAGTTTCCGGAATTCCTTCCTCATCTCTTTATTAAAACTCGTCTCAATTTTAATGAAGAAACGAGGAAGGAATTCCGGAAACTGGAGAAATTGTGTAAGAAACAGATACAAGCCAAATATAGGGCGTTATTTAATAATATATGTTTAAATGAAGTACATGTTTAAATGAAGCAGTTTAATTGAACTGCTTCCAACTTTTACAAATATATATATAGATAAAGATTTCACATAAACACGTGAAATAACAATCAATGATCAAACCACAATAAGAAAATGGGAAAACAAAACTAAGATCTTTCAACCGGTCTTCGTGAGAGTCAAAAACCCAACTGAGGTCTTGTTTTCCCATTTTCTTATTGTGGTTTGATCATTGATATATATATAATATATATATATATATATATATATAATCATGTACATGCGTACAGACATATATATTGGAGAAAACAAGACAAGATCAGTTGGGTTTTTGACTCTGACGAAGACCGCTTGTTACGGTTGAAAGATCTTAGTCTTGTTTTCCCATTTCTTATTGTGGTTTGATCATATATATATATATATATTTCGTTTATTACTGTCGATTAGTTACTTTTGATTATCGTCAAAGCCCGACTCTGCTTGGACACTTTACGAGTTAAACAGTTTTCAAACATTTAGGGTCTAACTTAACTACTAACTTATTCGATGTAGAGGTAATTAAGTTTACCAGCAACTACCCACCATACTTATATTCCTCTAACATAAAAGTTATTTGACATTGTGAATGTTGATTTTTTTGTTTGTATTTATTTAAAACATTTTATGTTAAAGTTTTATTTGAAGGTTGGTAGTGGTTTTAAAAGTGTTTTTATTGAATGATGCTGAATAGCATTCAATCAGTGAAACGTCAAGTTTGCAACATGACTCGACTTTCCAACCAGTGGGAAGGGTAGGGGTGACAACCCTTCAATACACCCCCTCAAAGCACCCTTGAACAACAACATGTCATAGTAACCATGTGACATTTTAAAATAATCTACAATGCAAATCTGTCAATTTACTGAATCAAGCTCAATTCATTTCAATTTAGCCGTATATTTAACTGACCATTTCAACAATAGTATTATGTCTGTAGCTAAATTACTAATTTTAAAACTATTACCCCATCAGAAAGTAGAAACAAATAGCCATTCTTCAGTAGCCAAAATTATATAAACGGTAAACAAATTTCTCTATGAAAGGTAATTTACAAAAGTTGCTACAGATTTCGAATTTACTTCTTACTTATTAGTTCGAGCTTCCAAAGCTCTCCGCTTTGATGACTCGGTGGTATAGCTCGGCAGCTATTTACCAGAACTCAGTGTTGGTCAGGATTTTTTTCAGAGTGGCCTCATCTCCTAGCTTCTTCTTTAATTTCGAATTTGATAATAAATTATTATAAAATAAACTTATCAACTATAACTGTTTAATGGATAGCTAGCAGCCTCTATTACATTCTTAGATATGATAGAAACTGAACCTTCTAGTTTGTTTATTTCTCCCATGTTGTTATCTCTGTCATATATTTTTATGCATACATAGAAACTGATCAATGTTGTTCTTGATCAGGTATCTCAGACATTATATTTTTATATAAAAAAAAATTCGTGAAATAAAGTCTTAAAGAAAGTTGAATGACATGAATGCATGTTGTGGATTGAAAGTATATGACCAAGTTAAAAATATCTGCCTCTTAAATGCCAGTTATATATATATATATATATATATATATAATATATATATATATATATTATATGCTGAGTCGTTATCAGCCTTTGGAGCGATTCACTTCTTTTCCTGAAGATGAGGAAATCGAAATATAGTAGTGAGTTTAGTGGTTTCCTTTCTATGTGCTCTTTTTAAATTCTAGTTTATATATATATATATATATATAT